>SMDT01001068.1:0-579380 GCA_005392925.1 Aquilaria sinensis | reverse complement strand
CTATTCGTGCTGTCTTGCCATGCAACTAAATGTGGGTAGTTCTGGGGCAAATTTGAAACATTTTTTAGCTTATTTATATGGGAAAATTACAAAAATCCCCTGTTGTTTGATCTAACTTACAGTTTGTCCCTTCTATTTTGAGAAACCTACACTTTGCCCCTAATATTTTTTACACTGCCTGACAACAATTTTCTGAAACCGTATTTAAACTATACAATAATCATCTTCCAAGTAATTTTGATCTCTCCTAGTATTTTTTTTTATAGTTAATAGACATTTTAAACTATCATTTTTTCATTTTTGTAAATGTACTTTCCCACCTGTAATTATATATCAGTATTTTTTAAGGGTTGATTGGCTGTGAAAAAAATATCAAAAATCTTGAAATTACTAGAACATTATTATTATACAGTTTAAATACAGTTTCAAAAGTTGTTATCAGGCAGTTTAAAAAATATAGGGGCAAAGTGTAGGTTTCTCAAAATAGAGAGGGCAAACTGTAGGTTAGACAAAACCACAGGGGGGCTTTTTGTAATTTTCCTTATTTATATATGTGTGGTACTTTTTTATAGTTAATCAATATTTAAAATTATTTTTTCATTTATAGAGAGAAATAATTGACAATTTAAGAATTTTTTCATTTGTCCAAACATGGAAAAAAATATCAAATTTGATAATTATTTCAAGCTGAACTTAATCAGCCTACTAAGAAGCTCGTATTCAATCCTATTGGTGCTGTTGTGCTGTGCGATTGAATGTCGATAGTTCAGGGGCAAATTTGAAACATTTTTTTAGCTCATGGATCACTTTGCAATAGAATGTATAACCCGGCGACCACCAGTGAATTAACCAAAGGAAACAAAAAACATCGGTGACCCGTGACCACTAATATACGCGACTGTCTACGACTACGGGTCGGGCGGAAGACCGGTTTATCCTTGTCTTCATAAAACGGCACGACAAGCGCCGTCGCGCTTCTCTCCCTTTCCATCTGTACAGAACCACTGGTTCAGCTCAATTTGAATTCAGGTAAATCTCCTCTGAATGCTTTCGAAGAGTGAAACTTCACTTCAGCGAGCTTAATTTGATTGAAGTTCCTTTCTTCTGCTACGCTTAGTTTGATATTGTCGCTTGTCCCGCTGTTAGGAGTGTGGAGCTGCTCTATCTTCAATGGAAAACGCGATTCTAAAGCTTCCTGCTTTCCAATTCATGTTCCCTGCTCCCGCTGCCCGCTTCGGCTTCCGCCGCCTTTCCTGCTCTCTATCCGCCGCCGTCAAACAACCCACCCTCTCTCTCGGTCACCTAACCCGACCCGATTTCCCCATCCTTCACCAGGTCATTTATCTTGTTCACCTGTTCATTTCGTTGATTTATTTATACTAGTGTCAGTAAACACTTCTGCGTTCTCATTGCTAGATGTATATATTTTGTGCAGGAGGTTAATGGGTCTAAGCTTGTTTACTTGGATAACGCGGCCACTTCCCAGAAGCCGACTGTCGTTCTGAAGGCTTTGCAGAATTATTATGAAGCTTATAATTCAAACGTCCACAGAGGAATTCACTTCTTGAGGTATTGAAATGCATAATCTCAGAATCTAAAAGAGCTAAATAGTTGTCTTTGTAATGATTCCTGTGAGTAAGTATATTTTCCTTTCAAATGTTTTTGTGTTAGCGCCAAGGCTACAGACGAATATGAGCTTGCTAGGAAGAAGGTTGCAGCTTTTATCAATGCATCGGACGCTACTGAGATTGTTTTTACCAGGAATGCTACTGAAGCTATCAATCTTGTAGCTTATTCATGGGGTCTTTCGAACTTAAAACCAGGGGATGAGGTAACTGGCAATGGTCTTCACCAAAAACTCCTTAAATTGCATCGTTTTTTTTGCCCCACTTTTTATGTGAAGCATTATACCATTTTTCATTTTAATTGTAGATTTTGCTGACTGTAGCTGAGCATCACAGTGCGCTAGTTCCATGGCAACTTGTGGCTGAGAAGACTGGTGCTGTTCTCAAATTTGTTAGTTTGAATGCTGATGAGGTTCCTGATATGGTACAATTGCAAGAAAAGCTTTCAAGCAAAACAAAACTTGTGGTTATTCATCATGTCTCCAATGTCCTTGGTAAGCCTCTGTCTTATTTATTTCCTTGTTGGCTATTTCTGTCCACTTGCTTGTTACTGTTTGCCTTTCATTCCCCAATTCCTCCATACAAGAAAATTATGAGGAATATAGCAGGAAATAGAGAGTGGCTGTACAAAGTTAATCTTTTCTGCAATATACTCTTATAAGCTTTTCTTTTTCCATATTTCATGATGATTTATTGAATTGCAAAGCAATTCTTGGAACCGTTAATCTTCTTCTTTTTCTTCTTTTTTTTTTTTGGGCTAAAAAGTCAGTCATTTCCTTGTAGCTTCTGTTCTTCCTGTAAAGGAGATTGCACACTGGGCTCATGAGGTTGGAGCAAAGTTGCTTGTAGATGCCTGTCAAAGTGTTCCCCATATGGTGGTTGATGTACAGAGTGTTGATGCTGATTTTCTTGTGGCTTCCTCTCACAAGGTCAGGTCATTACAGGTCGTCACATCTTATTGTATCAGATAAAATATGAATTTTAAAACTAATCATTGATTCAGATGTGTGGCCCTACAAGTATTGGATTCTTATTTGGCAAGAGTGATATTTTGTCTTCCATGCCACCGTTTTTAGGTAAGCTATTTACTCTTCTTCCAATATTCAAGATGATGTTGGATCAGAGTTTGAACTCTAGCCAAAAGTACTGTTTTTCTATTTCCATTACGTGGTTCAGTGGCAAGCATCCTTTGAAATGCACTGATATAAACTATCCCTTTCATTTAGGTGGCGGAGAGATGATATCTGATGTATATCTAGACCATTCTACTTATGCAACAATCCCATCTAGGTTAGTGGCCAATGGCCTTCTCAACACCAAACTTTTGGAGAGCCAAGAGAGCTAATGGAGTTTTTAGTTGCATCTGTCTTGGTGCATTGATTTGAATACCAAATTTCTTAAAGTCAGTATGTTGCTTCTTATCTGACGTGTCATTGTCTTGCTATATCAATGCATTAGATTTGAAGCTGGGACACCTGGAATTGGGGAAGCAATTGGGTTAGGGGCAGCAATTGACTACTTATCAGGAATTGGTATGCAAGCTATTCATGAATATGAGGTAACTCTATGATCTTGAACACTTTCCAATTTTTTTCACTGAGGGACAACAATATAGCATGTCTTATTGCAAGTTATGCCTTTTTGAATGCTGCGGTGTTATGCTGAGGTACCTTTTCCCTATAAGAGGTAAACTGTAATGTAGAAAAAACATCAAAAAAAATGCAGAGGGAGAAAGTTGATTGATAGAACCTGATAAAGCCAGAATTGAAAAAGATTGTGAAATTTGTGCAGAAACTATCCTGATGAGATAGCTGAAATCATTATTTAGGAAACTGTTCATAGAACCAGAACTGAGAAAATTCTGAAATTTATGCTGACATCATCTGAAGAAGAGGGCTGGTTCTTTGTGAGAAGTTTTTGTTAGTAATGATAATGAGAAAACAAAGAATATGGTAGAAATGGGTCCAGTTGAAATTTGAAAACAAAATCAAGGAAGCTTGTCTTAGATTGTTTGGAAATCTCAAGGTTTGCCTGCATGTGTGACTCCAACTAGTTCTTTAGTTGATTGATCAACTGATTATTGGTGATACCAGTGTATTACTGCTGTATTTTAGTAGATCTGTTTTGCTTTTTAGAAGAAGTTGTCAAGTAAATTCCTTGTATGCAAGTGGATAATTTATCATTGCGATGCACTGTCCATCTGGACTACTGTTCAGACACTGAATTCCTTTCTGTTTGTTTGTTCTGAATTAGCTTTTCATGTGTCTTTGTTCTCTACAGGTTGAGCTAGCTAGCTACTTGTACACAAAACTTAGCTCCGTTCCAAATGTTCGGATATATGGCCCCAAGCCCTCTGAAAGCGTTTCACGTGCTGCTCTTTGTTCTTTCAATGTTGAGGATGTTCATCCAACAGATATTGCAACGATTCTCGATCAACAGGTAATAAATCCAATTACATCTCTGATAAATTGATTATATGTGATGATGATGCATTTGGCCAAATTTATCTCGATTGGCTATTAACATGATGTCTTTCAGCATGGAGTGGCCATCAGGTCAGGCCACCATTGCGCACAACCTCTTCACAGAGATTTAGGAATCAACTCCAGTGCACGCGCTAGCCTTTACTTCTATAACACCAAGGAAGATGTCGACACCTTCGTCCAAGCTCTTATCGACACTATAAACTTCTTCATATCTTTCAAATGACTTGCGTTTTGTACATAGTTCTTAGTTTCCCAAAAAATATTTGTCCATATTTCAGAGGCTGAATATCTTACTGATTTTGATAGATGATATCTTCATTGTCATATGCTTCAAACTACCTCGTGTCTGCCATGTTTTGACAATGTTAGTGTTAATTCTTTTGGTTACATATGAAGGAGGCTAAGGTGATGTGGGGAATCAAATTTTCTGGTAACAATCGTAAGTTTTAATTATCATGTCAAGGCTCAGTTGTTCAAATAACAATGTAATGACTAAGTTCAATTATAAGTCCATTCAAGACATTTTTGTGACACTATTTTGCTTTAAGATTGTCTTCTAAGCGCTGCCGTATGAGTGAGTTGTGATAGAAATCTAAAAACCTTTATAGTAAGTAATAAAGTTTTGATGACCTGTACGTTGTTGAGGGGATTTAATTTAATAAATTTTACAATAAAATGAATTGTTATTATAAGTAATTAAAAAATTTTCTCCTATAAATTCATATTAATTTACTAAAATTTTGCTTTATTTTAGTTTTGAATTGGGTTCTCTTTATATTGTATTCTTATCATTAAAATGATTAGTTATAATCAAAATATAATACCGTGAAACAAAAAATTGTAGGCTTTGAATCTACGCATGTTTTCTTTGTTATTAAAAAAGAATTTACTAAAATTTTTCATCTCTTATTAATTCAAAATCTAATATTTAATATCAATAAAAAATTATCTAGAAAATTTTACTTTAAATTTAAGCAATTATTGACAAAATTTTTTTGGTAAACTATAGACCTTAAAGTAAATAATTGATGGAGCAAAATTCAATCATCAATAATAAAAAAAATGACCAAAATATAAAATTGAATTTAATTTATGTCAATCAATTAATGGTTAAAGTAAACCCTTGGAGACTTAAGCCAATCAACCAAAACCATACTCAAAAGTAGGTAAATTATAATGATTAAAGTTTCATTTCAGAAAGCAATAATAAAAAAAAGTTTGGACCAAGATAAAAACTGAAAAAAATTTACGTAGTAAAGATTTCATAAGTGATTTAATAAATTCAAAAAATGATTTAACAAAAAAAAATAAATTATGGTGACTCATGTCTTAGTTTAAAAGATAGTATATAAAAAACATCAAAAATAGTTTAGTGACCAAGAGAGCAAATAGAAAAAATCTAGTTTAGTATTTATTAAATTTGGGGACAAAAATGGAACACAGACAGAACTGTGGGACTAACTTTAGAAAAAGTGAAAATTCAAGGATTGAAATCGAGTTTTAACCAAAATAAAACATGAAACAGACTAAAAATGAGAAATTATAACATATGTTCTAAAAAAGGCGAGGGCTTTATGAAAAGGGGATCAAATTGAAAAAAAAGGAGTTAATAGCATCCAAGAAAAGGAAAAAAAAAGCACTGTTAATGTATAATGAAATTCTCCATAAATTAATAGTATAAACACTGGTCTCTTTTAGAAGTAAACGACGTATGTGGAGACCTGTGTAATAATGCAAGTTATTGATGAAACAATATAAAAAGATAAGACATATTTTGATATTAAAAAAATTCAAGTATAGATAATTGTAAATACACAAAATAGTTAAATGAAGAAGTGTTTACATTGATCATTATAATTTGCCTACTTTTGGCTTGGTTCCTTTTTTTTAAATACAACCCTAGTTTTTTTTTGTTTTATAAATACCTAGAGAGAAATAATTGGCCTAATAAAGATAAAAAAATGGTTTAACTAAAAATAAATAAATTATGATCACCAATATCTTACTTTAGAAGACAGTACATAAACAAGAAAATTAGGGATCAAAAGAGCAAATAGAAGATCTAATTAAATAATTATAAAATTCAGGGATTAAAATGTAACACGGATGTAACTCAGGACCTAAAATGGAAAACTTAGAAAATTAGGGACTGAAACTATCTTTTTACCGAAATAAACGTAAACAGACTTAAAACTCAAAAATTGCAACATTGGCCCTCACAAAGGTGAGTGCCTTTCTAAAAGAGGATCAAATTAAGAAAAAAGCAAATCGCATCCGAAAAGGGGGGAAAAAAGGACAAAAGACAAAAAAAAAATGTACTGTCCACCTACTGTAGATGAATAGTAAAATCCATTTATTCTTTAGAATATAGTATAATAGGCTTTACTTCTAAGAGTGAAAAAATTTCTTGAAAAGATATTGACCAGAGACCAGAGATGAATATTAACTCATGCTTATTAATTACCTTCCCTTAATATTCATCATCTTTTAATTTTTTTTTTAAGTTTTCTGTTTTGGTACTCAACTTTTTGAAAATTTTTTTTAATGGGATATGTATTCATTGAACACACCAAAGGTCTGCATCATCACATCTGAACCAGCAAACTTGGGAGGTCCTGATGATTCCTCTACAAGCTAACCAAACTAACCAAGCTGGTGGATAGTCCTTCAACGCGTGCAAAGTAGTCTCCAACGCAGCCTCACACAACGGCAGCTTGGGTCAGTTATGACGGGATTATGATATACTTTGATATTAAAAAAATTTTAAGTATAGATAATTGTAAATACACAAAATAGTTAAATGAAGATGTGTTTACATTGATAGTTATAATTTGCCTACCTTTTGGCCTGGTTCTATTTTTTTTTTTATAAATGCAAAGAAAGAAATAATTGACTTAATAAAGATAAAAAATGATTTAACTAAAAAATAAATAAAATATAATCACCAATGTCTTATTTTAGAAGACAGTAGATTAAAAGAAAAATATTTAGAGATCAAAAGAGCAAATAGAAGATCTAATTAAATAATCATAAAATTTAGGGACTAAAATGTAACACGGATGTAGCTCAGAGCCTCAAATGGAAAACTTAAAACTGTCACGCTAGCAGATTATGACGGGATGGGTGACAGTCGTTAGCAATCCTCCAGAGTAGGTTCTTGAGCTTGTTGCTAGACGGCACACCCTAAAATTTCCTCCAAACTCGTGTATTTGATGATGCAGAACAATCCCCTCCTTTAAGTGCATGAACGTGTGGTAGCCACAGCTAACTGAGTACTCACCATTTGAATTGAAATGCCAAATGAGTTGGCCCACTCCATCTAAATTGGAAAGTGGAATGCAGCGGATCAGAAGTTTGGGAAATGCCAAATGAGTACCCCCTTTGAAGTGGAATGCCAAATGAGTACCCCCTTTGTCACATGCCCGCCAGTCATCAAGGGTGGAGCCACATACCACCGGCAAATGCCACAACAGAAGTTTGGGAAAATTATGTAAATGGTATCCTGTTATAGAATATTCATTATGACCTTATAAAATTTTAGAATATGGCCTCACTCATTATAAAATATATGAAATTTATTTTGATTGCCCCCACTAAGATAATTTTCTGGCTCTGCTCTTGTGGCGGTCATAGTTGATAAATCTACTTACTATAAGACAGACAGCCGATAACTCGTAAAATGATGGTTTAAAGTTTATGACATAATTGGCTTTTTCTTTTGAGTGTGAAAAAATTTCTTGAAAAGATACCGACTAGAGATGAATATTAACTCATGCTTATTACTTCCCTTCCCTTAATATTCGTCATTTTTAACATTTTGAAATTTTCTTTTTTGGTACTCAACTTTTTGAAGTGTTCTCATATTAGTTGTTATTAAAAAGATTTAGAAAAAATAATATTCAAAATTGCAAAATTTTATTTAAAGAAAAATCCATATGAGTGTGTCATTAAAGGAAAAGGCTAATGCGAGACTTATAGTATCCCTAAATGGAGACTACAATGCTCTTATTTGATATATGGTTCTTTTGCTATTAATAATTCCTACAAACAGTTTCTTAAAAAAAAAAAAATCGTACTAACAGTTTTGGATTTGGGTTTCCTAGTTCTGAGGATGTCCCGGTCTGGCCAAACCCGCATTTGACCCACCCGAGTGGACGCTCCGAGTCCCAACGGCTAGAAAGAGTCCAAAACTTTACCAGCGAAGCCACTCATTACAACCGCCAGATCTCGTCTGATCCAACGGCCGAATTCGATTTTAAGAAATCAGACCGTTGGGAAGTCCCTGCCTTACTTGGCGTCTCTTCATAATAAAGGAACATACTTGGTACCAATTTCTCCATTAACGACTTGTCCGATCAGAGTACGGGAACCACAGAGAAGCAAATTTGCAGAGAAGAAAGACAGAAGCTTAGTCATTGAATTGTGAAAAAGGTGGGGGAACTTGTCTTGCTGAGACAAGAAGAGAAGAAGAAGGGTGGCGACTGGAAACGCAGACGCGGAGACACGGGCGAGTCGTCTCCAAGGGTTTCTGTCGTCCATTTTAGCGAGTATCGGTGGGGCTCTTGGGCAAATTCAAGACCCAGAAGAAGAAGGGTTATCCATGGAGTCTAGAGCTGTTGTTCTTCAACAGGAGAACGGAGGTCTCGTCCACAAGTCTCTTTCTTTTGTTCTTCTTTATGTCCTGGGTTCTTGACTTTTTTGTTTTCTTTTCCTCCGATCTTCATTAAAGTTTCTGTTTCTCGTTTGAATTTGAATCTTGGTTTTTTCTATTCTATGATTTTGGTTTCAGTTGTCTTCTTCCTAGGGTTTTGAATTCGGTTGCTCTTCTTCCTAGGGTTTTGCTCTAGCTGGGCTTTCGCTATTCTGCTGGTCTTGGTTTCTGTAGAGATTATAAATTTTTTGAGCGTATTGTGTCATCATTGAGACATGATTTTCTTGTAATTGTTCCAATCCAGAAGATGTGAAGCAGAAAAACGCCCTAGCAGATGTCAGAAGCAGAAGAGTTCTCCAAGACATCGGCAATTTTGTAACAGTACGAGGCGTGGAAGGAAAGGTACATATCTATATTCAGAGAAACTCTCATGGTATATCTTATCAATTAAGGGTCTTGATTTCATCTGACAAGTGATTCAACTGTGTTTAATTTACCGGCAGAAGTCAGTGACTGAAGCCGGTGCTGGGAAAGTAGCTGCGGTTACAAAGGTTGTGGCCCCTCAAAGAAACGTAGCTGACAAGCCAAAGCCAGAAGATGTGATCGTGATAAGCTCTGATGAGAGTACGGAGAAGCATAGGCCTGTCAGTAGGAGGATTCGTGGAGATGGGAATTCAAGGAAGAACCGGAGTCTCACTTCGGTTCTCACAGCTAGGAGCAAGGTAGCAATTCTTTGATTCTTGCCAACATGTTTCATGCAACCTCCTGTGATGTGTGTTCCATGTTTTTTGAAACAAAACTTAACCAGGTTATTGTTATTACAGGTTGCCTTTGAAGAAGCCAAGAAAACAATTCTAGACATTGATGGAGCAGATGTGAACAATGAATTGGCAGTTGTTGAATACGTGGATGAAATTTATGGCTTCTACAAGCTAGCAGAAGTATGATCTTTTTCATAGGTTTTGTTATGTGATTGATGTTTGTTCCTTTGATGTCCATGCTTCAATCTCTGTGATACTTGGTGCAGGAGGAGGGTGAGGGTCGAGTGCATGATTATATGAATTTACAGCCAGATATCAATGCAAAGATGCGATCGATCCTCATAGATTGGCTGATAGAAGTTCATCGCAAGTTCCAGCTAATGCCAGAAACACTCTACCTGACCATAAACATCATTGACCGCTTCCTTTCAGTTAAGGTTGTTCCTAGGAAGGAACTTCAATTGGCTGGCATTGGCGCAATGCTGATTGCATGCAAGTATGAGGAGATTTGGGCACCTGAGGTAAATGACTTTGTTATGATATCAGACAATGCCTATGTAAGAGAACAAGTCCTGGCCATGGAGAAGTCAATCTTGGAGAAGCTAGAATGGTATATCACTGTTCCGACAATGTATGTCTTCCTTGTGAGATACATCAAAGCCTCCAACATTCCATCGGATGATGAGGTAAAATTTTCCAAACTGTCTGCAACTTGGATGAGGGTTTTGACTCTTTGCCACTCTGGTCAAAGTCAAATGATCTTCTGATGTTGTGTGCAGATGGATGATATGGCCCAATTTTTAGCTCAGCTCAGCCTGCTGCAGTATCCTCTGATAACTGAGTATGGTCCCTCCATGCTTGCTGCTTCTGCTGTTTATGCTGCGAGGTGCACGCTTGAGAAGGGCCCTTTCTGGACTGAAACCTTGGAGCATCACACTGGTTATTCTGAGAACCAGCTGACGTAAGTCCTGCTCTCACAATTTTCCGCTGTTATCATTCTATTTTTTCAGACTAACTTTTCTCTTTCTCATCAACAGGGATTGTGCCAAGTTCCTGGTTAAGATTCACTCGGCAGCTGCTCAAAACAAACTCAAGGCTGTATATAAGAAATTCTCAAGCTCAGAACACAGTTCAGTAGCCCTACTCTCACCAGCGAAAAGTCTCTTGCGTTCTGAAGTCTGAACTACAGATGCTTCAGTAGAGGTAGATATAACTAGGTTGCAAGTTTCGCAGACTCTAGGCTGAAGTTTAGTATATTGGATATTTCGAGATCATGTTGTTATCGTGATCTGTTAGCTGCTTACGCCTACTTGGGAAGATTTTGTTTTCCATCAGGATTGTGCACCCCTTTTGTCTTGTGAAGGGAAGTTTGACATATATATATAGTATTATGGATTTCCAGAAAACTGGATGGAATTACTAATATTATCTGCGAAATTCATCAAATAGAGAAAAGCAAACGGATATTAAAGCAGTATTATGGATTTCCAGAAAACTGTATTCATCAAATACAGAAAGCAAATGGATATTTTACAGCAGAGTTGAACCTGTGTTTTTACGACTCTGGAGCATGTTCAAGTAGAGTTGAACAAAGAAAAGATATCTGCTGTAAATTTTACGTCTTCAAATACAATAGAGAAGATGGAAACAGGATTGAGATCTGTTTTCTTCAACTCCCGGTCCCAATGTCTGCCCCACCATGCGCATTATCTA
Organism: Aquilaria sinensis; assembly: GCA_005392925.1. Taxonomy (NCBI): domain Eukaryota; kingdom Viridiplantae; phylum Streptophyta; class Magnoliopsida; order Malvales; family Thymelaeaceae; genus Aquilaria; species Aquilaria sinensis. The sequence goes on along the minus strand of SMDT01001068.1, from coordinate 568,144 downwards.
CTTTGACCTTAGTCCCACAGCAATGTTTCCTACCATGCACCGTTGTTTCAGTCTTCTCCCTGCAGCCAACTCTTCTCTTTGCCAAGCTCTGACTTTCTCTCCATAAATTCTTTATTCTCCTTCCAGACCTCCCCATTAGTATATACCTCCTTCTTCCATATTGGAACTGATGCTTTGAGCTCATCAATCAGAAACTTACAAGCATCCAAGGCATCAGCACGATGAGTAGCTGATACTGCAATGAATACGCTTGTTTCCCCTACAGGAACTGTGCCTAAACGATGAACAACAGCAATTGAATGGAGATCCAATGATGACCTGGCAGACAAACATATGGATTTGAGGCAACGAATAGCCATTGGTACATATGCTTCATACTTCAGCTCCACTACTGTTTTGCTTTCAAAGGTGTCACGTGTAGTGCCAGAAAAAGTTGCTATGGCACCAGCCTGGGGGGCACTTACATAGCTTATATATTTGGCTATGTCAATCTGGTTATCCTCTTCCAAAATTTCTACCAGAGTCTTCTCCTCAGTAGCTGTACCTGAGTCTAAAGCATTCTCTTTCGGGGTTTCTTCCATGTGTTTCCTTTTACTTGTATACCAACAATCCCATCATTCTGCAAAAGAAAAATGAATATGTATGGTTCTGAGGTCCAAACTCCAAAAGAATGCCAAGTAAGCAACGAAACAATCAATGTGTCAATAATATGTAACCAGCAAATACATATGCACGAGTATAAGCTTCAAGTGCACGGAAAAAAAATCCATATTTTGGATAAAATAGAAATCATTTGGTTCTGACCTGTTAAGGTGACAGCCTGTGAAATATGTGGAAATCATGGGTACATTACCACTTAGAAGCAGCTCCACAGAGCAATAATACTGAGCACCACTAAAGATTTCAAAAGCCTAGATCATAAAACAGTACAGCAGTCTAACAGCCAACTTAGTTAAAGATGAAAGCAGCGGAGGCCAATACTGTATTCCAGCCATGAGAAAAGACTAGTTCGATGAATGATTTGGCAAGTTCAGCCACTAACATGCAGCTGGGAAATAAAGGGAATCCTTTACTTCAGCATTGATTCTCAACCTTCTAAACTTGAACACATTGTAGTGGTCTATTGTCTAGCTGAAAACAGATACATCAAAGAAAAGCATTTTCTCCACATTCAAAGAGTAGCCTCCAAGACTCCAACTTTGACCACCAAAGAGGGGGAACAGATTACTGTTTCAGTCAGCAATAATCCAGGCCCCGGGTGAAGAAGGTGCCAACCAGTGTAACTTAAAAGACCTTTGCTATTATGGGACCAACCCTTGCCTTCCCTCGGAATTTGGGATTAACGTAAACATACAGACCTATCTCCTAGATGGTATCAATATCCATGCTGTCCTAGGGTTTTGGCCTTTCCAACAATTTTTGCAGAAAGTTACTTCATTGGCATAAGCCTCAAAATCATGCACCAAAGTTAAAATCTTGCAACAAATTGAGAAAGCCCCAACTGTGGGAGGCTCGCTCTTGGCTCAAAACAGCTGCAGAAAAACAATAAACAGAATTCACACGTGCATTGTTCTTCGAGTCAAGCCCCACATGCAGAAACTACAGATCGTGCTCATAATACTCAGTCGCCATTTATAAATTGAACAACTCAAATCAGGATCCAATTTTTTCTTTCTTTAAATTTGTGCAAGAAATTGCACCAGATACTGTCTAAATATCGGAAGAACTCAGCGTTAAGCGCATTTATACATCTTTGAAGAACAAAAACAAGTCCACAATTCGAAGGACCGAGCCAAAAAAATAAGAAGAAAATGGAGAAGAAACTTGCTCAGATTCAGAAGACCATTACCTTAACTAACTGCGGCGACGGCGAACGGCGGAAGGCGTACGTACAGCGCGCTGTTTTCCACTCAAGGTCCTTTTGCTTCGGCTGGTAAGTACTAAGTGGTAACTACCACAATTGATTCCTAATATGGTTAAAGTATATGGAAGGTCCCTAAACTTTACATTATGTTTTGTTATTGTCCTGAACATATTAGCTGTTATCTTTTGGTTCCAATCCTTTGTATAGCCTTCCATATTAGTCCCTCTAACATACTCTCCTAAAGTAACTCTTTGAGTTTTAATTTTTAAATTCTTCATTTAAAATTTTTAGTAATTGCCTTCTATTAATTACTTAAGTCATTGGATTTTTTTTAACAATTTTATAGATAGTTTAAATTATCATTTTTCCTCTCTGCATATGCAAAATAAAAAAAAAATGGTATAGTGTTCATCCGATTGGACACATACAAAAATTAACATATTCAAATAATAGTAACCTGGAATTAGATAATACAACTCCAAGATCAGAAAATTGTAATAGTAGATGGACGAGTGAAACACACTATATAGTATCCAATTCAAGATTATATATGGTTATCTGTTCCTAGATTACTATATTATCTGAACCTATATTTTTTTTAATCAGCAAAGAAGAAAAAATTTATTAGAAACCCAGCAAGGAGCTGGAAAACAGAAGAAGAACACAGCTTTAGATCCCTTATTATCTGTGCCTTTTAACTTTGGTATATGTTTACCCCAGTAGGCCTAAGAAATCTCCCAAAGTAATCTTTATCCTGGGAAGAAATTGGGTTTCATGTGATATACCTATCCTTAGGTGGCAATCTTGATCTATTTTGTTGATCCCTTCAATTGGAGGATTAGGACCAAAGTACTCTCCAGCCGATGGATGTAGGAGACGACTACAAGCTTGTTTGAGAGTCGTTTGGTAATGCTTCAGTTTCTCTTCAAATTTAATTTTGTGGTTGAATTGTTTTTTGCATATGTATATATGTTCAATTCCAGTTAAAAATTTGCATTTGATTTTGGGCAAAAGTCATTTTTATTTTTTTTTACCAAGTTAGTTCTAATACTCCTCGATTTGCCAAAGAAGTTTTAAAACATTTAAGCGGTCAACACTTTTAGGCCTAAAGCTCTTGATTTTACCATCTGGCAGACGGAATGCTCACATGGTTGTAAGCAACATTTTCTCTCTTAACATGTTAGCAAAAAAGAGTCTAACAGGGTAGGTAGTTTAAAGGTTTTAGGACGTTTGAGATAAATTGAGTAATTTAAAGACTTCTTTGGTAAATCGAGTAATTTTATTACTAGATAAAACTAAAAAATTTTAAATATTATCAATAACAATGAGAAATAATCCTTGGTGATTGTTTTTTGAGACCAAGAATAGGAATTAGGAATCCAGTCATATGAGACGATTAGAGCAATGTGAAGAAGAAATTTTGAAGGTTGTTCTGATGTTGGTTAATTTAATCGAATTGCATGATTTACCGCAATGTTTGGCATTTATGTGTGAATCAAATTTCTCAAGAGTTGTAAATCAAGATACATTCTTTGCATTTTTCTCTAAGAATTATATCATTATGAGAAATTTAAAATGATTCTGTTTTAAGTTACAAACTTTTTTTTAGAAAAAAGAGGATTTAATATGTAATTATGCCCAAGTTTTGTGGTACTTGCCCCCAGACAATGTTTCAAAACTTGGATTACGTGCGGCACATAATTTGCAAAATATGATAGCAAATCATGTAATTCAACTAAATCCATGTCATAACAATTTTCAAAGTTTCTTTCTCCCTCACATAGTTTTGATCATTTCATATGACTGGATCCCAATCCAAATTCTTTCTTGTCAAAAAAACAATCACCTATATGATTGTTTTCCTTGTCATTGATGAGATCTAAACTTTTTGAGTTTTATCAAGTTACTTAATTTTGCCAAAAAAAAGTCATAAAATCTTTAAGCCATCAACCTTGTTAGCCTTTGTTTTGCTGACATGTTTAGAGAAAAAAATATCATTTACAACCACATGAGAGATGACAAAACCAAGAGTTTGGGGGCTAACAGGGGTAATGGCTTAAATGTTTTAGGACTTCTTTGACAAATTGAGGAGTCTTAGGACGAACTTGGTAAAACATGAAAAAATTTTAGGATTAAAAAATGCCATTTCCCATTTGATTTCACCTAAAAAGCACTTGGAAAACATTTTCCTTAACTCACTTTTATAAATTTCTTTTGATTTTTAATATGTTGATGAAGAAGTTAAACTTTTAAGGAGAAACCCAAATATAGATATCAATATGGGGAGTTTGAGAAAGGTATTGCTAAACTCAAACCTTCCCCACATCGCCACATGTAATTAAGTAGGTTCTAATACCCACTTATCCATTCGATACATACATATTTTTTAGGGAAAATTAGAAAACCTCCTAATGTGATTTGGTCTAACCTACATGTTTTTCTTCTATTTTCAAAAACCTAAACTTTAACTCTTACTTCCTTGATAATGTCTAACAGCAACTTTTAAAATCCTAATTTAAATTGTCTAATAGTTATGTTCCAACAATTTTAAGATTTTTTATATTCTTTTCACAGCTAATTGATCTTTAAAAAAATACTGATTGCATTTATAGAGATAAAAATGCATTTATAAAAAGAAAAAATGATAATTTAAAAAGTATATTAACAATAAAAAAATATTGGAGAGATCAAAATTACTGAAAGATAACAATCATATAATTTATATTATAGTTTCTGAAATTGTTATCGGACAATATAAAAGAAATAGGAATAAAGCATCAGCTTTTTAAAATAAATGGAAAAACTATAGGTTAGGGAAAACCCAGGGATAATTATAAGTTTCTCTATTTTTTAACTTTATTTTTTTATATATTTTTATGTGTTTTTTTTAAAAAATATATACATTGACAAATAATTAATAATTAAAATTATAAGAAAAAGTTGTGAAAATTTACCCTTATTTTGGGATACAAGTCAAATTTTAGAGATATATATTATTTTTGGAGGGTTGTGAATCAGGTAAAATTAGTTGAACCCGTATTAATATGGTATGGGGCTGGATTCGGGGAAGATAGCGGTGCCAGGGCCTTTGGCAATTGGCATCACTGAATTACCCCCAATAGCCTGAGAAACATATCTTATTTCTGTTTCATTGGTGTTCAGCTCGGCTTCCCTTTTATGATACATTATTTGTCATTTTCATCAAACTTGTTTTATGGTTGGGCGGCAAGAAAGCAGATCTATATTTATTTATTTATTTTTTCATCTTAACTATCTGTTCAAACAAGAAAACTAGTTGTCTTTAAACTCAAGTGTCAAACAAGAAATAAATTTTTTATGCGAAAGTCAATCAAGAAATAAAATTGAAGTATAGCATCTTGGGGAATATAAATCTCCCTATCTTTTGCTCATTTTCGACGTTGGTTCTATACCAATTCAGCCACCTGTTGTTTCTGATGTCAAATTCTATAGTTCTATTCTACTGATTGCTATTGCGGTTATAGTATTAATGTATGTCAAGTTTTTTGATTAATTTGTATATCGATGTTCTTGCTAAGCGTTTTTTGTATTGATGAAACAAAAAGCACTGATACTGGTATTGTTCAGGTTGTTGAAGCCCTACGGGACCTGATTTACAGGTGACTGATTTGTGACAAATTTACATGGATCCTAAAGCGCAAAGCTGGATTAAAGGCATTGACTACGGCACTTAAAATTTTACATAAGATGATGGCAAGGTAATAGTATGTAACTGTGTGACGGAAGCGTCATCCTCTGTTCAATTAATTAGGGCGCATGAATAGTGATATCTCCGTCACGATGATTAATCATCACTGTTAAATTTTCCTTTTACATATGCTAATGGTTGATTTATGCACCAGTTGCATGCATGGTCATACTAATGGTTAGGGCTGTAAACGAATTAAATGAACATGAACAAGTCCTGTTCGTGTTTGTTTATTTAGTTTTTAATGAATACGTACAATAAACGAACACATTTTTCTTGTTTGTGTTTGTTCGTTTAGTTTTAGGAGGTGTTCGTGTTCGTTCGTTTATACAAGCTTAAACGAATACAAACAAATGAACATGTTCGTGAACATAAATATAAATTCGAGAGGTAATTTTTTTTTTGAATCGTGGACAAGAATGTGCATTCCCAATGGGGTAAGGGCAGTTGCCATTCTCAAGTTGTAGTAATTGAACTCATTGAGATGGACTAAACCATAACAATAGCCAAAATAAAAAAGAAAACATTACTAAATGAAAAGAGTAAATAAACATGGGAGTATCACCGGCGGTGAAGCAAAAAGGATGATGGCCGGTGCGGCAGCAACAAAACCCAGTTGCTGGTGAAACGTGGGAAGAGGGAGGAGGACAGCGGTGACTCAAAACTTGATGGTGGTAGCTAGAAGGCTCGAGGAGAGTCGCGAGTGACACAGTGGGGGGGCAACCAGTCACGAGGTGTAGTGACGCTGTCATAGTGGAGCTTCGCATGCGGTGGCTTGGTGGTGAGGCACTAATAGGAGCAATGAAATCAAGAGAAAGAGGCGAAGAGCTAAGTCTGGGAAATCAGAAATGGCCTGAATGGGAATAGCCGAATCGAACAAAGGGGTAAATTGATTTAGGGTGGTAATTTAGTGTGTAGGGTGTAGGTAGGTAATAATAAACATATATGATAATAGGTTATAATAAATATATATAATAATCACTATTAGAAAAACCGTATTTAGCGACGGCCATTAGCGACGGCTGGCCGTCGCTAAACATGATATAGCGACGGCACACCGTCGCTAAAATGCCTGTCGCTAATTCACTCGCCGCTAATTTTCTAGCGACGGTTACCGTCGCTAATTAGCGACAGCTAAACGTCGCAAAACAGGCCGTCACAAATTTTCCGGTAACGGTGTCTGCCGGCGCGTTAGCGACGCGTAGCCGTCGCTAGTTAGTGACGCGTAACCGTCAGTGCTAGTTAGTGACGCGTAGCCGTCGCTAGTTAGTGACGCATAACCGTCGCTAGTTAGTGCCAGTTAGTGACGCGTTAGTGACGTGTAGCCGTCGCTAGTTAGTGACGCATAACCGTCGCTAACCTTAGTGACCAGTTAGTGACGCGTAGCGCGTAGCCGTCGCTAGTTAGTGCCAGTTAGTGACACATAGCCGTAGTTAGTGACCGTCGCTAGTTAGTGAGTACCAGTTAGTGACGCGTAGCCGTCGCTAGTTAGTGACGTTAGTGACGCATGGACGTCGCTAGTTAGTGACGCGTATTTGTCGCTAGTTAGTGACGCATAGCCGTTACTAGTTAGTGAGTTAGTGACGCATAGCCTTCGCTAGTTAGTATAGCAATTTTTGACTTAAATTGAGGTGATTACGGAATGGAGTTCAAGTTCTAAGTTTGTCGCTTTGGATTCGAATAACTTGTTTTTGCAATATTGTCATCGATTTCACACAAATGCAACAACTAGGGTATTGAAGTATTTTTCATTAATACAAAATATGATTAACATAATGTCATGTCATGTCATTCGACAATTAAAATACATAAGGTTACAATTTCCTTTACAAGATAAAAACTGAGCTCAAATTCATCGTACCGCAGGATCGAGCAAAAGATTCTTCAGGCAAGATCATGAAAACAACAATGAACCTCCCCTTCCCTCAATCTACAAGAAGATAAACATTTTAATCAGCCAAAGGAACATAAATTTATTAAATAAAAAAAAAGGTAAATACAACTCTAAGTTAAGATTTTAGGGAAGAAAAATTAATGAGCAAATAGACTCAAATAAACAAAGAATGCTAAATGGAGACAAGATTAATAACACAACAAGGCAAAATAATTGTAGATTTATATGGAGGAAATTTTCAATGAACACAACACTTCAAATAGAAGCAAACTTAAAAACACATAAAATTTCATGATGCTATTAAGCTGAAAAAATAACTGAAAACATATAAAATTGAACAACACATTTTTTGAAAAGATTATTGGATTATTACTGAAGAAGACTCAAACATTCGAAGCCCAGGCTAGCATATAATCAGACACATACACAAATGGAAACTGAAAGGAAAAAATTAAAACAACTCAGCGAAGCAAGAGAACAATGCATTTCCAATACATTTACCTGGGCATCATGTGATTGGATATATTTACCCACAAGGGCAGAAAAGCAAAACTTCCATTCTCTTTTCCTGGATCCTTACAGGCTTCATCTCTTGGCAAGATCATTATTATCACCTTAACAGAGAGCTTGAAGCTCCCAACTTTAAGTTCTCAAACAATCAAACTGCCAACCACATCTTTATATTCCAATCTACTACCTTTAACTTCAAGTTGGTACTACTGACTTGGTCATGTAGGAGAAACAAAAACTTAACCATTTATCAAGGGAAACACCAACCCGAAAAATTGAAAATACTCCCTTCATCTCATAATATATGTCACTTTCCAATTTTTGTATCCCAAAATATGTGTAACTTTTCCATATTTAGACATCTTCAAAATGTACCATCCCCATTATGCAAAGCAGATGAACTCCTCTTCTTGTTGTGACTATACCATTTACTTAAGGGTAACTTAGGAGCAACATATCTAATTTGCTTATGTGGCACAACATCCATAATTTTTACAAAAAAAGAAAAACCAAGGTACAAGGTACATACATTATGGAGCGGAGGGAGTAAGATAATCAATATGCTATTTCTGAAATTTCATGGTTTCACAAAAAAGGGACAGGAAGCAAGACAGGGAAATTGCAGACAGCATAATTTTACTTTTGAAAAAAACAAGGGCAAATTATCTTGTTACCGTTCTGAAGGAGTTGCTATTGGTCTTGATCCACAGAATATACCATCAGCTTGCTGATCATCCAGCTTTTTTATTCTTTCAGAGAGAACACTTTCAGTTAGCCTCTTCTTCACTTTAACCTTATGAGCAACCATCATAAAATTGATCCTAAAAAACATTTAGCTTAAAGATAAAGGAACACACAACCTGGAGGACAAAGATACAACGCAGACACAATGGAATGTTGATCTGAAATTTTGCAGCAAAGTTCAGCTACATATTTAGGACTTATCTGCAAGTTTTCGTGCAATTTGAAGCCCTGGAACTCAAGATGGCCTCTTAATATAAAGGTTGCTACTAAGACAACTTGCAGAACTTGGTACTTTTCTAATTCTAGGTGAATGACTTCTAAATTGAGGTTTTTGTTTCTAGAAAATTTTATTATGGCCAAAGTATGGGTACTGTAAAGTTTAGCTGCATAATTAGGACTTTTTCGCTGAATTTGAATGAATTTGAGGCACCACAACTCAGAAATCAATTAAGTTTAAGTTATGCTGGAAAAGTGACCAGCAAAGATATTTTTGCTTCAAACTTCAGGTAAATGGCCTCAAATTTTGGATTTCTCAGTTTGGAAAACTTTGATATGTATCAAAGAAGTTTACTGGAAATTTCAACACTACATGGGAAAAGTCATACAGTCCCAACAAAATTATTTCAAAGCAAGTGCTCTTACCTGATAGTCTGAAGGGTTTTCATCTTCTCCAGTTGGTCCCTTAAGGGGAAGCAACTTAACCTTGGGTTTCTCCAATGAAAACACAACAGGAATCCCTCTCTCAATTCCATGATCCTTCTTTAAGCGGTATTTTACCTAGAAAGTGGGGGTTAGACAAGCTACAAATAATAGAAGAAAATAAATATCAGAATGCAGCCAAGAAGACCACCAACATCTCCCTAGTCTGGTATATAAGAGCACAATCATGTTCTTGGGATGAGTAATATTATCCTTGAGAAGACATTTAGATCTTAAAAAAAATGAGTCGAGTAAATTGGAAGATGACAAAATATGGCAACAAGGGATTTGGTGAAAAAGGAATTGAACAGCTCCATTAAAGTCATCCAGAAGCACAAAACAGACTAGCATGAGACTTGATGCAATGAGTCAAGTTAAAGCAAGTAAGAAGGCTTACAGCTCTAGATAATGGGTCATTGGGTTGGATCTGTTCTGGAACCAGCTCCTGTAGCAGAGAGAACCTTTACGCCCCTACGTACACATGCAGCGAGCAGTGCAACCTATCAGAATTTAGGGGAAAAAAAAGGACATCTCAGCTGGAATTTTCCAGTGCCACCATTTTGATGAAGACATGAACCGTGTATATAACTACTTAACTTCTCCACATAAAACACTGGCTTTTAGCTAGGAATTAAAGTCCTTCACAAATACACACACACACACACACATAGACACAGACTTATAACTATTTAACTTCTCCACACAAAAGACTGACTTTTAGCTAGTAATTGAAGTCCTTCACAAACACATACACACAGAGAGAGTGAGAAAAGGGGGGGCAAATATTAAAGAACTTCTGAGTACAACATAGAGCATAAAAGACATTAAAGACAAGGTTACATCATGGTAAACAGGACCAGATATTAAAGACAACGTTACATCTTAAGGCTGGTAAACGAAGTTATCTAGTCAGTACCTTTGTATCTATCTTATCAATGCAGTCCAACACATAATCGGGGTTTCTGGAGAGAATTTCTTCCTCGGATGATGTATCATACAGCAGAACCTTCACCTCTATCTGGCACTCAGGAAAAATTGAAGCAAAATGCTTTCTCAAGCACTCAGCTTTTGGGATGCCAACATCTGCTCGTGTTGCAACAGCATGTCTATTTAATGATGAAAGTGATACCTTTTTTTGTAACAAAAAATAAATAAGTTATGATGTCCTAATAGAGCATATATAGCGTCAGTGATTTTCTTTGTTCTCTCCACCCATCTTAACTTACTTCTTAATCTTAATTCTGAGAACAATTCTCTGCCGGCAGAAGGAAATCCAAACAAACCCGAAAATGAGGAGAAGAAAAACTCACCAGATGGAGACTGTTCAAAGTGCTTGCTACAGCCGCTAAAGCCGGGTAATCCGTTCACATTCCTGCTGCGGCTCAGGTAGTCTATCTCCAATCTCTCCACACTCTTGTCCCCCACTAATTCCCCTTGCTGATGAAACTAGAACGCGTCTGAGCAGCTCAACAGATGCAACTGATGATAAGTCGCCCCGGCAAGTATAACATTCGCACAGATGCAAAGAAGAATCTAAAATTAACAATAAAAATAATAAACCCAAGAAACAGAGCAAGAAAATTGAATACCTGGTTCAACCTGAGACAGGAGGCCGCTTGGGTTCCATGTCCAAATCGCCATCTATGGTTCCTTTCTTACTGCTGCTGCTGCTGCTGCAATCTGCAAGGAAAAAAACCAAGAATCGCCACCCACGACAAAATCAAAGAAACGAGCAAGTTTATGCTCGAGAAATATACCTGGAAGACCGCAAGCACAACAAATTGCTCCAACTTCTGAGCTAGTTAATGCCATAGCTTTCTCTGGTACAGATCTGCGACGGTTTTTTGTACCACTCAGCTAGCTGGGGATGTTGGTTACGGCGAGAATCGAGATACTGAAGAGCCGCCATGGATCGAAGAAGAAACTGGGCAGATTAAGAGGAAACAGAAGCCGTCAGTGTGAAGGTGGGAGCAGTCGCGCAGACGTCTAAAACACGACAGCACTTCTGCGTTAAAAGATAATGAAACATAACGTAAGCGACGGCTTCCTGTCGCTTAAAACTAGCGACTTGTGGCCGTCGCTAACATATTACACCTCCTAATCCACAATGAGAAGATAAAATATTAATAAATGGTTAAGCCTCATGTGATAATAAACTAATTCAAATAAATTTAATTTTCATTAAATAGATTTTTTGTTAATTAGTAAAAAAATATTAAGAGATTTGTAATCCGAATTAATCAAATTAAAATTTATAATTATACAATTAAACAAGTGGCATATAAAAGGATAATTGATTTTGCTGAGGTAAAATAAAAAATAAGTAAAATAAGTAAAAAATGTCAGGCAACAGCTCATAACCCTCTACTAAATTGTATACGACATTAAGGTCCACATCTTCACTATAGTACATATATTCAAAAAAATATATATTTATGTTAAAAGAGATGACAAGTTAGCATAAAAAATGACTAATACATGAGAACTATTACTATTTTTTGGGATTTTGTTAAGTTTAGCGACGCTATCCGTCACTAAATAATTAATATAATTTTCATTAAATAGATTATTTGTTAATTACTCAAAAAATATTTAGAGATTTGTATGCTTAATTAATCAAATTAAAAATTATAATTATACAATTATAATGTTAGCGACGACGTTACTAAATTAGCGACTTTATTACTAAAATTTAGTGACGCATAACCGTCACTAAATTAGCGACGGTAAGCCGTCATTAATGTTAGCGACGAATAACCGTCACTAAATTAGCGACTTTAAGCCGTCACTAATGTTTAGTGACGCATAACCGTCACTAAATTAGCGACGGTAAGCCGTCATTAATGTTAGCAACGAATAACCGTCACTAAATTAGCGACTTTAAGCCATCACTAAAATTTAGTGACGCATAACCGTCACTAAATTAGCGACGGTAAGCCGTCACTAACATTAGTGACGCATAACCGTCACTAAATTAGGGACTTTAAGCCGTCAGTAACTTTAGTGACGCATAACCGTCACTTATTTAGCGAAGATAACCAACCACAAACTTTAGCGACGTTTGACATTCACTAAATTTGCAACGGTAAATTGTCACGTAGAGCCCGGTGAAACTTTAGCGACGGATATTAGTCCCTACATAGCAGCAACAAACTAATTGGGTTGAAAAGTCTGCAGAAGTTAAACTACGTGTCATGATATTTAGCGCATGCGCTTGCATTCGTTGTATATTAATATTTTGTTTTGTTATTCTGTTTTTTTAAACAAAATTGTTTGTTGTAATGGTAAAGATACAGTAACTTGTTGGATAGAAAGATCTTAATAACGTAAATAAAATTCGTATAATTTTAAAATTGTTTTTTAGGAAAAAAATATCTACAATTTAAATACATTTGTATTATATCAACTGAAATAATTTATGTTCAGTAAGAATTTGAGACGTCACACAATTTTCAGCTATAATATTTACATTTTTCTGGTAGTGTATTCAAAAGCAATTATTTATGTTCAATGAGATAACAATTTATCATAGAAAATGACAGCCACATGAGAACCCAAACTTTTTTTTTTATTTTTTTTAGTTTAGCGACGGCTAACTGTCACTAAATTAGTGACGGTACGCCGTCACTAATTTTAGCGACGGCCAACCATCACTAAGTTAGCTACGGTACGCCGTCACTAATTTTAGCAACGGCTAACCGTCACTAAGCTAGCGACGGTACGCCATCGCTAACTTTAGCGACGCATAACCGTCACTAAAATTTAGCGACTAACAGCCGTCACTACTTGTCTTAAGTTAACCATGCAACAGTAATATTATAAAATAGTAATAAATGATTAAGCCTCATGTGACAATAAACTAATGATCCGTTAATTTAATTTTCATTAAATAGATTATTTGTTAATTACTAAAAAAATGTTTAGAGATTTGTATGCTGAATTAATCAAATTACAAATTATAATTATACAATTAAATAAGTGACATATAAAACGATAACTAGTTTTATTGCACTAGATTTAACATAAACAATAAGTAAAATAAAATGTGTAAAATAGATTATTTGTTAATTACTCAAAAAATATTTAGAGATTCGTATGCTTAATTAATCAAATTAAAAATTATAATTATACAATTATAATGTTAGCGACGCATAACCGTCGCTAAATAGCCGTCACTAATGTTAGCGACGCATAGCCGTCACTAATTTAGCGACGGTAAGCCGTCACTAATGTTAGTGACGCATAACCGTCACTAAATTAGCGACGGTAAGCCGTCACTAATATTAGTGACACATAACCGTCACTAAGTTAGCGACGCATAACCGTCACTAAAATTTAGCGACTAACAGCCGTCGCTAAAATCTCACCGGAATATTACCAACTAATTAGCGACGGTTTTTTGCCGTCGCTAATTAAGCCGTCGCTAAATTCGGTTTTTCTTGTAGTGAATAAATGTCTAACTAGTACATAGATAAATAAATAAACGAGCATAAATGAATGAGTAAATACAAAAATATTAACGAACACTAACCGAACAGTTCATGAACATAAATGAACGAACGGGACTTTGTTCGTATTCGTTCATTTAACTAAACAAACATAAAAGTATGTTTGTATTTGTTCGTTTAACTAAATAAACGAATATACACGAATTTCTGCCTATTGAACATGTTCACAAACGGTTTACCAAACTTTCTATTCGTTTACACCCCTACTAATGGTCGATCGGTAGACTGGACTAATGAAAAATATATGGTAAATGTTATAGTTGTAGATTTGCCGTTAAAATTAAGGGTAAATCCAGTCCAACTTATTCTTGAGATCACACAATCCCATCATATAGTTTACAATTTAGAATCTATTTTGACATATACTTTGCAAAAATAGTAGGTCCACCCCTACATATACCAATATAAGTTGATTTTAAGAAACTCTTATTTAGGAAAATGTTTCTTGATTTTTTTAAACTAAAAAAGGCACTGACCCTTGGGGCAAATGGTGATGGATAAAAAATGGAATACAACAAAGAGTAATGTTGTTCATTGAATAGCACTGTCTTTTGAGTGAGAATAATGATAAAGAAGACTTTCTGAATAAATATAAATGTGAAAAGTTAGTGAATTGTAACCCCAAAAGATAGTAATTGACATCAAAGATCTTATCAAAGAATTATGGCTAGAAATTATCTGAGCACCTGAGAAATTAATATATAATCAATAAACATTTTGTTGAATAAGACCTTCTTATGAAACAATTAATTAATTAATAAGTATATAAAACTAAAATTGCAAAAAAATGACCAATCATGTATTCATTAAAATGAAAGTAATTTTGAAGTTTCTATATTATTGTAAATATAAACCTTATCATTTCTTCCATTTTAGATTTGATAGTTATCATAACAAGTTTTAAAAAAAAAATGTTTACACTTGCAAAGCTTCTAGATACAAAATAAATAAATAAAAATACAATCAATTTTTAGAATAAAAATGATATCCTTAATTAGGGATATTTTAAAAATTAAAAATATAAAGATAAAAAAATGTACAAGTAATGAAAAATAAATAAAAACATAATCATAAGAAGAAAATAATTGGGAGATGCATGGTAAGTTGAAAGGAACAATATATATATAATATATATATATATAAATGTATTATATTATATTATTTAAAAAAACAAGTAATGAAAATAATTTATATGTTAAGGAGAAAACTTAAACAAGAACTAGAGTTGGGGTCTCAAAGTATAATTAATTCATTGATTTTAATATCAGAAAGAGATTACATGGGTGAGTCTAGATTCCTGAAACTTCAAGACTTTTGGGAGATTTCTAAAACAAGAAAGGGTAAAATGTAATTTAAGGTAAATATCAGGGGAAAAATTATAATTCTCCCCCAATAATTTTCACATACATATATATATATATATAGACACACATATATATAAGTATGAACTTATAGATAAACATGTATGTTGACATTTGTTTGAAAGATTACTCCTGCATTTATTATATTTTTGGTTAATTAATTAGCAAAATGCAAAATATACTGTAATGAAAATAGATAATTAAGTTGGATGGCTTTTGTGATGTTTTAGTGCTTACGCAGAACAAATCAAAAAATTTTCTTGTAAATAAACAAAAAAAAAAAAAAGGAAAAGTAGACGCAGATACAAAAGTTCGTAATTTGAGCTATCTGTTTCTTTCAATAATGTTTTTTTTAACAGTTCAGCAAAATTATAGTGTCAGCTCCCTGTACAAACTTTTGCGCAAAAAATCCTATTTCGGATATTTGTAATGAATATGGAAAGCAGGGTTTATATGGATTTGGCACTATTTTTATTTCTTATAAAACAATTAAAATTTTCTAAAATGTCATTAACAAATAACTTTAGTTATATATGATTTTTCTAAAAGTTAATTTCAGACAGTTACCCTGATTCTTTGAGTGGGGTAATAATACAAAACACTTTCAGAATAAAGGATAAAATCAAGACAATAAAGGTTAAGAACCACCGGTGAAAGTCAATTTTTCTGTCCGACACAATCTATGTATATTCTTAAAGCAAACAAAATAATATTAAGGATCGATGAACAGAGAATGGATGGACAGAGGAATATGTTTCGCATCATTTAATGAAAACTGAAAACGATTCCGATGAATCAACTCCAGCAAAGAACGTACGCTTCATGTTCAAGGGCCACATCAACAGGTTGCCGCTCACTGCAGCAGCTAGCAAGAGCGTAGAAGCAAGCATACTAATTAAGACGGCAGCTGGAGAAGCCGCCAACAGGAAATATGAGCATGTGTAAGCACGACGGCGTAGAAGCAAGCACGCACCAGATGCGTACACAAGTCCATGCAAAACAACCACCGAGCATCCTCGCCACGTCCCACTCCCCCACAGCCTATAAATAGGCAACCCATTCGCCTTCCCTACTCATCCCCTCCCACACCACAAACACTACTTGACGAGCACGATGGCTCCCTCCTCCCTCCTTTCTCTTACCCTCTGCCTTCTCTTCCTCTCCGCCGCCCCTTGCTTCTCACAGCGGCAGTGGCGCCCACGGGAGCAGCGCCAGCAGCGCTTCCAGACCGAGTGCCAGATAGACCGCCTTAACTCTCAAAAGCCGCAGCGACGCATTGAGTCAGAGGCCGGCGTCACCGAGGTGTGGGACCTGAGCCTTGACCAGTTCCAGTGCGCCGGCGTTGCTCCCCTCCGCCACCGAATTCAGCCCCGCGGGCTCCTCCTCCCCCACTACAACAGCGCCCCACAACTCATGTATGTCGTCCAGGGCAGGGGAGTTCACGGCGCAGTCTTCCCCGGGTGCGCTGAGACTTACCAGTCCGAATCCCAATCCCAATCCCGCCGAGAGAGAGGCAGCAGCACCCCCCGTGACCAGCACCAGAAGATCCGCCGCGTGCGCCAAGGTGACGTCATCGCGTTCCCCGCTGGAACCACCTATTGGATCTACAATGACGGCGACTCCCAGCTCGTTCTCATGGCTCTCTTCGACTTAGGAAACTTCGCCAACCAGCTCGATCGGAACTTCAGGGTAAGCCCAACGGTTATTTGCAAAGTTTACGTTTAATGTATAAAAATTCCCTGACAGAAAAAATTAAGTTAAATACATTATCATTGATTTCAGAGATTCTTCCTGGCTGGGAGCCCACAACAGGAGGCTGTCATGGGAGGCCCGATTGAGAGCAGCGAGAGACAGACCGAGAGCGAGAGCCGCCGAGAAGGGCAAAGAATCGATGCCGGGAATCTACTAAGCGGCTTCGACGTGGAGCTTCTGTCGGAGGCCTTGAACATCGACCCGCAGCTGGCGAGGAGGCTGCAGAATAGAGATGACATGAGGGGATCCATCGTGAGAGTGGAGAGTGGTCTGGATCTTATCTTCCCCGAGTACCAAGAGGACGAGCAAGAGAGATCCCAACGCCGGGGACGGTACGACTCCGACTACGATAACGGTTTGGAGGAGACTTTCTGCACCATGAGGCTCCGTCACCGCCTCGACCAGCCGTCCCAAGCAGACATCTTCAACCCCCGAGCTGGCCGCATCACCACCGTCAACAGCTTCAACTTCCCCGTCCTCCAGCAACTCCAACTCAGCGCCGAGAGGGGTGTCCTCTACAGGGTACTCTGCGCTACTCTACGTAGAGATTTATTTTGGTCCTAAACATGTCATAAATGTCGAATTTGGGCCTCAATGCTTAAAACTGTACATTTTGGACAGAACGCCATCTACACGCCCCACTGGAACCAGAACGCTCACAGCGTCGTGTATATAACACGGGGCAACGGCCAGATCCAGATAGTGAGGGAAGACGGAGAGACGGTGTTCAATGGGCTCGTTGAAGAGGGCCAGATAATCACAGTGCCTCAACATTTCGCTGTGGTGAAGAGAGCGAACGAGCAAGGATTGGAGTGGGTGGCCTTCAAGACCAACGGCAATGCCAGGATCAGTCAAGTGGCCGGCAGAGTCTCCGTCTTCCGAGCCATTCCGGTGGACGTTCTGAGCAACTCCTTCAGAATCTCAAGGGAGGAGGCCAGGAAGTTGAAGGAGAGCCGGGATCAGGAGGTTTCCGTCCTCAGCCCCTCTTCCAGGTTCTCGCGCTATGCAATTGAAGCTTGAGCTATGCAGTATATATACTCATATGGTGTATTATCAGTAGGGAATAAAACCTTGTGAAAGGAAAGTAGCCATATATATATATGGGATCGGCTGCTTGAGACAAAATTGTAATAAGTGTTGCTTAAGTTTAATAAAGCCACTTTTCCATAATTTATCTAACCATGTAATTTGTCTTATGTTGCGGGTAAGTCAAACCTACGCCCTATATATATATCTTATGTCTATATATATTTACGTTCCAATTCTACAATTTATAGCATAAAACAAGCACATCAAATCCCATGTTTCCTTCTAAACTGAAGATATATATAAATCAAATACCTAATATGTACAAAGTCAATGCACAAAGAGAGTGAGAGATATATACAAATAATATGCAACATATGTACAAATGATATCATAAATATGTTACAGCTTCAACATCTCATAAAAAAATAAGTGTGAATGCGTCAAATCCCACTTTCCGCAAAAATTTAAGATATGTGTAAACAAACTATTGGATTTATTCCAATCAATTAACTTAGAATTTTGATAATAACAAAACATTTATGAAGGACTAATGTGTTTATTTTAGTGTGTAAGGTAATTAGACAAATTTACAGGTTTTTTAAATGATGTTCTTTGTTTCTCAAGTTGATTGAAGTGTTTCTCAAGTTGTTTGAAGTGCCTCTCAAGTTGCTTGAATTAAGTGTTCCAAGTGTTGTTTGTGAAAGAAGAAATTCATTGGAAGAAGTCAATGTTGAAATCAAAAAGTTTTGGAAGTTGAAAAATCTTGTAGGTGCCGTTTTAATGGGGTAAAAACTTTCAACCGAGTGAAACTGGAACAGTTTTTTGAGTCCGAGTCATTCTTGGTTCCGGAACAAAAAAACACTTGAGTGAAATTTTTTCAACTTGGTAAAAGCTTCAGTCTAGACTTGTGCATGAATTTCTAGTTGAAAAAATATTTGAAAATTTCTTTTAAAATTATGCCAACTTAGCCAGTCACGTAGATCATGTGTTGACAAGTCATTAATGAGCAATCTAGACGTTGGAGTTCAAACCTTGGGTGATGTTATAAGACTGAATTTTTAATAGAGTGAAAGTTTTTCATCCGGATGAAACTGGGCAACAAAGGCGATTTTCTGTTAAATTTGACAGCAACACTCACCAGATTTTTTGAGACTTTTTGTATCATTCCAACGGTCTTCAACATCTCTTATGCATCCATTAGAGTATAAAAACATCAAGAATCATCTAAGAAAGAACTCTTTATCATTAGAAGTGAGAATTCATCATCAAATCTAAGAGAAAGAGTTTACCTTGAGAAAATCATTATTAGTGTTCTTGTACTTTCACTTGCATATCTAGCAAAGTATGCTATTGTATGAGCTTGTGAGTTTGAAAATACTTCAAACCTTAGAATCTCTTGTGTGATAGGTGGTTTCTAATGAGCCTTGAAAAAAAAACTAAAGAGTGATTTCTAGTTAGCTTTAGAGAAAACTAGTGTTTAATTAGTTATTGAAGAAAACACCATTGTATCCTTGATAAAAAAATAATGGACAAAGTCTCAAATGGGTAAGTTTGAGGAGAGGATATAGACTCCAATTGGTGGGGTTGAACCTCTATAAATCTCGGTGCACTATTTTCTTGTCTCTTTTTATATTTTACTTTATATTTTCCTCATACTTACTTGGTTTATTCTTGATCTTTGGTTGAGTAAATTTAGTTGTAAGATTTGATATTGCCAAAATTTTTAAACCAATCAATTCACCCCCATATTAGTTGCACTTGGGCCAACAATTGGTATCAAAGCTTACTGATTTTTGTTTTTTAAACCTTGCAATTTTAAAATTGAAAGATCCATGACAACCACTAATTTTATGCGTCTTGAGGGGCAAAGTCCATTTAAGCCACAATTGTTTAATTCTACAAATTTTAATTGGTGGAAAACTAGGATGGAGATTCATTTTAAAGCTATTGATTATGCTTTATGGAGAATTATCAAAGATGGTCCCAATAATCCTTTGAAAGTAATTGATGATAAACAAGTACAAAAAATTCAAAAGAATTTAAATTGGAGGATGATACTATGTGCATTATGAATGCTAGAGTCATGAATATTATTTATTATGCCCTAACCCCTAATGTGTTCAATTTAGTCTATTTTTGTAAAGATACAAGGGAAATATGAAGGAACTTCATAAGTCAAATGCACCTAGATGCACATGCTAGTTAGTGCATATGAAATTTTCACCATGGAGCGAAGAGAGAGCATTCAAAATATGTTCAAAAGGTTCAATGAAATCCTTACACCACTCAAGTTGCTTGGAAATGAGTATACAAATAAAGAGTTGGCGAGAAAAATCTTATGGAGCTTGGCTTCTTCATGGAAAAGTATAGTTGAAGCCATTAATGAAGGTGGAAGCATCAAGATCATGCATATTGATGAGCTATTTAGGAAGTTATTGACATATGAGATGAAGAAGCACAAGGAAAAAAGGTTTAACAACAAGAACAAGTCAATGGCCTTCAAAGTTAAAGAAGATGATTCATTTTCATCTTCTTCAAATGAAGATGATTTGGATGATGTAGCAATTTCGACCAATAAGTTCAAGAAAATTCTCAAGGGGTCAAAGAATAAGAGTTCTAAAGGCAAAAAGAATTAAATCACTTGCTACAAGTGTAAGGAGCCTAGATATCTACAATTTGATTGTCCATTGAGCAAGTCAAAGAAGCACAAATAGTTCAAGAGAGGAAATAAGAAGAAAATTAGAGCTATGGTAGCATAAAGTGATAGTTGCTCATCCTATAGTGAAAGCTTATCATCCTCAAATGATACAAGTGATCAAGCCAATCTTTACTTGATGATTAAGGAAGATGAAACCTCTTCAAATCAAAGCTATCCCAACTTGTGTTTCACGATAAAAGAGGAAAATGAGGTAACAAGTACTTACTCTAGTAATTCATCATTATCATCATCATCATCATCATCATGTTCATCTAGTTGCTTATATGAAGAATTATTAGATGTTTTTCATAAGCTTTTCAAAAATTCAAAAAGACTTGCAAAAAAGGTTGATGAATTGAAGATTTTAAATGCTTTTTAACAAAAACAATAGATGACTTAAAGAAGGAGAACTTGGATATTAGTTTATCCTTGAGACAATAAATAGATAAATTGAAAAAGGATAAATTTGATCTTAATCAATTTTTATCTATATTTTCAAAGGTAAAGAAAAACTTGATTTATTGCTTAGTGCTTAAAAGGGAGTCTATGACCAGGCGACAATTGGTTTTAATCCCTTGATAAAGAAAAGAAAATTTGGGAATAGATTTGTTGATGCATCCACATCCTCATCTTGTTCTTTTGTAACATGTTATACTTGTGGTACAAAATGACATTATTCATATTAATGTATGTTTAAAAGAGGAAAAATTTTTATTGGCTAGAAATTGGTATAGGTTCCTAAAGGAACTAAAATTGTTGGAGTTAACCCTCATGGACCCAAAGAGATTTTGGTACCAAAGATCAAAGTTTGAGATATATTATAGGGTGCTGGAGCATGGAACAATAATTGAAGGCTTATACTTCAAGCTCTAAGCACAAAGAAATTGTGGACTTCAAGTACAATGATAAATGATTGAGATTTAAGCTCAATTTTGGTAATATTGTTGATTTTTATTGGTTAAAGGTGACTATTAATGCATTGAGTTATTTTAAAAATTTTTTGAAAATTTCAAGCACAAAAGCAATAACCCAACCTGCACATGCCAATTAGAGTTACACAGTTCTAAATTTCTTTAGAATCTAGGGGTGAATTGTGAGAAAATAAGAATCTAGTGACTTAATTAGAAAATTTATGATGTTAGATGGCTAATTTTGATATTTTTCCATTATTTTTAACATGTGTTATTTACCACGTAGGATTTCCGTTAAGTTTTCTGGCTATAGGACTAACAGAGATCACATTTTCGAATATATAGGACTCCAACAGAAAATCGTAAAGATGTAGGTCTTATTAGAAAAATTACAAAAGTTTTAGGACCTTTTTTTACAGTTTCCCAACAACTATGCATACCACCCACAATAAACTATGTACTAGTTGCTTATAAGAAATTGTTTCATATATGGTAAACTCATCCAATCTATCAACTGAAGATGATGCATAGATCTTGTTGACACCTAATTTTGTCCGGGCACTGACTTTTTGTTTAAATTTTAGGTTAGGAAAATTAGTTTAGGAGCATTTCGATTTTTATAGGGGCATTTTAGTCTTTTAGGTAATTTTTGATTTTTTTGGATCATTTTAAGGTAGAAATAGGATTTAATTTAGTTAGCACTGATTTGGAGTCTTAAAAGTCTTGTGGGGTCAATTTGGGCAAAAACAAAAAGTTTGGGAGAAAACGGGCTAGTTTTGAGCAAAATTCAAAGGTTTGGGGTAAATCTGTCAATTTTAGAGAGTTTGAGCCAAATCTGGCGATTTTATGGAGTTCCAGGAAAAATCTGAGAGTTTTGCAAAGTTTTAGGGCCAATCTGACAATTCCTGAAAGTTTAGGGTCAAATGGACAGATTTAGAGTTCTACTGGACTTAAACTGTAATTTCATGTAATTCTCTCCTAATTGGACTAAACTTCCTCAAATTTGATTTAAATCAGGTTTAAACTTTAAAGATATTGTTAATCACGTTTTAGGGGACCCTCCATTATAAATATAGGCTCAAATTTCGAGAGAAAGGGGGAAAAAATTCGAGGCCCTAAGCTCCTAGCTAAAAAAAAGAAAAACTGCAATCTTTAGCTCCTATTTTCGAGCAACCCTTCAGCCCAAAACCCTAGTTTCCCCACCTGCCGCCGCTGCCCCTGGAGATCCAGTCCCGCTGCCCGAAGCCACCAGCCGCCGCTGCTGGTCCTCTTCCGCTGCCCCTCCAGCACCGCCATCGTCGCCGCCATCCCTCCGCCGTCCTCTCCTCAGGCCGCCGCTCATCCGCCGTCTCCTATTTCCCGTGCGACGCCACCAGACCGCAGCGCGTCCGCCATCGCCGCCCCGTCGCGTCAAGCTCACGCTGCCAGCGTCGCCTGCCCGTCGCTGCAAGCCCCGCCGTCGCATCGCCCAAAGCCCCTGGTCGGCCCCTTTGCCGATTGATCGTCGGATTGAAGGAGGAATGAATCAAATCGCTTTCAGAATCCGAATCGCGACCCGCTCCCAACCCGTTTCAGCACCCATATCCGACCCAACACCCTCCTTTTGGGTAAAACCCCGCTTTAGCCCTTTCAATCATTTATTTCATCCATTTAAGTTACTAACATGTTTTCATTTTTGCAGAAAAGCCACTGACAGCATTGTTTTTTTATTTCTCTTGCTGTTTACTTATTTTGTTTATTAAAGTCATGAATTAATTTGGTCACTAAGATTAGGTAAAGATTTTAGGTTTGGGATAGATATAGGTTCTAGGAGTATAATTTTTAAGATTTATTTAATTTTACATAATACACCTCAAAAATCACGAATCACGATGAGAGTATTCATTCTGCATCAGTTTAATAAAATCTTATGATAAATTTAGGATAATAAAATGAATTTTTATATCCATATCCGGGTGATCCGGTAGGATTCATGGTTTGGATTGATAATTAACTAAAAACAATATATTTAAAAAGGTAAATAGGGATACAAATGAGATAGGTTAAGTTTTTCCTAGATATCCACATCCGGGTGGTCCGATAGGATCTATGGTTTGGAAATATAAAAATTTCATAAAAATCAAATAAAAAGTCAAGTAGTGAAGGTTAGGAAGTCCATATCCGGGTGGTTCGATTAGAACTCATGGTTTGGAAAATTAATCAAACAAACAAATTTAAAGCAAGCAAAACTTTTCTTTAACCAAACTAAGGTACCAATTTTTGGGCGCTAGAATGAAGTTATTTTAGCGTAACCGTACTCCCGAACCCCTCGAACTCTCGTAGACCATTTTTAGGTGTCCAATCGACCTAGGTGTAAACCGATTGGTGGCGACTCCCAAAAACACGTTGCTACAGATCTTCATAGACCAAATAACCTACTCGTCTTGAGAAAACATTGGGAATTGAGGACTTTCTCTTGCAAACCAAAAAGCCTAAAAAAAAATGAATCCAAATCATCTATCATCTTCTCCCTATTCTTGCCCCTATCCCTGTCCATGTCACCTAATCTATTTTTCAGCGACGCATTCATTACTTTATTTAATGGAGACTAACTTTACTATTTAAACGGAGGTGGATGAGCATCTCCATCTTGTTAAACCAAACTTAAAACAGAAGAAAATGATAATCTTTGCCGAAACACTTTGTTCTTCTTTATATTTATAGGCATTATCGATAAGGGTGAGCGAAATTTCGGTTATATCTGAAATAACAGAATAAAAAAAAAAATTTTGGTTTTCGGTTATCAGCTTTAGAAATAATTTCAATTTTGGTTATAACCGAAAACCGATATAGAAATTTGATTTAGTTTTTGGTTTGCCCCAACTAAAATTCGGTTAGCCGAAATAACTAAATTTTTATTTTACTAATATTTATGTTTGAGATTTGAAAATGATTATGGATGTGATGGATGTTTATTATGTGTATGTATATGATGTTTGGATTTGGAATGAATTATAGGTACTTGTCATGTGATTAGAATGTGTGTTTAGATTGAAATATGTGATAAATGTTTGAAGTTTGGAATGTATGTGTATATAATTCGGCTATTTCGAATGAAAACTGAATAACCAATTTTTTTTTTCGGTTATTTCAGTTTTCTCCTATAATTCAGTCTACTTGGTTATTTGATTTCGGTTAAAACCGAAAAACCGAATAAGCATCCCTAATCACCAAAGCACAACTTGTGTCACCATCACACAATTGGAGCTCATGGTGCTTCACCTAACTCACAAGGTTTTGTCATTAACATTCTTGTTATTTCGCTTTAATTCTCCCTCTCCTCTTCATCGGATTCAATCCTGCAAGCCTGTTTTGGCATTGGTGGGATCGATGATCACAAGGTGCGACCAAGGGCGACATCAATGGACTCTTAGCTGCAGCACTACTATCTCATGACCCATCTGTGCTCTCTCTCTTTCTCACATTTGTTAAGCACAATTCATCCAATTCTCCTTTGGATCGTATGAACTTGCAAGCGGGGAAATTGAATTCATACTACGGTATTTTTGGTCTTCTTAGATCTGATTCATATATGCAAAAAAAAAAAAAAGATTCTCCTAGTAATCATTAAACATTACACTTGAGCTTCGATTTCACATTTATGCGAAAGTTTCTCCAGCAATTAATTAATTAATTAACACTAGAATTCAAAATAAATCCATACTACAGGAAGAGACATATTGTTTCGGCAATAAAGATAAGAAAATGTGGTTATTGAATTAAAAAAAAAGTATGCATACATAACTACTCCCTCTTCTCTTTAACTCTCTCTTTTTTTCCTAATACTTTGATTCTCCTCTGTTCTCATCATCACATAGAAAAGTAAATAAGGATTATGTGTTCAAGTGTGAACAATATAGAAGCTCTTCACTCCTATTTGGCATCGGTTTGCTTCAAAATTACAAGAAAATCAATTATTGTTTCTTCATTACCTGTTCGGGACTTAAGGTATGTCCTTAATTTCTAATGTTCAAGTTTCTTTGAAACTTTCAAATGGTATCAGAGCCAAGGTTATGGCAAACATTTTTTCTATCAAACAAAATAACAAAATGTAGCAAATAATTTCTAAAAATTTTGAAAATTTAATATGATGTTCCGTGGGATGTCAGAAGTTGATATGGAAATTTTTATAATTTTTGGAGTTTATTTGATTAAGGTTTAAGATTAATATTTTTCGAATAGACAGAAATTTCTGGCATGCTAATAGTTACAGTTATTAAAAGTTAAAATTTTTTTAACATAGTAAATATTATCTAAAAATCGTGAAATTTTAAAAAAAAATTCCCAAACATTTAAATAGGTAATATGCATAGTTTCGTGATTTTTGGAGTTAATTTTGTTTGAGTTTAATAATTTTGTGTTCGAACTAGTATTGTGACTGTCAAAGAGAGGCAGTTTTCTAATCTCCGAAAAGTTGTGTTGGTTAAAATTGAAAATGATGTCAAAAATTCGTGAATTTTTAATATGTGCTTTCTAGGCATGTTATGTATGTTTATGGAAAATTTTATATTTTTTAAACACCGTTTCATTGCATTTTAATAATTTGTTTACAGAGATGGCAATTTAACCAGAAAATGGACAATTAAAAACATACTTAATACACTTGGGTTTTGAGTCAATTAAAAAAATTATATAAAAAAACATTACACCGTTCATAAATGTATCTAAAATCTAAATATTAAATTTGACATTAATTAGAGTCAAATTTAATTGAGAAATGCCTTAGACATTATTGAATGTTCAAGTTTGCCCATTTGTGCATACTTGTGAATGAATTAAGACCATGCTTATGTGAGTTAATGAAACATGTTATGACATATCTAATTGTGTGTTAGAATGCATACTTTTGTTATGTTATAGCATGAATTAGTTGATTCATGTTTGCTTGGTGCTTGAATTAGTCTTGTTGTGGTTGAAGTGTATTTACATATTGAATATTGCATAGATGGCTTGCAAGAATATATTGCTGAGTTAAATAAGGACCTTAAGCTTGATGGAGATAACTACCTCATTTGGTAACAAAAGGTCAAATTCATTTTAATTGAGCAAGATGCAATTGATGTGCTCACAAAGGTGGAAGAACCACTAGCCAATGGACAGGACCCCAATGCCTATGAGGCATATAAGAGAAAGGATACCATGGCTCGCAACACATTGTTAAGTTTGATGGTAGATAAGCTCATAGTGGACTTCTCAATACTTAAGTCAGCCAAGGCAATTTGAGATACTACCAAAGCTAAGTTTGGGGATGTTTCTTTAGAGAAACAAAGGTCCATGATTCTCAAGTTTGAGAATTATATGAAGAGGCCAAATCATTCAAGGGCCATTCATTTGCATGAGATGTCACGCATGATCTCTCAAATTAAGGGAGCTGGTCATGTTCTCATAGATAAGCAGCAAGTGCAGGCCATAATCCATTCCCTGCTTGATGAAGAGTGGCAGTTGATGAAGGTCAACTTGCGCCATAATAGTGAAATTAAGAGTTTTAATAATACTGCAAGACATCTGCTTTTGGAGATGGAAGTCATGGTAATAAAAGGACATTCGAAGGCATATGTTCTTAAGACTTCTTTTTCCCAAAAGAACAATAAAAGGTTCAAGAGGGAGAAAAAGAAGGAAGGCAAAAGGGAATAGATCTAACAAGAAAAAGTTCAAGAAGAGACACAAGAGTACGCTCAAGTACTTCAATTGTGGGAACAAGTGACACTTTGCTAAAGAGTGCAAGAACCCGCCTAAGGTACATGTTTTTGATAAGATTTCTTCTTTAGTACATGTTATGTCATGTGCTAATCTTATTGAATCTAATTATTCATGGATTATTGATTCAGGAGCGACAGACCACATAGCCAGAGAAAGAACATGTTATGTTGCCTATAGAAAGTTGCTTAGAGGGGTAAGGACTGTTTCTGTGGGTAACAATACAAGTTTGGTTGTGAAAAGGATTGGCACTTGTAGGGTCCCATTGGAAACATATGATTTAATACTTATCAATGTATTATATGTACCTTGTATGGCTAGAAACTTGATTTTTATTAATTCTCTTATGAACTATGGCTATTCTATGAACTTCTCACATGGGCTTGTAAATATTATTTATGGTAGAAGTAAGGTTTGTTTTTGTTCAATCCATAATGGCTTGTTTCAGTTAAATATGAATGATGCCAATGATAATTGCTACATTGTTAATGCCATAAGTCCAATAACTTGGCATGGTAGTTTAAGACACATTGGATAAGAAAGAATGAATAAGTTAGCCACAAATGGCTTAATTGAGCTTTGTCGAATGTTTCCTTATCAAGTTCCCAATCATGCTTTATAGGAAAGGCTGCAAGAAAGCCTTTTGGCAAGACAACTAGGTATAGTGATCATTTATAATTGATCCACTCTGACCTTTGTGGCCTAATGAAAGTATCATCTATACTTAGATTTAGATTTTTTATTACCTTTATAGATGACTGTACTCATTATGCCCATGTATTTTTACTAATACATAAGTATGAAACACTTAGGTGTTTCAAAAATTATGTGAACTTAGTGGAGAATCAATTGGTTAAGGTGATTAAGTCTTTGAGGACTAATCGTGGAGGCGAGTACTTGTTAAATGAATTCAAGGCCTTCTATGATAAGAAAAGCATTGCAAGATAACTTACACTTCCAAGGACACTCCAACAAAATCGAGTGGCTGAAAGGAGGAAAATGACTCTCATAGAAATGGTATGTTCCATGATAGCTAGAGCCAACATGGACATCACTTTTTGGGGTGATGCCTTGCTTTGTGCAGCATATATCCTTAATAGAGTGCCTTCCAAATCTGTTGGTACCATACCTTATGAGTTATGGACCAAGAGATTACCTAATCTAGGTCATTTATGCTCCTAGGAATGTGTTACATATGTTCACATCGCAAATCATCTAGTAGTAAAATTAGAACCTAGAGCAAGGAAATGTGTTTTCCTTGGCTACTCAGAACACTTGAAGGGTTATATATTTTTAGACATAACTCATAAAGGTGGGAATGTATTTGAGTTAAGAGATGCCAATTTTGTGGAAGATGAGTTCCCAAAAATTGATGAAGGTAATAATATGAACTTTTTGGAAGATACCTATGAGACAGGTCAATCTAGTGCCCTAGGAACACTAGATACCACACATCCTAAAGGTAGTATTCTTCCTATGGCAATTCAATTGCCGCCACCTCATGTGTTTGATCACCATGATGATCAAGCATATGTTGATCATGAGGAAAATCAACATTGAGAGGGAAAAATTGAACAAGAGGTACCCCACTCTGAGCCACAAGAAGATGCTTCACAAGAGCCATATAATAATACACTACAAGATAAAGTGATGTTATGCCTCTTCATCAGCCTAACTTAAGACATTCAAGTAGGCAATTTAAACCACCTAGGCATTGGGATCAATGGTGGATTCTAGATGAAAGTAAGGCTAACTTGGTTTCATCTATGGTAGATGAACCAAGCAATGTGCAAGAGACTTTTAAGGGTATAGATAAGGATAAGTGGATGGCTGCCATGCAAGAAGAGATGGACTCCATGCATAAAAATAAGGTCTGGGACTTGACTGACCTTCCTCCTAGCCATCAAACAATTGGGAACAAATGGGTTCTAAAAAATTAAGACCAATTATGATGGTTCAATTGATAAGTATAAGGCCCGTTTGGTAGCCAAGGAGTTTACTCAGAAGGAAGGTGTTGATTATAAAGACATTTTCTCTTCTGTTGTGAAATTTAATTCAGTAAGATTGATACTAGCTACTGTTGCACATTTGGACCTAGAGTTACATCAAATAGATGTAAAGACCGTTTTTCTCAATAGAGAGTTAGGAGAAGAGATTTACATGAAACAACCATAAGGTTTCATTGTAAAGGGTCAAGAGCACAAAATTTGTAAATTAAAAAAATCCATTTATGGTCTTAAGTAAGCTTCAAGACAATGGTACTTGAAGTTCCATCATGTCATTGCAAACTTTGGTTTTGTGATGTTGCATGAAAACCATTGTGTTTATTTGCTCAATAAAATGTCTGAATTTGCAATATTGACGTTATATGTAGATGACATCCTGATAGCTAGTAGTGGCTTAAGTTTGTTAAAGACCATTAAAAAATGTTTATCTTCCATGTTTGATATGAATGACATGGGAGAAGCTGTTTATATCCATGGAATTAAGATCGTAAGAGATAGAAGGACTAAGTTATTGGCATTGTCACAAAAGCCTTATACAGATAAGGTCTTTGCACACTTTAACATGACAAAGCCCATGAACTCCCCTTTGGCTGCGGGTTATAAGGTCAGTAAGGCTATGTGCCCAACTACTCCTCAAGAAAAAAAAAGAAATGGAGAAAGTTCCATACATTAGTGCCATAGGTAGCCTAATGTATGTCATGTTTTGCACAAAGCCTAACATATGTCAAGCAGTGGGTCTAATGGAAAATATTCTTCAAATCCTGGCCTTGGGTATTGGAAGTATGTCAAGAGAATCCTTAGATACCTTAAGGGTACAAAGGATTATTGGCTATGTTACCAAGGAAGAACACTTAGCTTACTTGGATACTCTGATGTCAATTGGGGTAGAGACAGAGATAGTAGCATGTCTACTTCATGTTATGTCTTTATGCTTGGAAATGAAGCCATCTCATGGAGTAACAAGAAACAAACTTACACAGTATTGTCAACGATGGAGGCTGAGTTTGTTGCAAGTGCAACTGCTATGCAATAGGCTCTATGAATAAGTTTTTTCCTGGAACATTTAAGGTCAATAATCTCCATTTAGAAGCCACTCACCATATATTGTGATAGTATAGCTGCTTTAGCTTATACCAAGGATCCTAAATACCGTGGAAAGACCAAACATATAAGCATGAAATATAATTTTGTTAAAAAAATAACAGAAGAAGGAGAAGTCAATATGGAATATCTATCTACGAATTTGATGGCGGCTGATCCTTTCATAAAGCCTTTACCACCAACTCTTTTTGCAAAACATGTCAAGGCAATGGGACTCCATAGATTATGATAGATGTTGGTGTGATTGTTCTCCTTATTGTATCCACTAAATATGGACTTGGATTGTATGATATTTATTTATTAGTAAAATACACATATGACGGTTCTAAGTCAAGTGCACTTCATCCAGATACCGCAATAAAAATAAATTCATGAAAGACATGTCAAATCATAAGTTAAGGCTGATCTTCTCACACGGGTCGTCCGCCCTTGCATCTTTGTGTAAGCGTAAGGATGAGATGGCTGCAGTCTTAAATATGTATTATCTCTATAATGTAGGGATATGTGACCTATAAGCGTTATACATTTAAGTATGAGTCATATCCGCCAACATATGAGAACTTCAGCGTAATGGTCATCTTGATTTACCTAAATAATCAAGGTAATATGATATTGGTCATCGAGTTTGCATGTCCACTCATACATCCTATTTTATGGTTGATAATTACTTTCTTATATGTAAGAAAGTATGATACTTCATGGTTTAATTTTTTATATGTGCTCCCATTACAAAAAATAGTGGGAGAGACACATTTACCTGTTTTAAGATGGAGAAATGACATACCTCTCACAAAGTGGTGTTGTAAAACATTTAGAGATGTGTAACTGAAAGAAAGACAATATATGATATGTCATGATTGTGTTACCATGAAGTTTGACCAAAGAAGAGTATAAGAAAGTTGTCTCTTGTCTTACTCATGTGTGAGATTCTTCAATTAAAATCCATAGTGACTATAGTCAAATATTAAGAGCTTTGGGTCATTATAGTTACTTTGATTAATCGCCTAGGGCTTGAGTTGAATAAGCCTAATGTGCCCTATTTTTGGGTAACTAAGTGATTTTTTTTTAAGACTTAATATATTAGACTAAAGGAAAGATAATGATGTAGTTGCATGAGTTGCACACTATATAAGTAATTGCATAAGTTGCATATTACATAAGAGATACACTATAACATTGCTCAATCATGGGCCCATAGAAAATGATTTGAGTAATGATAATGATATTCAAATATTAAAAAGTGCGCTTGAGGTTTAGTACAATTCAAGAGTTTCTAATGCATGAAACTCATAAAAGAGGCTGAATGTGTCTAAACAAGTGTATCATCTTACCTTGGGGTTTTATAAGGCATGACTTGAGTATTTCAAGAAGGGAGAGTTATATAATTTTCCATTGTGAGTCTAACAACCACAATGTGAGAAGATCTTGGTAGCATGCCGAGGGACACACACTTGACACACTAATGCTACATTTGTTGATGATAGAATTAAAGTAATATGTGTTAAGGTAAATATTAAGTATATCAGTGTGAATGAGAGCTTGTTATAATTATTTAGCTTGAGTGGCTAAATACATTCTTTAAAACATACTTAGATATACATTAATATATGCAATTTGTGCTATTGGCCAATGGATGTGTGCCATGTGGTAAATGAGTACAAGGACCTTACCGCATAGGATAATTTGGAGAAGTGATATGTCTCTTGGAAGAGATATATTGTTTCGGCAATAAGAGATGAGGTGAGGTAGTTATTGTGTTAAAAATGGTATATATACATAACTACTCCATTTTCTCTTTGTGACTCTCTCTTTTTGACATATGTTTTGATACTCCTCTGTTCTCATCATCACAAAATAAGGAAGTAAGTATATGTGATTAAGTGTGAACAATATAGGGGCTTTTCACTTCTATCTGGCATCGATTTGCTTCAAGGTTTCAAAAAGATCAAATTTGATTTCTTCATTACTCATTCTAAAACTTAAGGTACGTCCTTAATTTTCTTAATGTTCACATAATTTGAAACTTTTAGAAAGAAAGAGAGAGAACTAGGAAAACACTCCATCACCGTCCTTCTTAGTTTAAACGACAATGTTAATCTCTATTAAAGTAGACAAATGGTAGAAAATAGGATATGTAACAGGAAAAAGGATAGAGGATTTGAATTAAAAAAAACAACATTTTCAGTTTTCATCGAGAGTGAAATCATCAGATAAGATTTGAAATATTTCTATTACCAACAAAAATCTATTGCAAATGTTTTCTTATCATTTGTGATACCAATTGACAGAAATTATAAAACACACACAAGTAGCTTAACAAAAACTAGGACAGAGGACACAAACACAACAAAAGTTGAACTAAAAAGAAAAGACTTGTCTTTCAAATAGGGGTGTTAAACAAAACCCTGTGAAAAAGGATGAAAAAATTTAACTGTACTCGATGGCCTAACTCAACCCACCTGAACCCAAACTTAGTCTAACTTAAGTTGATAAATAAAAAGTCAATGATATGAACCTGATTGTACCCAAATCTGATTGAAGTAAAAAAAAAAAAAAAACTCGAGCCTGACCTAGTCCAAACCCGAAATCATCCAATGACTAAACCTGACAAGATCTGATTTTAACCTAAATCAATGTAAAAATATATAGTCGGCAAAGATTTTTAAAAAAAAATATGATTTAACATAAGTGGCTAAGTTTCTTTTATTTTGTTGATCTGTTATGTGTTGTGGAGTGAGCAAGTGAGAGTTAGAGGAAATGATTGGTGAAAGATAGATATGAATAATTATGTTTTAGGAAGTATAATATTTTATTAAAGAAAATATATAGTAATATGTCTTCATAAAATTTATATTATTTTTATGTCTAATTAAATTAAATTTTAATAAAAATCAAATAAAAATTTGAATCAATTCAGTCATTTTGATTTATATATCAGTGAACTGAGTAAATCTAATGACAAACTTGAATTTGTCTGAAACCCAAATAACCCAACCTGTATTGAATCCGAACTCAAATAAACAAAGTTTAACCCAACCCGAACTAGAAATCAACTCAACTTGAAAATCAGCCCAAATCCAAATAACCTGCT
This sequence comes from Aquilaria sinensis, assembly GCA_005392925.1. Lineage (NCBI taxonomy): Eukaryota > Viridiplantae > Streptophyta > Magnoliopsida > Malvales > Thymelaeaceae > Aquilaria > Aquilaria sinensis. The sequence goes on along the minus strand of SMDT01001068.1, from coordinate 534,513 downwards.
ATGGACTCGAATACATGCTAATCCGATTAAACCTGAACCTAAATGGGCTAACCCAAACCTGACCTAACCTACCCAATTACCATCCCTAATCAACCTAAACTCTAGTTTGTGTTGTGAAATTTTAAACCCACTATTCCGCAAGTGCACGGTAGTTGTGTAGATGGGTGAGTGGATATCGTTCCCACGGAGATTGATTTAATTGAATGCCAAGTACCACTACTCAAGCTAACTTTAGCTAAACAATCAAAGTGGGATGACAATGTAGGCAACTTAAACTAATGACTAGCCTTAACTCAATGAAATACGATTAACCTAGAATGCAAGTATGCAATGTAAAATTTGTAGTTTTTATCAAATCATGAAAGAACACCTCCTATGGGTTCACTACTTGTCTTGATTTGTTGGTGAATTTAGGTGAGTGTGTTAATTTTCAATGTATGTTGGTAAAGTTATTCAACTCAATTCTTACTTTTCCAAGTGAAAGAATTAATCTCTCTAGTCTAAACTTAATATGGATTTCCATCCGATTACAAGCTTAGTAAGAGGCATTAGAGCTCAATTTACCTTTACCTAATGACATAGACTAATTTTCCAACAAGTCCATAGTCATTAAATTCTTCTCCTAGGTCCAATTACTTCTAATCTTTTCCAAGAGTTTAGAGGCAATTTATAGTGCAACCAATTGTGGCCATCAACTAGCTAACACAACATTAAGCTCAAGAGGAGAATAAACATACATTTGATAGAAACTTAACATCACATAACCATAAATTTAACCAACATAATCAATCCAAGTAGCTACATCCATAGAAAGTGCAAAAGAAAACTACTCCATAGCTAAATAAAACACAATCATAAAAGTGAACATAATAGCATCCATGAAGAACTAAAAGGTAGATGAAAGAATAAACCCAAAGTGGCTAGAAGCTCTTGAATCCAAAGTCTCCAAGCTAGTCTCCTTGAGCACTACAAGCCATCTCCAAGTTAGCTCCCATGAACACCAAGAAAGAAAACTAAGAAAAGCTAGAAAAACTAACTATGGTGGAAAAACCCCAAAACTAGTCTTAAGACAAGATGAAGATGATGAAGATGAAGAAGCTCCCCTTCTTCTTTTGCTTATGTTCCAGATTCTTCTCCTCTAGAGGCTGTCCCTTTCACTCACCAACTCCATGGGATAAGAAACCTTGGCCAATGGCAAGCTTGAGTTCAAATTTGAGGAGGGGACCACTTTCCCGGGTGACTGGCGCCTAGGCGCCAGATAGGGGTTTATGGGCGCCAGAACTCGAGGGCGCCTGGCGCCTAGGCGCCAGAAGGTATGTCTGGGCGCCTAGGCGCCCAGGTGCTCTTTTCTTGGCAGAGGGCTTTACACTGTGGCGCCTAGGCCTCGCTCCTGGCGCCTAGGCGCCACAGTTATAAAGTCCGTTGACTTTTGCGTTCCCGTTTTTCGTGCCGCTTGTCCCGGTGCCATTCCAATGCTATGGTCCGCTTCTCCTACCTACAAAATGAAGGATCAAAGCAAGAATTGGCCAAAAATATTGAGTGATGAGCTAGAAAATTGTGGTCAAAGTTGACAAAAAGTCAACATGTTTGACCACAAAATTAACATTTATCAGTTTGTTAGTTTTTTCTTGGATGTAGTTTAGCCTTCTAAAACATGATGCAATTCAGGTTCTTTGTCTCAATCGGTTCAGTTTTTGCAACTGTAGGACTAGACAATTAGTTAGTTTAGCCCAATGCCCTAGCCAGGGCCAAATGCTAAATACCATTAGACGTTATCCTATACTGATCCAACATGTGGAAGTTCGGTTTTTGGTATCGTTCAATCTTTGAAAAACACAAGTTTGATATCCATTTGGTTAGGTTTTGCCTAATACTTTAAGTCACAAAATGTCTTGAAAGCGGAAGCGAAAAATGAGTGTAAAAGCAAGGAAGCGTTACTTGTTAGAATTTAAATAGATAAAAGTGTTGTAAAATAAGAACTGGAGAGAAAGTGTGAAAGCGGTAGCAATAATCTAAAATAGAGGATTATGTGACTTAAACAATATTGTGCGGTATTGAGCATTCGGCTATGCAATTTAGTGAACCAAAGAAAAAAAAACATGGCCATGCCGCCCTCAATGTTGTGTAGTGAAAACGTTGGGATGTCCATCAGTATTTTATTTGGATATCAATTTCATAATGTGCCTCCATAGAAGCTCCCGTCCCCTCTCCCACAGAAAAGGTTAACCAGTTTACATCGACATGTATATTTGGCTGGTTTTATATTGAACTCTATTTAATTACACAAGAAGTTATGTAATTGATCACTTTTACGACTAGTTCTTTCTTTCTCCGATTTTCAGTACTCTATAATATTTTTTGGTGCAGTGATTGATGGCTTCCGGACAAGTGTTGTTGCTTCTTATAGTGACCTTCGTCGTACTTGTTGCTGTTAACGATACTATTGTTCAGGTTGATGCTGTGAGAGATCCAGAGGTACCTGATTCACAGGTAAGTTTTATGCCAACCTCGCTTTTTGTTATCTTCAATTGTTCTCGGTTCCTTGCTCGAGTTTCGCGTTCTTCCCTTTTGTTAAGCTGTCGTCGGCTCCTCTGCTTGGAATTGAACCCATTTTCTGGCAGCCTGCCGCAAGAGTACCGGCTGTCGGTTCTTCTTCCTGTCAACTGATCATAGGACATAGCGTACCCCTTCTCTGTGAGTTATCTCTGTATCTACTTGCATGCTTAGACTTGATAGGAGTCCTTCCAGTACTCGGAGGCTGAAGGGGAAGTCTAGAATTAAATTTCAGACTTCTTAGTAACAATCCCTAACCAGTACGCGAAGATCACTTTGAGTCTTATTCACGAAATTGATGTTGTAGGTGGCCAAGGTGGAAACCAAAGTTAAACAAACTCCAAAGACCTCTGTAACAGTACAGGCAAAAGGTGTTGGCTGGACATTTGCAGGTCAGGCAAAGGGTGTTGTCCTTTCCAAGCCAAAGGCCAAGATCAAAGATGACGACTACAATGGAGGCCGGACATCTGCAGCTCAGGCAAACTATGTTGCCCTTTCCAACACAAACAAGCTTAAGCCTGACACCAAGATCAATGGTGACTCTTGCAATGTAGCTCAGGCAAATGGTTTTGCCCTTTCCAGTACAGACAAGCCAAAGCTCAGGCCTACGGCCAAGATCCATAGCACGCTATGGGGTGTGGATAATTCTCTATTCTTGTTTTTTCCCCTCAAATAAATCAAGATTTTCTCTTAGGTTAAATCAAGATTTTTTTTTGTTATATATGATCCAACTTATAATTAGATATGACAAATATGTTGGAGGAAGAAGGCTTAAATATTAAATCCCACATATTACTGAAATCATAAATTAGTTTGACATTTTTTTAATGAAAAAATTTTACATGTCTTTGTTTGTGGTTTTGCAAATAGGTTGTCTCAAGTGCCTGTTCAATAAAAGCTGTGATCTACATATGGAATGTAATTAATCACAGCATAAGGCCGTGTTTTGGAGTGGTGTAAAGCTTGTGGGAGAAATAAACATTGGGGGCTCAAAAGGTACGGAGATTTGGCAACAAGAATAAGGGAGCAATTACATATTGCCGCTATCTATACTAAATAATTGTCATTTATTTAGCAAGGTGTGCATGTGTCTGTCTGTATAACATGTTACTTGTAAAATGGTTGTTGGCTTGTTGCTGTTGAAAGACAAAGAATCTCAAAATGGTTGTCTTGAATTAGAATTTGGTTTTGCATCAATTTGCCAGTAAACTTTCTAAATTGTTCCCATTATACCTGTTAATGTTTGAATTTTGGAAATTTTCTAAACTGGTGAAAAAGCAGTGGTTGCCTATTTGGTCTCTAATGGTAAAAATTTTCACCTCTTAACAATTGATAGTTTATGGTTGATTTTTTCAAAAAATAATTGTTTATAAGGAACATACCTTTTTTTTTAATTTTTTTTCTTCTTCTAGCTTAAGAAAATGTCCAGAATGAGAAATGGGCACACTACAAATTAGTCCTTAGTTTGTATGTGATCAGGGATATACCTCGAAGTTTTTGTTAGGGGTAGATCGACTATTAAAATCTTAAAATATTATAATATAATAAAAAAATTCAAAATATAGATATGATTTATTTAAATTCTACTTGTTAGTTCGTGTGCTTTTCTTTTGCTCTCCTCATAAGCAAGTTGAAATAGGTTTGGTAGAATAAGGGAAGAAGAGCTAAATCGGCCAATTCATGTTCCTTGAGGCTTGAGCACTAAGGGATTTTCCTTAAAGCAAACATAAGGCCAGTTTGTTTCGTGAAAACACAACCCAGTTAACATGTTTTTCATGTTTTGGGTCAGGTCACGCACTTGACCAGGTTAGGAAAAGGCATAATCACCCATGGCCCTCATCCCTCTCCCTAAACCAAATCTGATGATTTCCAGCAAGCCCTACCTCAGTAGTGGATGTGGGAGTGCGAATCGAACCAACCCAAAGTCTTGAGACTAGAGCCTACGGGTATGGAGTCATGGCGATGGGAGCAGGTGGGGCTTTGCTCATGGCGGCCATCAAACAAGATTTGCATTGTATGACCTCCGATGAGTCTTGCTTATTCCTTGTTTGGTGACACATCTGTTGAGGCTACTAATTGGTAGTTGAGGTAGGCTCAATTCGGGAAGGAAACAGCCTGATGAGATGTGATGTCGAAATTGGACAGCTGATTGGGTCATGGAAGGCTTAATGGAGGCTGTATGGCACAGATGTCATTGGGTGGGTGCCGTGGGAGAAGCAAATGAAGCAATGGGTAACGAGGGAGATAAGCATGAATGGTAGATGCCATAATTTTGAGTGATTTGAGGCCCAAATTCATCCAACTGAGCAGTAGATCAACTTCTGTGCTTTTTTAATGCATTAACATGAAGGAGTTAAACTAAAACAATCAGGCAGTTAATTTTTTTAAGTTTGTTTAAATAATATTTAATATAATAACTCAAGTTAAAATTAAAATTAGAACTAATTTTAGTATAAACAAGTTCTTCGTATAAAAAATTAATTTTTTTAAGTTTGTTTAAATAATATTTAATATAATAACTTAAGTTAAAATTAAAATTAGAACTAATTTTAGTATAAACAAGTTCTTCATATATAAAAAAAAAAAAGGAAATAGAGATGAAGCAAAATGCATAAAATAGCTAAGGGGTCCACACATAAAACTCTAGCCTCCTTTTTACAAATTAATATTACTACTGTAGGTATTTTTTTGACTAGAGAGTGGGGTTGGGGGGAACCCTAGGCCCCACTAGCCCTTCCCCAGTTCTACCTTTATGTGTAATGATATCACCTAATCCTTACACTTTGAAACCATACATTTCAGCCACTTTGTACCAATAACCGTTGAAGATATCATAAAATCTTGGCTTTTGTAATTTTAGCCCCTTGGACTTTCATCAGTTATAGCAAATGCCCCAATTTATGTGGAAATCCTAAATTAATTACATTGATACTATATTGTATGTTTTCTATTTATTAAAGTGGTCATAAAAAATTTTAAAACATTTCAATTTTCCAAACATTTGAATTAATCATAACTTAGTTTCAATTTAGGCATTCATAAAATTATTTTAGCATATTTTTTCTCTATAAATATAATTAATCTAAAAATTTGTATTTTCATTAATTGACCCACAACAAAATATGGGCCAGAATGTAAGAATAATAATTAAACTCATTTAAACCAACTAGTTTTGGATGCCATTACCCCTGGGCAAACATGGGCTGGCCTTTGAAACCCCACGAGCCCAGCCCAACAAGCCGATCGTTTTGAAGAAATAAAAGGTAGGCCTAGTCCGGCCTAGGTTTAAGTTCAGCCTAGGATTAAGAGGGCTAGTTTTGAGCCTCTCCCTCTGCAACCCAAGCTTGGGCTAGCCAGTCTAGCCTATTGCGCATAAGCACGCACCACTCATGTGTTAACTCTTTGTTCCAATTTTATTGGGTATGCCCGTAGGGACCCCAATCCTTTGTTTGGTTAAGTCATGACCGCAAGAGCAGGGAAAATGAAATAGAGGCTTTAGATTTACCAATTTCTATGGAATATTAAATATTGAAATACGAGTTGATAAAATATGATTTTTTTTATTTTTATCAAAAAAATATGCATGATTCTGAAGAACGTATAATTTTATATTCTGGTCATAGATTTCTTTTATTAATGATTTAATGATAATTAAGATGATATATAGAGTAAATTTTTTATTAAATGTAATACATTTATGGTCACAAATAAACAGTGCCCAGTTTGGCCCAGCAACATGCCTAAAACGAAAAGAAAAAAAAAGAAAAATTGATATAATTCTATAATAGGTCCTTAAGATATGGGCTATGATTTTTTATCCTTAAACTTTCTTGACTGGCAATTAAGCCCCTCAATTTGCAATGAAAGTTTGGGCAGCAAGTGAGCAATAGCTGGCCTGCCCAGGAACATACCCGGAATAAAAAAATGATATAAACCGAAATATGTCTTAGAGATATCACAACTTATGTTTTGGTCCTCAAACATTTTTGTCTGACAATTTACCTCTTAATTCGCAAGTCTTTATCCTTCTAGTCCCAAAACTATGCCCTCCTCATGACCGGAACCTTGAATAACGAATTACTGCAATAATGTGCGGTGGGTCGGCCTAATAACAAGTTAATTGCTTGAATAGCTGGCTCACCTTTGGCCCTGATAATGTTTCTTAATGAAGTGCAACCTAATAATAACACAATAAATAATACTCTCTCCATCTCACATTATTAAGGAATTCTAAAGCTTATACTACTTGCATATATTGGTTCTAAAATTTTCACTTTTTTTTTTATTCAGAATCAATATTACACGATATAGGATTTGAAGGGTTACAACTTACAACTATAATAGGAGAATGCCAACTTGTTCGAAACCATAAGACCACCGAACTCAGTATTAAGGCATTGTGAAAATTTTGAGTGAAAGGGGGGAGTGGAGATTTGAACCCCAGCCAATCAATGTCCTTGGCGGACAAAATTTCCACTTTTATGCATAAGTCCAAAAATTTTATCAAGGTATTGATAGTAAGTCTTAAATTTACTAGAGGATAGTCATAAAACAAAAACACAATACGAAGAGGAAAACATTATATTTAAATGGTATATTAGCTGTTAAAATTTATTTCTCATCTAAATTTAATAGAAGATAGTTATCAAATAATTTCAATTAAAATTTTTAAAAAATTGATATTATATAGTAACTACGATTTGTCATTTTTTCTCAGTAGTCAACCACATATATAATTGAAGATTTAGGAGTAACTATTTATACAGATGCAAGATTTTATTACCCATTTAAAAAATTGAAAATTTCTAGGATCAAGATAGAAAATAGGCAATAACAATAGGTGCCATTTTCCCCACATTATTTTAGGCCATTATTCCTTCAATGCTCTTAACAACATGGACACACGGCTCCCTCCCCATGATGATTTATGAATGCTCTAAACGATTATTTGACAGAAGTATGCCAAAAATTGATATAACCTAAAAATAGGAGGACAAACTACAGAATAAACCACAAGTTATAGATCGTGGATAGCCCTGTAAGATTTTTTTTTATCCAAAGAAAAGGAAAAGTATTATAAAGAAGGTCTCAAAGGGGTTCAAAGTTTACATCAGCCGATTGTTGAAGGGCAGAAGAGGGAGACACTATCCAATATTCACTCTTCTGAACACTCACCCATTTAGCTATGCATAAAGCACATTTATTGGCTGTGGCAGTGACTTCCTGGACAAAACAAGCAGAAAAAGAGAATTGCAAAGTTTTGATGTCAGAGATTAAGGAGCCTATCCTCCAATCTTCTTGATCCTTTAAACTGCCAATTAGCTCCTTGTCTGAAGACTCAATCTCTATAGCTATATGTCCAAGTCATAGCAAATCCTGAAGTCCTTTACTGGTTGTCTCAGCTAAAGCTGCTCGTTTGTGAGTGCTGGCAGCGAACAAGGCCTGGTCGCATAGAACGTTGCCTTGCCAATCATGAGCCAGATAAGCCATCCCAACCGAGCTACCCTTGTGGATTGTAGCTACATTGATTTTGATGGAGCCCCGAGGTGGTTTGTTCCACCGATTTGAGTCAATGTATCTATGCAAAGGAGGACTTGTATTGCCTAGATTCTGGTGTGCTTGGTGATACCCAGCAATAGCAACCTGAATCCTATGAATTATAGAAGCAGGATTAATGTTTTTCTTTTGAAAGACGGCCTCATTCCTTGCCAGCCAAATAAACCGTCAAGTATAAGCAATAGTTGAGATAATGAGCTCCTTGTTTTCTTGTGTATGCTGTAATGAATGGAAAAACTCAAGAAACCATTAATCAAAGGTTTGAATTGCAGCATTATAAGGTTTATAATCCAAGCACACAAACTAGATTAAATGGGTCCATTCACATTGCAAAGACATATGTTCTACTGTTTCATCATACGAACAGAAAGGACATGTGGGATTTATCAATATACCTCTTTTGACCAAGTTTAGACGAATAGCTACTCCATTTTGACAAAGATGCCACATAAAATTCTGAATCTTAATAAAACATTTAATATTCCAGTTTAGTTTCCACAAACAAGGATCTATCTAATGACAAGTTGAAGTAGTAAAATTATTATGAAGAGTATTTTTCTGTACCTCATAGGCAGTCTTGACTGTTACTTTACCAATCTTGTCATATGGCCAAATTAGCTTGTCTACCCTCGGGTGATGGCTAATAGGGATATGTAAAATAGCCTGTTTTTCCTTATTTGAAATATAAGAAGATATTTGACTTAAATTCCAAGTATAAGAGCTAGTATTAATTAGGTTACCAACTTTCACATTTCTTACCTCCAATGGAATATTCATATTCGGATGAAGTTTAAAGCCTCCTATGCTTGGAATCCAAGCATCATTCTATACTGAAATAGACTAACCATCATGAACTTGCCAGCAAACATGTTTTTTTAGAAAATCCCTACCAGCTCAAACACTAGACGAGCCCCATGAAGGTTTTGGCCCTTTTCCTGCATTCCAAAAGTTGCCATCAGAGAAGTATAATCCTCTTAATATTTTGGCAAAAAATGTTTAAGGATTGGACATGACCCTTCAAGCAAGTTTTGTAAGCGAACCAAGGTTCATTGCCTCTAGATCCTTAAAGCCCATTCTCCATTTCCCTTTTGCTAAAGATAAACAATCCAAATTTTTCCAATGAATGCTAGAACCTAAATGCTGACTTTCCCACCAAAATTTAGACATTAAAGAGTGAATATTCTAACACCATTTCTTAGGAAATTTAAAACAAGCCATGGCTTATGAAGGAATGGCAATAATAACAGACTTAAGCGTAATTTCCTTACCTAAGTATGAGAGTAGAGCCTCCTTCCACCCTTGTATTTTTCTTTAATAATTTTGTCCCTAAGAAAGGCCAAAGCCTTACTCTTTGAGCGTCCCCACAGACTAGGCAAACCTAGATACTTCATTGGATTTACAACCTTAGGAATTTTAAGAAAAGACTAATTCTTTCCTGTAAAGCAGTAGGAGTGTTAGGGCTAAAAAAGATCGCAGATTTTTCAAGATTTATGCATTGACCAGAAGCCTGGTAGTATCGTATAAGAACCTACTATAAATGGTTTCCATTTCTGACACTAGCTTTAACAAAAAATAGAAAGTCATCTGCAAACAACAAGTGTGTTAGAGTGGGACAGTGTTTATTCAGTTTAATACCTTCAATAAAATTTTGCTCTGCTGCACTTACTAACATTTACAATAAAACTTCAGTAATCATGATAAATAAATAAGGAGACAAAGGGTCTCCCTGTCTTATGCCCCTAGTAGGCTTAAAAGTTTCAGATTCCTTTCCATTGACTAAAAGAGTATAAGACACAGAGGTACCAAGAGACATAACTCAAGTAATCCACCTAGAAGGAAAACCCATTTTATACATGATACCTTCCAAAAAAGACCATTCCACACGATCATAAGCTTTTTACATATCAACTTTTATAGCCATATTCCAATCTAATCTTTTCTTTTTTACATTTAGCCTATGAAAAATTTCATGGGCTACTAAAATGTTATCCTGGATTTGTCTACTTTTAACAAAAGCATTTTGCAAAGGACTGATAAGGCTTAAGTCTATTAACAAGGACTCTAGAGATAATTTTATAATAGTAATTACACAAACTAATTGGTCTAAACTGAGTGACCTTTTTAGGATGGGGAACTTTAGGGATAAGAACAATAAACATTTTATTTAGGATAGGATTGAGAATACCTTGACTAAAGAAAGCTTGAACTGCATTGGTGACACTTTCCCCAACTTCTTCCCAATATTTCTAGAAAAAAATTCCTGAATAGCCATCAGACCCTGGGGCTTTTAATGGAGCCATTTGAAAAGCCACTGATTTGATTTCTTCAGTTGACACATCCCTTTGAAGATTCTCATTCAGATCCACTTGCACTACGGATTTGACATGCACCAGTACCTCATTCATGCCAAAAGATCCTTTAGAGCAAAAGAACTTCTAATAAAATTGCTTGAAAGTGGTTAAAATATTCTCCTTCTTTTCAATCCAATCACCCTTCTCATTCTGGATTCATAGAATTTTATGAAGCTCGTCGCTAGATTACGACATTGTGGAAAAAAAAGTATTTTTGTCCCCCAATTTTAACTAGTTAACTCTATTGCGTTCCTGCCAGTACATCTCTTCCCTAGTCCAATGCTCCTCAATTTGTTTAACAATCTGACTCTCATTCCCAAACACTGAGACATCAGACTTATCCTGTAGCTCTACCAGTTTTGAGGTCAAAATATCAATTGCCCTTCTATTATTAGGGTAATAGGACTTACTCCATTTTTTCAAAGCTCCACTGCACCCTTTTAAATTTTTTTGAAGTGCAAAAGTATCATTGCCAACATATAAATCCCAAGAATGTTTTAATAAATTCTTTACAAGTTAGTTCTCGTGTCCACATATGTTCAAACCTGAATTTTCTCCTTCTGGTAATACTTTGAGCCTCTTAAGTAAGGATTACAGGATAGTGATCATACTCTATTCTAGGACAGTGGTACACCTGAGTATCAGAGTACAGTAGCCTCCAATAGCAGCTCACACAAGCTCTATCAATTCTCTCTTTAACTAATCCATCTTTTCGCCCATTTGACTAGGTGAATTGCTGTCCATGAAAACCTGCATCCTGAAGCTGTGTTTTTAAAAGCATTTCCTGAAAATGCCATGATTTGTTCCTGAGCTTTCAACCTGCCACCTATCTTCTCATGTTGGGCTGTTATATTATTCCAGTCCCCTATACATAACCATGGTAAAAACCTTTGGCAAGCTAACTGCTTCAAATTTTCCTAATTTTGCCTCATGTCAGGAAATTTTAGGTCTGCATAAATCCAAGTGATTCAGCTAGTATTACCCAGATTATTAGTTGCTCTTGTATCAATGAAGTTCTTTGATTTTAGATCACCTGAACTTCATCAATCTACCAAAGCACCAGCCCCCTAAATAATCCAACAAGATTAACATAGCAAGCATTTCTTAATCTAAGCTTCTTTCTATTTTTTTCCAATTTATCTTTTTTATTCTTTGTCTCTATTAAGAAACATAACTAAGGTTTATACCTCTTTAGGAGTCAATTGAGATGCTGAACTATCAGGGTTGGCTCTACACCCTGGCAGTTCCAACTTATGAGAATCATGGCTCCTGGGTGGCTAAAAGGCAGCCACCAGACCCATCCTTTGTTGTAGCAATCTCTTTGGCTTTTTTTCCAGTGTTCTCAACTAACAAGTTCTCCTGATCAGCATTTTTTCTCTTCAGAGGTCTCCCTCTCTTTCTGCCGCCTTTTTGTGAGGCCACATCAGAAGACTCATCCTCCTCAGCTTCAGTGTTATCAGATTCAATTGAGGTTAGGGAAAATTAAGACTGGTGAGTTTGAACAGCCAGATTTGGTGAAATAATCTCAGGATTATCATGAATCAAGTTGGGCAACAATTTTATCACCTGTTGAAAAGCTTGACTATCTGAGGATACAGATGGTGATGCTGGGTTTAGTACTGTTGTTAGCCAATCAATACGCTCCTTCGGTGTGGTATTAACAACAAGTGATCCATTGGAGGATTTATTTTGCCTTGGAAGCCTTACTAATGTTCCAGGTAACAAATAATTTGGCATTGGTTTTTTCTCTCCTCGTGAGAGTTTTTCTCTCTGTGTGAGAGCTTCTCTGAAATTGTTTCAGTTCAAATTGGTTTTTCCTCCTAGACGTTCTTACAGCTTCATTGTTACCCCCTGTTTGTTACCAAGTGCCCTTTTAGTTTTCACATTAGAGCCGGAATCAACATTGACATTTCTAATCCCTTTGCCATTGATAACAAGATTTTAATTAAGCAGATTTGAGGGCTTTCTGATCTTTGATTGGATTAGGAGTTTGTTGCGATTTTCAAATTTGGTTTTCTTGGCTTATGCAGGAGATCTTATCTCTTGACATGGTTTGCATTTGCTTTCCATTTAGTTCTGATTGAGGGTGTTCTATTTTCGAGCGTGATACTATCTCAAGCTTTTCTTGTCATTTTTTCTAGGTGATTCTATCTTTTTTGCGGTGTTCTTTGGTTCTTTGGTTATTGTTGCTATATTTTTTTAGTGCGTTCTTTCTTTCTTGGCTATTTTTTTTTCTGCGACTTGTAGGAGTTTTTCTTGATGTGGTTCCCTTTTGTAATCAGGTGCATTTACAGGTGTTCTATTTCACTATCTTTTGTGATGGAAGCGATATCAGAGGGTGACACTTTCCCTAATCTTGGATCAGGCCTTTTGGAGGAGTTGGTTTTAGATCTACAACCTGATTTGGAAACTGGTGACTAAATAGTATCACTTGTTGGTAAGATCATTTCTGATAAGAAGTTGAATTAGAAAGGTATCGCGAATATTCTGTTGAAGATTTGGAAGAATTATGAGATACAAGCGGTTAATTTTTTGGATGACAAAACAGTACATTGTGTGTTTGTGGATTGTGATATGGTTGATCGTGTTCTTTTTGATGGCCCATGGAACTAGGGCTATAAACGAACTAAACGAACACGAACAAGCCATGTTCATGTTCACTTGTTTAACTTTAAACGAACGCAACTTTTCTATTCATATTCGTTCGTTTCTTAATAAACGAACACGCACACGAACACAAACACAAATAATTAAACTTGATGACTACCACTAATCTAAATTAGAACAAGTCTAGCAATGGCCAGCAGGGCAATAGGCGATAGTGAGAAAGATTGTGGGTTATAGTAATGACGCTCAGCTTGATGCTGTTGCAGGTTCATGCTATGAGGAAAATAACTGATTATGTTTGGAGAAACAAAAACAATATATTAATTGGAGAAAGATTGGAGCATAATCACGTGAGTGAAGTAGGTAGACACCAATAAAAATGCATGATCTATAAAACATATATAATAATAAATGTACAGCTAATATATAAATAAACAAATAAATCAATATAAATGAACAAATAAATAAATGAACATAAACAAATAATAACCGAACGGTTCATGAACATAAATGAACAAACGGGACCTTGTTCGTGTTCGTTTATTTAACTAAATAAACGAACATGAACAAACTCTTACCGAACAGTTCACCGAATGTTCTGTTCATTTATACCCCTACATGGAACATCATGGGGTGTATCTTTTCTCTCCAGAAATGGTTACCGTCTCAATCTCTATAGGATTTGAACTTTACTGAAGTCCCTTTTTGGGTTCAAATACATGGTTTGGCTCTTAATCTAATGACTAAGGCAAATGGTGGTATTATTGGAAAACAATTTGGTGAAGTTTTTGAGGTTGAAGATCTAGGAAATTTGGGGGAATTTTGTAGGTGTTATCTTAGGATTAAGATTAAATTGAATGTCAAGGTCCCTATGAAAGTTGGTTTTTGGCAACCTAAACCTCTTGGGTGCAAGAAATAGATAGCAGCAAAGTATGAAAGATTATGGGATCTCTGTTACACGTGTGGAAGACTTGGTCATTTTGATATCAATTACAAAGAAACTACACAGACTGTTCTTATGAGCACTAGACAGCAGATGTATGCCCCTTGGTTAAGAGCTCCTATGCCAAAATTTGTTGAAATTCTTGCCAAACCTCTAGCCCAGTAAAATTGAAATTTAATTTTTTATATTATCTTATTGCTTTTTCTCTCTCCCTTCTTTTGACCAATTTTCTTCTTTATCTTTAATTCTTTCTCTTCATCACTCAATTTAACTACTTTTGCTCTCATCTCTTTCCCTATTTGACTTTTTATCTTTTGTAACCGAGTCCCTCTTTCTCTCTCATCTCCCATGGCTAAAGTCTTCATTTTTTCTCCATCTCTGTTTCGCATCCTTCTCTTTTTCTCTTTCTCCCTTATTTTTTCTTTTATATCCTTCTCTGAACGCACATTTTTTCTCCGAAGTCATGATTTTTAATGAAATCGTCACAAAAAATAAGCATTTATGATACCTAGGTTTTTCATTGATTCATCCTTCATCACCTTCCTCATTGTCACGAACTGCCCGTTTCTTGTTTTCTTCCCCATATTCTTCTTCATCTCTCTCCTCTATGATTGATTTTTTTTTATTCTTCAATTTTGATTTTCTTCTTCACCATCATGAACAACCTATTTTTTATGTCACCAAGATGATAAGATGACTGAGACATATTTTCCGACCATTAACAACACTGTAAGCAAAGGAGCAAAGGAGCAAGCAATGGCAAAAAGACTTGCAATTTTACAAGCGATCCTATGCTGTTAGTGATTCTTGCGATTTAACATTATAGGATTTGGATCATAGGATCGTGCGATCCAACGCTCCAGAATGCGATTTTGACAACCTTGCTTTCAAGGCCATGGATTGGCAACCTTTTGGTTTTGGGTACACTCCACCGGTTGTCCCTAGACTATATCCAATATTGTTTGTTCATCCCTAAACTATTAAATGTTACTTAATTATCTCTAAATTGTATCATGTATTACTTAATCGTTCTACTGTCTATCATAACCGTTAAGGATAGATAGAAAAATGATTTGGCTGCTGATGGGACATGAAAAAATGATATGGCTTCAGATGTGGCATCACTTTTTCATCCATTTTTAATAGTATGATAGACGATAGGACAATTAGACAACACTGAATATAATTTAGGGATGATTAAGCAGTATTTGATAGCTTAGGGATAAATAAGTAACTTTGGATATAGTTTAGGGACAAGTGGGGAATTTACCCTTTTGTTTTCATATTTGTATCCATATGTGGCGATGGCTTCTAGAGCCTTGTTTGCCGTCTATAAGCTTACAAGAGCTGGCCTTGATCTAGGGCACTCACCTGGCTCTCATCTTATTCTGAGAACAATGAATTAGTGGTTTTATGCTTTATTTCGGCTTGATTGTGGATTTTCTTTTTCGATGAACCAAATAATAATTTTATTTAAAATTAGAAGAGGCCAAGAGGGTGATCCAACAATCTAAGAAGATAGAGATCAAACTTCACTGAGAAACCAAACATCTGTGAGGCTTAGTAGCCAAAAGTTCCTCATTTATTAAGTAATATCTCAAGCGGATTGTGGCAGAGCTTCCCCATAAAAAAGGTCCTAACTGGCTCGATTTGAGAATAATTAGAGAGCCCAATATGGCGACCGGATATACTGGGGGGAAAAATTCCAGAGAAAGGGAAAAAGTACTCCTACAAATGAACAAACAATTAACGGCAAAACTAACAGAAAAAGAAAACAACAAAGTAGAACTGAGACACCAAAAATTTAGGTAAACATGAGTAGGATGGTTTTAATGAAATTAGATAAGGGAAAATGGGGTCTCCAAGCATACAAAAAGAAGAACAAAACAAGGGTTAGCAACCCGTTACATCCCAATGATGGATTTAGAAAATTTTTATTGTATGGTCATTTTATAATTGACACTAATGTACAATAGACTTTTTAAAATAAAATCACATTGAACCATAAATTAAGTCTTACGGACTGAGAGGGACACCAACGATTAAGGCTGAGAGAGATTTCAACAATTAAGGCTGAGAGAGACGCCAGTGACTAAAACTAAGAGAGACGCCGACGATTAAGGTCGAGAGAGGTGTCAGTGACTAAAATCGAGAGATATGCTGGCGATTAAGGCTGAGAGAGATGCCAACGATTAAGGTTCTTGATAGATGCCGGCAAAAGCAAAAACTGAGGGAAGGAAATTGCCGGCGATAGAACGAGGTTTTCCGGTGTGGTTTCAGTCAGCTCCTGTGAAGACGATCATTGTGTTAATCTGACTCTACTCTCAATTAAATCTTAATTTATTTATAGAGAAAATAATTTTAATATTTGTTTCAATTTATTTTAATCTTTTTACTTGATCAATGAGGTCCTTTTAAAAATTCCAACAAGTCCTTGAAAGAAATTATTTATATCTATAAAAGAAGTCAGAAATTTCAATGGACTCCACTTGTTTGTTAATAGATCTGTGCAATCCATTCTAAATCAGGACTAAACTGTTATCAACTTTAGGACTACAAGATTTTACAT
This sequence comes from Aquilaria sinensis, assembly GCA_005392925.1. Lineage (NCBI taxonomy): Eukaryota > Viridiplantae > Streptophyta > Magnoliopsida > Malvales > Thymelaeaceae > Aquilaria > Aquilaria sinensis. The sequence continues at coordinate 517,934 of SMDT01001068.1, read as the reverse complement.
TTCATATGTTTTAGGCCTGTTTTAGGAAGCTGATAAGTTTAAGAATTAACATGATAAAAGCTGCTAAGTTTTAGGACTAAATTCACCATCGAGGATCAAACGTGTTGGTGATGATGCTGCACCAGATGTGTATTGAAGTTGTAGGGGAGCTCATCAGAATCTTTATCTTAGTTGGACACTTCTTAAATGAAGAAATATTGTGCCGGCAATGAGTTGAATTTCTACCATTTTTTGACACATATAAATCATGTTAGACTTATGTACGAATTTATTGATGATTATGTATAAACTATTTTTTATACTTGTGTGTCTGTATGGGTTTGTACATAACGGTAAACCTTTTTTGTGCATATGACTATCAAATTCACATTAACTAGGCAACTATCTGCGCTTTGTTGCGGATGTGGCTTAGTACTTATTTTAATGTAAACGTGTGGTTATGGATGTTACTTAATAATAAGTGTTAGTTAAGAGAGAGGAATAGTAAATGACAAAAAAAAAAAAAAAAAAAAGATAAACAATAAAATAAAACATTAAGTAAATTTGATATAAATTTTTAGTATTTACCATAAACAAATCTTATCCCTAAAGATGTAATATATTCACAACACATATACCTTAAGAAAAATAATGTGAATAAGAAAAAAGCATCCACGGTAATGATGATTCAAGCCTAATAATTATGTCTTTATAGAATAAGAATTTGTCACATAATCTCTTTTGTTCCTCGTAACACACAGTTGATGGTTTTCGCCCTACATAATTTACACACTGAGAGCCTCAACTGACAGCAGATAAATTTATGAAGATCTTACTCCAATAAAGAGGTATTTGGCATCTCATCACTTTCCAAAGTTTTCTCATTACAAAAATATCGATATCAAATCACACAGCAACAACAAAATAAAAGAGAAACAACTATGAACATATATATATTTCTATATCACAATACTAACCTCCTATAACTCCAACACCGAGACGGACAGGAAAAAAAAACTCCAAAGATAATGAGTTTTAATATGAGTAATATTACAACAATTAAAGGATAAATGACTTAATTGGAAAATCAGCATAAATGGAAGGTTCCCCGGCAAATTAATCCAGCGTCATAAGAACAGATTTCCTCATTGCACCACAGGTCTAAATGTAAACCACCAGACATTAGGTACTACTCCACCATAACTACAAAAGATGGAGGACCAAGATCGTCATTAACCCATTAACAAAGGGACACGTGTCACACCCTCCTTCTCCTCTTCCGCTTTAATGTTTATAATTTTTGTGTGTGTATGCAAATGTGTGCGTGTATATATACACACACGCGCGTGCCCCAGCACATGTGTGCGTGAAAGTTGATGAAATTGTAACAAATCAAAAATATTAAGGGTTCCAATAGGTTTAATCCGAGATATTCTTCTTTGCCTCTTTTAGTCTTCCACGATAGTCTGATAGGAACCGATGAAAGCTTCTAATTAATTTCCAAAACTTAATGAATAAAACTGAAGTAAAAAATTGCACCCCGACTGAAGAACCCAAGATCAAATATGCCCACTGTTCCAATCAATTGAAGGTAAACCTTCTCCCCTGGTTGCCTCTAAGAATATCAATGGATATTTGTCCTGAAGGATATCAATCCTACTATATCCTACCCCATGAATATATTTTTTTAAGGTTAAATGGATTTGGAAAGAATGTGAATTTTTTTTTTTTTGCTCATTGGATGTGTATAGGATATGAATTTAAGCATACCCACCTCATATCCTACCTGTATATGTGTGTGCATGCTAAGGGTAGTTTAATAATTTACAAAACAATCTAATTGACTTTACTTTTTGCAATTACAACAAAATGTTAAAAATAAAATGGTTAGGGCGAAGCTCTCCACATAAGGTTTCCACCTTTTCTTCACAAAATAGTACGCTTGCTACTAAGTATGTGCTTATTTCATTAATTTGATTTGGATAGATTATTTATGATTTTTCTGTGACTAAGTTGATTTCTGTTTTTATTATAGATATTGTTTTTTGCAATGCCAATTTCAAAATTTTTGTTATGATACTCTGTTATAAAATTACTATTTTTTATTATATTAATATGTATCAGGTAGGTGGATGTTATCTTATCCTACTAGTTTTAAAATGGATAAGATATAAATATTAAAATTGTAAAACTGATGAATGGTAAATAAGATACAAATTTTAACATGATGGTTAGGATGTGAGTTTAATATCATCTTATTCACATCTTATTTAGCTCTTGCCACCTTATGATTCAGACTTAAATGCTCCAATATCTTCTAGATATATATATTCTTAACCTTGAACCGCTTTCATACCTGATCTTTTATTCTCCTTGAAAACAAACTCCGATAAAATGTGAGGCCGCCAATTTCAATTCCTCCATGCTAGTATCTTCCGGCCTCATCCTGTAGGGAAGGGCCGTCAATTTATCAGAGTAGACAAACAAGTTGGCCATCCTATTCCACGTACGGTGGCTGAGTTTGTGCCTTTGTGGATGTTGTCTTGGTCCACTTTCAGTATTTTCCAATGACGGAGACCTGATCAGAATCTCCGACAAAAGGTACAAATGCGGTGGGAGTCGAACGTGCCGGTGGTCCAAGTTGGAGGACAGCGGCAGGCAAGGCGGACTTCCGGCCATGGTTTTGAGAGGACTTCCATTTGTTGGAGTTGGAGTTAAATATGTGTTTGTTGGTGGTAGGAATCCATCGAACAAAAGCCACAATTTTTGGCTCAAAATATATGTATACACCCACATACACTGCCAAGAACGTTAATGAAGTCACGCCAAAATGTTTGTTGAAATTATTGGGATTAAACATGAAATTTAGAATAATTAACCAAAAGTATCTCAATATATATAGCCAATTGGGCACTAGAAAATGTTAAGGGGTCAAGGAAGCTGAAATGTACAAGTCTATTAGCTAAAACTTTCATTTATCTTTTATGTTTTGTACCTCTCTCCCTTCAAGCTTTACAATTGATCCAAAATTTTTCAAAACGCGATGAAGCCACTCAACCAAATTAGATGCTAAATTATAGCTTATTCGGTTTTTACTCTTAACTAAACAACAATACGTACTACTAATTGAACACACATGTATAACTTCACGTTAATGTAAACGGTACCACGCCAAAATGTTCAAAATCGTTGGAATGCCCACCAAAATATTTGTAGCAAATATGTAGCATCAGGTTAAAGTTAATGGTGTGACGACAAGGAGGAGGGAATGGCTTTGGCTTGCTAAGCTTGTTCCGTTCAACACTCGCAAGGCAAGAACGTTAACCATGTGGCGACAAGATGTTAAGTTTATTGAAATATCCATCATATATTGGGATGTTCCTAGCTCATTATTTTAGTTGGAAATTCCCTTACAAAATAATTGACATGTTGTTGGTTGCATAATGCAACCAAGAGGGGGGTAAATTGGTTGAGTTTCAAAATAAACCAAAAATGAGTTCTTGAATTTTCAAACTCAAAGTTAATTTAAGGAACAATAATTAACCCTATTCTAACAAGAAAAAGACTACCACAGTACCACAATCTACCTAAATTTGCTTTGAAAGCAACTTTTGAATTATTTTTTAAAACAAGTAAGTTCAACCAAGATAGGTTGCAGAAGTCATTAATTTTATTGACAAAATATTTCCAACGGCTAAGGCCGTTGGAAAAATTATTTTTAAATCCCCCCCAGCCCGAGTCGTCTTCTTCATCGCGCTCTGTTTTCGCGTCTCGGTCTCCGGCATCGAACTCTTCGCACAGCACACACAGTCACGTTTCACCTTCGATTAAGCCCTGAATCAGCTTCATCGAGGACGAGGATCATGGATCTGGTGTCGTTTGGGGCGATCTGAAGGTTAGTTTGATTTTTTTCGTGTTTTTTTGGATTTTTTTTCGTTCTTTTCCTTACTTGAGCTTCTTGGTTGATAATGGAGGCTAGATTTTGGTTTTTATTGCTGGATTGAAGTTATTTTGAGGCATTTGAAGGAAGAACACATTTCGAATTGAGGTGAGTTGGTTTTTTCATTTTTTTTTGTTAGTGATGATTATTGCTTTTGTTTTGTTTTCATGAGCACAGTAACGAATTATTGGGTATTTATATTCTTGATTTAACGCCTTTTTATGTTTTAAATATTTTTCTGAAAACATAACTCATGCCTTAATCTATACTTTTCTTTTATGTAATTTTTATGAAAATATTGTAATTTTCACCTTTTTCAGGGTCATCATTTTTTAGTTTATATATTAAAGATCTCGGATTCAATTGACTCCATTTGGTAAGCATTTTACGAACAATACAATAATTGCTTATTAAATTGCCCAAAATTATATTCCTCTCTTTTTAAAAAAAATTATTTGAATCAACTTTTTTTTTCAACTGATTACTTTATGTATGAAACCAATTTTATTCATCCATGCAAATTTATGCCATTCACAGTTTGATTCTATAGCATTTTCTGATCGTTACTCCATTTACTAAGAAATTCATGTTCGTTTTGTTCATCATTTTAGATTAGGGCTAAATTCATATTTAATCCTTTTACTAGGACCAAAATTTAGCATCGTGTATTTATCAATTTAATGGGTTTGAAACATCTTGTATAATCCATAATATTTTATATAGAGTTTAGTTATAGTTTGTTACTTTGCTGTTGGTATTTAATTTTGTGTTGTAAGTATTTTTTTGGTTCAATTTTTGAATCATAAAACTAGTTTATGGATGTTCGCTAAAGAAAGTTTGTATAATTAGAAAAAATAGAAAAAAAAAGGAAGAAAATCTAGAAAAAAAAGTTTCTATTTTCTGCTGTTGTTATTTTTATTAGGAAGAAAATCTGGAAAAAAAAAATAAGAAATCCATTCATATAATGAGTTCAAGGTATAAGATTTTCATTAATTATATAGTTGGAAATTATCCCCAACCCTTTTTTTAATTTGAACTCATGTACTTAAATTAGAATTTAAGTAAATTAATAATAGAAATTGTGAAAAAAAAAAAAGGAAAATGCTCATATCCAAAGGATAAAAACATTAAAGAGCTGACAATTACGTCATCTTCTCTTACGCTTTTGTTTGGAGTACACTTTTCTTACATTTTAAATGTCACTAATTAATGTTAATTGCTGACCTTTATATCTATCTATAAATCATTACACACTTGCAGGACCACATAATCTCATTGTAGGAGAGTCTATAAAAGTAGCATATGCAACACTTTTTTTTATTTGAAATTAAATATTTCATTTCGTCATGTGATAAGCTTTTTTGTCAATGATCATTTCAATTTAATGGTACTTACATGAGCATAACTTTTTATAACACTTAGTTTTAGGCATCAACTCATAAATAAATCGTTACAAATTTTATGTTTCCGATTTTACACATTCAAATTTCAAATGGGCATAATTTACTTTCTCAAAACTCTCACAAAATCTGTAGGAGGAAGGGTGCTTAGGTGAGGATTCCTCATCTTTACTGAGGAATCACAGCCAATGCATCCTTCGCCACTCTGTCTCTTAGGAATGTTCACAACAATGAAATTTCAAGAAAATCAATGTTTTTTAGATATATGGGAGTATATCAGTTCGTCAAAATGAACGATGAGGGACAATGATACTTTGATAAATAAAATTACTGGCAAAGTAAATGTTTGGAGAGCAAACTTTCCCTCTCACATAGGAAGATGGCGGCTAATCCTAATATGTAAATCAGGGTCTTACAATTTCTTAATGTCAGTCTTTGTTCTACTAAATAAGATTATTAAAAAGTGGAGATAAAATATACAAACTTTTCTAGGAGAGAAAAGACAACTTGTTAATATCAACCTTTGATCACTTCTTAACAATAATAATTACAATAATACTAAGAATAATAATAGTTATTATTATAATAATAATAACAATAATGAAACTAATAATAATCTTTATAACGTATTTGGGTTAAAATACTCGTGTAGATTAACGTTTCTTTGTTTCATTTGCAGAAATTTCTTATATTACCAAGATATTAAGTTTTTCCCCCCCATTTTTTCAGTTCCTCCCTGCATCTGTGAGCCTGAAGACGTACCCATTGTTTTTCCTCTCCGTTCGAAGTCGTTCGAGGTAAGTTTCTAATTTTTTTTCCTTTCTAATTGAAAACGGGATTTTTTAAGGGAAATTGTTTTTAATTATTAATATTAATAATAAAACTTATGTGTTGTCACTGTGGTTTGAACATAGTTACTGATATTTGAATATGCAATTTATGTTAATTATTTGTTATCTGTGGATATTTTTTCTTATGGATAAGAGTCAATATGTAATTTCTTTGTGCGTTGTATATATTATTTTATGGAATGATTATTTGTATAAGTTGATGGTAATAGGTATAGTTATGGTTTAGTTGGAGTGCTTTAGTGTAAATAGTTATATTATGTCATGGTCTAATGATAATAAAAATTATTATTATATGTTTAAACCATGTTGCAATAATACGACAATAATAATGCAGAAAAATTAAAAAAAAAATAATTTGGAGACCAATAGAGAAAATGTAAAAACTTTAGGTATTACGAGTTTAACAATTGAATTTGGAAAAGTTAAGAAAAAAAAAAGTCTTATTTCACTAAAAAAAATAAATAAATCATGGTGACGGATATTTTAGTTTAGAAAATAAAACATTAAAAAAAATAACCAAGGAACTAAACAAAAACACTATAATTTGTTAAACTTATGGTCTAATATCAGAAACGAAAATAATATAGGGACTGGAAAATGTGTTTCAGAAAAAAGAAAAGTTAAAGTAGGAGAATAGTGAAATCGAGAATCGAAAAGATATTTTCATGATAAAATGTCACCAACCTTCCAACAGAAGCAACTAAACCCAACAATAAAAAAGAACAAAAGGAAATGACATGCAACAGAGCGGGTCACAACTCAGCCCAACACCGAAGTACAAAATCATTTCTAAGATTTGAGCAGTGTGTTATACCGGGACGCCGACAGCCAGGTGCCATCCCGCCTATCGACATCACACAGACACCACAATTCAATGAGCAAGTACAGAAGATGATAGCGGAGGAGAATGCGCGAAGGGATGTGGAGTACGAGAGGAAGCTCGAGAGAATTAAGAGGAGACAGAGAGCAGAGATGGAGGCTCAGAGAGCCGCATTGGAGGCAAACCGGGCTCAGTTGGAAATTATTTGTCGTTCGCTAAACCTTCCGTGCCCGCTGTCAACCAGTTCCACAGTATCCTGATGACTCGGACTCGGACTCGGACGATGAGGAGATAGTCGGGACTCCATGATGGGCGTCATCAACAGGTAAGCACATTTCCAAAGTTCTTGTGTTAGAGCCCTTACATAATAATTTTTAGACCTAATTAAGACTCAGTTGAAATTACTGAAATGTGTAATCTGTTGAATGTTGAATGCTTTCTTCCAGACATATATGTTCTTGTTTTAATAAAAATGTATTTGAGAATATTTTATTTTAATTACATTTGCATAGCTGTGTAATGTTTATTGCTGAGTAAAGATGGGCGAACTTTTGAATGTGTATTCAAACTGGGATAAATACGAAACAACCGAAACCTGGAACGTTTAATGTACATTATCAACGTGCAAACGGGGAACTTACCAACTGGCGCACGTTGGTAATTTCCGACTGTCATCCTGTTACGAACGTGTATGTAAATTGGTAATAACCAACGGCTTGACCACAACTCCCATCCTAACTAATGTAAGTTGGTCACTACCAATGCAGGTTCCTACCATTACCAACTGCCAAGTTACCAACTGGTGGCAGTTGGTAACTTACTTACCAACTGCCAGCAGTTGGTAGCAGTTGGTAACTAACCGGCTGCTACCAACTGCCAGAAGTTGGTAACTTACCAACTGCCCAGCAGTTGGTAGCAGTTGGTAACTTAGGCAGTTGGTAACTTAGGCAGTTGGTAACTTACCAACGGCTAGCAGTTGGTAACTACAACTACGCGATGGAAACCAAGCCTGGTTCATGACCGTTGGTAATTACCAACGTAACTTTTACCAACGTATATACGTTGGAATTTATCAACGTGTTATTAATTGCGCGTTGGTAAAAAATTTTCCAACGTATCGAATACCAACTGCCATTTACCAACTGCTGCATGTTGCACTACTAGAAAAACCGCATTTAGCGACGGCCATTAGCGACGGCACACCGTCGCTAAACATGATATAGCGACGGCACACCGTCGCTAAAATGCCGTCGCTAATTCACTCGCCGCTAATTTTCTAGCGACGGTTACCGTCGCTAATTAGCGACAGCTAAACGTCGCTAAACAGGCCGTCACAAATTTTCCGGTAACGGTGTCTGCCGGCGCGTTAGTGACGCGTAGCCGTCGCTACTTAGTGACGTGTAACCGTCGCTAGTTAGTGACGCATAGCCGTCGCTAGTTAGTGACGCATAGCCATCGCTAATTAGTGACGCATAGCCGTCGCTAATTAGTGACGCATAACCGTCGCTAGTTAGTGCCAGTTAGTGACGCGTAGCCGTCGCTAGTTAGTGACGCATAACCGTCGCTAGTTAGTGCCAGTTAGTGACGCGTAGCCGTCGCTAGTTTGTGCCAATTAGTGACGTATAGCCGTCGCTAGTTAGTGACGCTTAATCGTCGCTAGTTAGTTCCAGTTAGTGACGCATAGCCTTCGCTAGTTAACGACGCATAACCGTCGCTAGTTAGTGTAGTTAGTGACTCGTAGCCGTCGCTAATTAGTGTAGTTAGTGACGCGTAGACGTCGCTAGTTAGTGACGCGTATTCGTCGCTAGTTAGTGAGTTAGTGACGCATAGCCTTCGCTAGTTAGTATAGCAATTTTTGACTTAAATTGAGGTGATTACGGAATGGAGTTCAAGTTCTAAGTTTGTCGCTTTGGATTCGAATAACTTGTTTTTGCAATATTGTCATCGATTTCACACAAATGCAACAACTAGGGTATTGAAGTATTTTTCATTAATACAAAATATGATTAACATAATGTCATGTCATGTCATTCGACAATTAAAATACATAAGGTTACAATTTCCTTTACAAGATAAAAACTGAGCCCAAATTCATCGTACCGCAGGATCAAGCAAAAGATTCTTCAGGCAAAATCATGAAAACAACAATGAACCTCCCCTTCCCTCAATCTACAAGAAGATAAACATTTTAATCAGCCAAAGGAACATAAATTTATTAAATAAAAAAAAAGGTAAATACAACTCTAAGTTAAGATTTTATGGAAGAAAAATTAATGAGCAAATAGACTCAAATAAACAAAGAATGCTAAATGGAGACAAGATTAATAACACAACAAGGAAAAATAATTGTAGATTTATATAGAGAAAATTTTCAATGAACACAACACTTCAAATAGAAGCAAACTTAAAAACACATAAAATTATTACTGTATGGTACCTTAATGAAAACCGGCATGCATAGCCGATGGAGGAAGACCCTGCAGAGTGGGACCCCAAAAATTGGTGTAGAGGAATTACTCTAACCCCTTCAAAGGTTTCTGAAACAGAGACATCACTTAATTTATTCAGAAAAGAAAAAGCCACTAGGAGTTTGAACACATGAATGCATGAAGGTTTGCCTGACTCACCTATAAGTTTGCTTGCAAGGGGCTCCAAACTAGGATACCACGCTTTTATGATCATTTGCAAGTCTTGGTCATTTTGTGGTGGGACCATCACCTTCCTCCAAAGGGCACCTCCAAAATTTCTACCTACCAAACCGAACCCAATTTTCTTTTTAGGCCAGACCAAAACAATTTGCAAATAATGGTAGCTGGTGGATTACATAAAAGCCAGATGAAGAAACAGTTACATTTTAAAACAGCCATAGAGGGGGTGGGGGACTGTTCAATTTGTTCAATATCGGCACAAAAGGCATGCATAAAATCAATGGTTAGACAAGTATATTTGAAAAAGTTAGCTGAGATCCATAGTGTATTCTGTGACAATTGATGACTACTTGCTCTAAATTCTGGTGCAAAAACCCTTAGAGATTCAGCTACTAATAGTTTAACGATTTGAAGTCATGTACAAAACTAAATCAAACCAAGCAGGCTAAAGAAACCCTTGAATGTAAACAAAACCACACTAGGCAAAAAAACACAGTAGATGCTCAACACTAATCTTCTTGGGTTGTTGCACAACATTAAGGAAGGCCTAGAATTTGCCAATATTTCCAACAAGACAATTCAAGAAACTTCTAAATGGGTTCAAAGAACTCCTCAACCATAACAAGCCATAAACTTCTGCAATAGGCAAACAGTCAAATTTAATAGTAACAAGCACTATAAGATAGAGCAAACAACCTTCCATTCCGAAACAAACATTGGGCCTCGAAGTAGAAACAGTTGCATAGAGTCGGAAGCTGTCTGCTGCTCTAACTTCCTGCAGAAGTCCCAAAGAGTCCATTGGTAATTCAAAATTACTAATTCTTACTGTAAAATACAAAACAAAACAAAAACTCCAAAAAACATGCAGCAACTCTGAATTAAAAAAAAAAGTACTTTTATCTCAGACCATACAAAGTGACAAGGACGGAAAGAGACTCAAACCAAAGAAAGTTTGTCATGTGCTCAAATTCCACAAACGTACCCAGCTTCTCCTTACTGTAGATGTTACAACGAATGGACTTCCAACAGGCTTATCATCCCTGACTCAATTAGCTGTTTCTGTCACCAATGGATAAACATATTATACCACTAGGACTTCTTGGAAACTGCCCTATCTTCACTCCCAAAGAAAACAAAAAATACCTCCAAAGAATATAAAATTAACAATAAAAATAATAAACCCAAGAAACAGAGCAAGAAAATTGAATACCTGGTTCAACCTGAGACAGGAGGCCGCTTGGGTTCCATGTCCAAATCGCCATCTGTGGTTCCTTTCTTACTATTGCTGCTGCTGCTGCAATCTGCAAGGAAAAAAACCAAGAATCGCCGCCCACAACAAAATCAAAGAAACGAACAAGTTTATGCTCGAGATATATACCTGGAAGACCGAAGACCGCAAGCACAACAAAATGCCCCAACTTCTGAGCTAGTTGATGCCATAGCTTTCTCTGGTACAGATCTGCGAGCTTATTGTACCACTCAGCTAGCTGAGGATGTTGGTTACGGCGAGAATCGAGATACTGAAGAGCCGCCATGGATCGAAGAAGAAACTGGACAGCCTAATTAAGTGATTTGATACTTAAAGTACTCATACCACGAAATCTTCCTACATTTGATGAGTTCAGATTCTTGGATATTTTCTGGGGCACTATTAGAATTAAAGAGACAAAAAGGTTCAAATGTAGAATAGAAAATGCACTACTGAAGATCAGAATTAAGTCACTAAACCTCATTCACCCCTGCAACATCAGAAAAACTTGAGATATATACTACTGAGGAACTTAGAAGACATTATTGACACTTGAAAGTGCACCATTAAAATCTAACTTGAACAGCAAAGCCAACTATAGATGGGAGATGTTTGGACTCATAAGGGTATAAAAGATAAATTTCCTCCTAAACTTACAGTTTCAAGCTTCTTCAAAACAGATATTCCTTCGTTTAGATCGTAATCATAAACAGAGGGTGGAGTCCTCAGTGAGCTATAAGAAAAGCATAAAATGTTGGAAGAAAATTCTGATTCAGATGGGATCAACTGAATAGATAGGATCCATAAACTCAACAGCCTGACCACCTTGCAGGCTTTTAAGCGGTTCTTCAACTGGTGGAAGGCGATAAGACGTTACTTTGGGTAGACCTTGTTCACGCTCATATGCAACTAGATAATCAATAAAAAGCTGTACATCCTGTAATTTTATGCTGAAACAAAAATTTAGATAGAATACATAAGCTCCAAGTCATGTGAAACAGATACTGTGTACAAGGAATATTTGCTGGGCAACAATTAAGATAAAGCTACTAAACAAAATACGGATATTTGCTCGTGAGATAGCAAACAATAGATTATCCCAAAAATGCAGCACAAATCCATATATATATATATAATCAAATATATCAGCGAGAGTGCAACTTGGTGTTAGTTGTTAAGCGATCCTTGTTACGTCTCACCATAGCAGGTCATTTTAAGTAAATATATTACGGAATACCAAGCCAATGGAGAAACTGTGGAGGCTGGTGACAGGTATGGGGATCGATATAATGCCTATTATGTGGCATCTTCGTGAGCCCTGAGATTTTATCTGGTAGACCAAATATGACTTCTTTATCCAATGCTCCAACAATAACATTGGTGTAACGATAAATAGTAAAAAGCCTTCGTGGAAATAAACAATCTAAAAGGGTTCATGACTACCTTTCCCTGTGAGGAATAAGAACAGTTGTTGCCGACGTATTATCCACTGGACAAGCTAATAACTCTGAATTGAAAAACTCATCACTTCTTCTCTTGATAAAAAAATGATTTCCACGATGACTAACTGAAGTATCAATCCCATTCACACGAGGTGTCAAAACCTTAAGCCCTTCTTCAGGCTTGGAAACATCAAGATGGAAAACAAACGCAGTAGTTTTGCTCCCAGATGTCACAAACAAAAATTTCTCACTTTCAGAAGTGCCAAGGTCAATGGAAAACATATCATCCTTCTCGTGGTAGAGACACGAGTCACTTGACTGATCCGTTCCCAGCTTATGTAGCCACACCTGTTTTGAGTAAAATGATTGCAAACCTTGAATGACCATTAAAAGAAACAAACTGGAACCCAACTTGATTTAACAGTAGGATGCTACTTTTGATTTTCTTATAGGCTTGAGATAGACAAAAGCAACAAGCCAGTGTAGAAGAGAAAAACAAAAGGCAGACTCATGCAATTCACACCAGTGGTCCTAATCAGTTAGTATCTATTGCTTCAAGATGCCGGAGTCCAAGCCTGAAAGTATTGCCACATAACTGAAACAGTACCTAGCTTGTTGGATCAACTTTGAATTTTGTAGGTAAGTCATGCACATGTCCATCCTTTTCTTTGGCTTATTATGGAGTGAGAAATATAGTAACAGAATGAATCATTTAGCAAATGAAAACCATCAAAGACAGAAAACACTGAAAAATATTCATACCTTATCGCCTAAGGATCTCGTCCATTGTAATGTAAACTAAAGCATCATCACCAGCCCATTCCAAATAACTTGTGGTGCCAGCTAAAGGCTGACCCACCATAGCTCTAGTTTCTGCATCCATCACATAAACAGTATAAAATCTCATCTCCTTTAGTGTCTTCTGCAAATGCAACCAGCTTATGGTTTGGACTCACCTGACGACAAATCGAGCAAGAAAAGTGTCTATGAGCGACAGAATGAGCTCTGGAAATAGAGCATGCCACTGAAGCAGGGATATAAGTCATAACATAAGAAGCCAGCTGCCCTTACTTTGAAAGCACCAATGCTATAATACTGATGTTCTAGCATAGCGTGAAAAGAGTAGGAAACAATTGAACTTACAGGAGTTCCAAGGACTTGATATTCCCAATCTCCTTGGGTCTTTGGAACCATTCGTCGGCAATGTTGAACATATTCCTTCCCCTCCAACGTCCTTTCATAGTAGTAAAAAGGCCCTTTCCTTCGAGGCGCAGATATATCGTCCTCCTTTATTCGGCCTCTGATCTCAGCAAAAAGTTCAGCTTCGAACTTTTTCGTACCTGTAACAGATTTCACTATCATTCAGCAAACAAACGTTCCTGAGTTCTTATTTCAGAATCATCCTTCAATTTCTACTGATTTCATCTCCAAGCAGGGAACAATAGATAGAGAACATTATTACTGATATCCGAGCTACACTACGACGAGCAACCGCAGATCAAGCAGAAGTATAACTGACATATCAATCACCTAAACGAAGCATAACTTGCACCAATTAAAGCCAAAAAAAAATAGGTAGATACGTCAATATTCGGTATCAGGCTATCAGCTAGCCTCACATTTTCCTGGGTGAAGATCGAGCGCGTGAAACACACCGGACATTATGGCATCGGTGTAGGCGTTTTCCTGCTGGAGATGAGAGATGACATCGGGATCTTTGCGGGAGTCATCCCGGAGCCAGTAGTAGTTGTCGACTCGAACGTCGCCGAACAACTCCATCTTGTGCTCCACCTTCTTCGCCAGCCCACTCGCCACAATGCTCTTCGCCGCCTGCCGGGCTATGTATGCCCCGCTCCTGTCCACCTTCGTCGGGTCTTTGCCGGAGAAGGTGCCGCCACCGTGAGCACCCCAGCCGCCGTATGTATCGATGATGATCTTGCGCCCGGTCAGTCCAGCGTCGCCGTGGGGACCCCCAATCACAAATCTGCCTGATGGGTTCAGGTGGAAAATGGTCTTCTCGTCCAGGTACTCCTCTGGGATCACTGGCTTGATCACGTGCTCCTTCAGATCAGCCGCGATCTCGTCGTTGGTCACGGTCTCGTCGTGCTGGGTGGAAATCAGCACCGTGTGGACGCGCACCGGAATCATCGAGCCCTTATCGTTGTAGTAGTCGACGGTTACTTGGGTCTTTCCGTCTGGGCGAAGAGACTGAAAATAGGAGGCTTCACGCAGATGTCTGAAAAGAGGAAAGCTTGCGATGCAGTAGAGGTGAGCGACGGCTTACTGTCGCTTATAAGTAGCGACTACTTGCCGTCGCTTCTTGTTTTAAATTAACCATGCCACAGTAATATTATAAAATACTATTTTTTGGGATTTTGTTAAGTTTAGCGACACTAACCGTCACTAAATAAATAATATAATTTTCATTAAATAGATTATTTGTTAATTACTCAAAAATATTTAGAGATTTGTATGCTTAATTAATCAAATTAAAAATTATAATTATACAATTATAATGTTAGTGACGCATAACCGTCGCTAAATTAGCGACGGTTATGCGTCGCTAAATTTAGCGACGCATAACCGTCACTAAATTAGCGACGGTAAGCCGTCACTAAAATTTAGCGACTAACAGCCGTCGCTACTTGTCTTAAGTTAACCATGCCACAGTAATATTATAAAATAGTAATAAATGATTAAGCCTCATGTGACAATAAACTAATGATCCATTAATTTAATTTTCATTAAATAGATTATTTGTTAATTACTAAAAAAATGTTTAGAGATTTGTATGCTGAATTAATCAAATTACAAATTATAATTATACAATTAAATAAGTGACATATAAAACGATAACTAGTTTTATTGCACTAGATTTAACATAAACAATAAGTAAAATAAAATGTGTAAAATAGATTATTTGTTAATTACTCAAAAAATATTTAGAGATTTGTATGCTTAATTAATCAAATTAAAAATTATAATTATACAATTATAATGTTAGCAACGCATAACCGTCACTAAATTAGCGACCGTTATGCGTCACTAAATTTAGTGACACATAACCGTCACTAATTTAGCGACTAACAGCCGTCGCTACTTGTCTTAATTTAACCATGCCACAGTAATATTATAAAATAGTAATAAATGATTAAGCCTCATGTGACAATAAACTAATGATCTGTTAATTTAATTTTCATTAAATAGATTATTTGTTAATTACTAAAAAAATATTTAGAGATTTGTATGCTGAATTAATCAAATTACAAATTATAATTATACAATTAAATAAGTGACATATAAAACGATAACTAGTTTTATTGCACTAGATTTAACATAAACAATAAGTAAAATAAAATGTGTAAAATAGATTATTTGTTAATTACTCAAAAAATATTTAGAGATTTGTATGCTTAATTAATCAAATTAAAAATTATAATTATACAATTATAATGTTAGCGACGCATAACCGTCGCTAATTAGTGACGGTTATGCATCACTAAATTTAGTGACGCATAACTGTCACTAATTTAGCGACGGCAAACCGTCACTAAAATTTAGCGACTAACAGCTGTCGCTACTTGTCTTAAGTTAACCATGCCATAGTAATATTATAAAATAGTAATAAATGATTAAGCCTCATGTGCCAATAAACTAATAATCCGTTAATTTAATTTTCATTAAATAGATTATTTGTTAATTACTAAAAAAATGTTTAGAGATTTGTATGCTGAATTAATCAAATTACAAATTATAATTATACAATTAAATAAGTGACATATAAAACGATAACTAGTTCTATTGCACTAGATTTAACATAAGCAATAAGTAAAATAAAATGTGTAAAATAGATTATTTGTTAATTACTCAAAAAATAGATTATGTGTAAAATAGATTTGTTAATTACTTAATTAATCAAATTAAAAATTATAATTATACAATTATAATGTTAGCGACGCATAACCGTCACTAAATTAGTGACGGTTATGTGTCGCTAAATTTAGTGACGCATAACAGTCACTAAAATAGCGACGGTTATGCGTCGCTAAATTTAGTGACTCATAACCGTCACTAAATTAGCGACGGTAAGCCGTCACTAATGTTAGCGACGCATAACCGTCACTAATTTAGCGACGGTTATGCGTCGCTAAAGTTAGTGACGCATAACCGTCACTAAAATTTAGCGACTAACAGCCGTCGCTAAAGTCTCACCGGAATATTACCGACTATTAATTAGCGACGGTTTTTTGCCGTCGCTAATTAAGCCGTTGCTAAATTCGGTTTTTCTTGTAGTGTTGGTAAATGGCAGTTGGTAAAGTCCTATATTTTAGTAGTGGTTAAAACAAGAATATATTTGTTTGTTAATGTTTTGTCTCAACTCTATTTAAACGAAAAATAATTAAGCGATTTTGCGCCTTGAGGGTATATATATATATATATATATCATCCCTGGCACACCAGACCTTTCGTTTCTTCAGTAACTTTCTATATATACAAATGGGTTCCAAAGCTTTGTTCTTTCTCTTGACCACCTATGTCTCACTTGTTGCCATCCTCGAAAATACTACTTTTCAGGTTGGTGTTGTAAGAGAGATGGCCAGTTTACAGGTTAGTTTATTTTCTTGGCCTAAGTGGCTAAATAAGGCCTCAAGCGTACGTGGTGGGCTCGGATGATTTTGAGTCGGTCACATACATGACCTCTTGAATTAATTGGTGAAGCGGACAGTTAAGCCCTTAAGCCAGCCGGAGTTTGTCACGTCACGCATGAGAATGTTAGAAACTTCCATAATGAGCTCGTGTTTTCTTAACTTCTCGCCATGTCTGGGACCGAAATGCCAATAAAGTTCAAGTTGGCTGATCTCCATAACAGCAGGTTTCCAGAAACAAAAAATTCATGATGTTCTTCAACTTCATCGCCACCTTGCTGCCACGCCATGCTTAATCTTTCATTGTTCTATTCCTCTCATCTTTTTCTACAACATTTTCTAAAGGGCCTTCCCCTAAATCCTTGCTAACTCTTCCAATTCTCTATGAAAGTTGAAATCACTGTTGGCCGGATGAATATTTCTCTTGTCATCTGTCCAAATAATTCTGAAAGAATCTGCAGACCCTGAAATAGATAGACAGGAATGCTAGGGGGCTAAGAAATCAGATGTTAGAGGAAATTGAGAATATTTTTTGGGCCAGACCACGCCGCTGAACGTCGCCGCCGCAATCCTCGCCTCGGCATCAGGATTCGACCTCCACCAGGCCTGTATCAAATTGCTCATGAGCTTGTCCCACAGCTCGAGTCCCTGTTAAGGCCCCTATGGAACTGATTTTGGGGACTTGAAATGGTTGATGGAGTAGCAGGCGGGGTTTGGGGCTGGAGGAGGGGATTCCAGTGCTGGAATGAAGAAGCAGCAGCAGCAGGGGGTGGCCGAGGCTGGCGGTGGCAGAGATGGCTTCGGCCGGTTGCAGCAGAAATTAAGGAGCTTTCTTGTTAAAATATTTTGGAAATCACTCAACTTAAATAATTCTATTTGATATTTGGGTCCAAAACATCCCGAAAAGTTCAGAAAACCCTATCCTGTTATGGCAGTTTCTCTCTTGCAAAACCGTATACATGCAGAAGCTTGTTAAACTTTTGGTGCAGGAGGGCCGAAGCCTAAAAGCAGCCAGAAATTTTGAACTCTTCTGGTTCTAACTTCTAAGGATGAATCTTGGAAGTCGATCAAGGAACCAAGTTTATCGGCTTGTTGGGCACTTAATTAGGCCTTGTTTCTTTAATTTCATATCCTGGTTATTGCAATTTGCATGTGTTAATTTATATATAACAGCTATTTCATCAAGACTTGTATCTGACAGGTATCAAATGCAGAAACCAAACTCAAACGAACTTCACACACGTTTCTAGTTCAGGCAAACGATGATGTCCGTCAGAATACGTACATTCCAAAGCCTAACTAAAAAATTGAAGGTGTAGCTGTTCAGGCTCAGCCAAACGGAAGAACCAGATTCACACGGAAGTCGGTGGCTCATGCAAACACAGACTGCACCCATGAGCATGATGATGAGCCTAACGCCAACCCCAACCATCACCAGCAAAATACTTTCTCAGGTTTAATTTATTTCTTCCCCTCTCAAATAAATCATGATTTTTCGATATTATATATATATGATATATGTGTGCACGCACGCATGCGCATGCTTACTTCCTACAATGATATTAATTGTTTTGATGTCATCGGGTAAACAGGATTTTGTGATCTCGTCTGTCCATCATTTCAGCTGCCTGATAAATATTGTCAGTGTAAGCGGATCAAAACCATGTGACAAATAGTGCGGGCAGTACATGGGGGGATATGGTTCCAGAAATAAGGAAGCAATACATATATACATATATACATGCATATATATCTGAAATAAGTGCCATTTATTTAGAAATTTATATATGTGGAATGTATGTTTCTTGTAACGTCATAGACGATGTAATTAATCGGCCGGCTAAGTTCTTGGTTACATATTCCCAGTATTTGGTGGGAAATAAGAGGTTGGGTTACCTTAATTTAATTCGCATCCATGTTTCTGATGTGTTTATGTGCTGGATTCCCCAAATAAATTAAAAACAAAATTAATATAAGATCCCTTATATATACTACTCTATATATTCATCGATCTAAGTTAATTAAAAATGAGACCAATTTATAAGAGAGCGGACCTGCATTCAGATTAATAACAATGAGGACCATAGTATAAAGGATAAAACTTCTTAAGAACTCCGGATAGAGATAGTAAAAAAACTTTAAAAAAAATTAGATCAAAATCTCAAAACCTAAAAGCAAAAGGAATGAAAAAATTAAAAATAAAAGAAATCCAACAGATCCTAAAATAAGGTGTGCTACATGCCCACGATCGACACTGCACTTGAAAACATTAATTTAAAAAGAGGGAGCTTGAAAAGGTGGGGTTGCTGTTGCCGATTGTAGCTAATGCAATTGGGCGAAAGAAAAAAATTTGAAAGGGAATATAAAAGAAAAATAATTGTGAGTTTGTAGGGATGGTTGGATTCATGTTTAGGATTTATAATTTTTGCAGGTAAACTTCAATTTTGTCCCCTCCTCATTTGTAGGGGCGTTCATTGGCGAGTGTGACCGAGTTACCCTAAACTTGAATCGTGCTGTGTAGGTAATTAGGGTTACCCAATATAAAACTCAATTAAACCACACAGCATACCACAAAACTCGACTAAAACTCAAACTTTATAAAATGTGATTTAGTTTGGTTTGGTATGACTAGTTTATCAAGTTGTGACATGGTCCTCTTCTTCCTATATTGGGGCTATGTGATTGCTGCCCAGTTGTTTGGGGTAGAAGAAGTTATGTTTTAACTTAAAGTCAATTTAACCCAAAATTGTTTACTTTTATTTTTACACATTTTTACCTGAAACCAATTTTATTTGAAAGCTAATATTATGTAGATTTAATGATCCATTTGAAAAAAAAAATTCATAAAAATTTAATAAGATTATAAAAAGTATATTTTAAATAAATTATTACACCTATATAATATTGATTTTCAAATAAAATTAGTTTTAGGTAAAAAAATATGCAAAAGTAAAAATCGATCATTTTAAATTAAGTTGACTTAAATTAAAAAAAATCGCCTTCATCTATAACATGCATATTTATTTGTTATAATGGATTGCCAGCTTGAGATAGAAAGAACGAACCAATTTTCTTATACATAGTAAAATAAAAGCATAACACCAAGCAAATGCTAGTATAGACACTTTTTTGCATATATTCTTCCACTTAGAAAAGAAAAACTAAACGTATAAAACATGTGAGGACTAACAAATTAGCAATGTATGAAACCTTGTGAGCAAATAAGTTCTACATAAATAAATTTGGTCAATAAGTAACCACTTGAATAAAATAGTAATAAAGATCCTTTAAGAAGTATCATTCAGTACCAATATTTACTTGCCCGCACTAGCAAACGTACAATGTATCTTTTGATATAATAGAACCCTTAGCATGAATTTAAGCTTCTAATATTATATTCTACAATGATCATCGATAAGATCATGACATTAGTTAACGTTGGTTCACATCCATAGTATTTATGCACTTCAAAAATAACTCCAATAGTAATTATGTTTTAACAAAGGCATGCTAGTGGAGAATTGGGCTCATCTATTGATGTGAGTTGGGCTTAACTTTCTACTTGAATTAGGAAAGGTTACGGTTTAGTTCAGCTTAACCAAATTTTAAAATTAAAACCCAAACCAAACTGCATATATATCAATTTTTTATTTTTAGAACCTGAATTGTAACATAACCCACATAAACCAGCATAGCCACCAAATCAATTCAGTTCGGTCTATACGGTTCTACGGGTTAAGCAAGTAGGATGAACACACCTACTCATTTGTTAGTCAAAATTTCTTTGGAAGACTTATAATTCAAGAAATATTAACTCATTGTTGGATGTTCATCAAAATTTTAACTTGTTTCTGCTAAAATTCCCTCAGAGAACGTTAAATTAGTCATATTGATTATTTTGAGTTTCAGCATGTTTATGTTTGTCGTAATGGGTCTAGTCTAGCTAGTGGGTATGCAGTTATAACAAGATCAAAGAAAGGGAGAGTTACAACTCTCTCACTCATTAAAAAAACTTATTATTTTTAATTTTTTTGATTTTTTTATTTAGAATTAATATCATTTGAAAGCTAGCATTACATTTAACTAATAATCAATTGAATAAACTTTTTAAGAAAATATTTAATTTTTAATTTTTTTTTTCATATCCAACTTGAGAAAAATAAAATTTTATAAAAAATAATTAATTTTTCAAACAATCGTTTAAAAATACTTTTTAGGCTTCTTAAATTGCAATGTTTAAATTGGTATATAACTTGAGTAAAAAAATAAATAAAATAGAGAATAATACATTAAATAACTCATTATTTAATCTCCCCCAAAAAAGTTAAAAAAAAAAACAAAAAGAAACAAAATTATTCAACATTGGGTAGACAATTTGAGGTGGGTACTGCAGAGGCCGTTCCCTAAAGCTGTTGGTAACTGGGTAGGGGCAGACACATAATTGCTGTGAGGGAGAACACTATATGAAGAGAGAGTACCCTAAAGATCTCTGTAACCTCATTATTTTAAATTTTGTAACCTCTCATTTTCAATAGTGAAATGAATTATCCAAAGTAATCTCTAACAGCTTCTCTATAATTTCTACAAAATAGAGAAGTAAAAAGTAAATTTTTTATAATTTTTTTACCCCAACTCCAACGGTTCCCTATTTTGTAGATTTTTACATTTATTACATAATAATTAAATAGATGCCTCTAATACCTTGCTTCAACCACCCTCCCACCTGCCATTTTCTTTCTTTCCTATTCTCTCTGTAACCAATACATCTAATCCCAGAAGTATGACAACTATATACTTGATCAAGAAAAGCCTAATCAACATTCATTTGAAAGCTGATTTCCTTATCTAAAGAACAGGAAAAACCCCATCAAAATCCATTGAATAGAAGCTTATTAAAATCGCATTTGGGAAGAGGATGAAGAGATTGGGAGCCTCTGGTGCTTGCCGGCAAAGCTTATTGGTGGAGTGGACATTCTCATTGCATGCCCAGAATAGAGCGGCCTTGTCGGAGCAGCAGAGGACTGTCGCCTCCGCCGCCTAGCACACGTTGCACTAAATCTTCATCCTCCAACAAACCCAACTAATCACACCCATCCACCATCTCTACTTTGGCTTTTGCGTTTGAATTTTCTTTCCCCCCGATAACCGAAATGGAAGGTATAATCTAAGAAATATAGGGAGCTTGAGAAAGCAAATGGAGCCGCCTGCGAATTAGAAAGACGTTTATGGTTTAAAGAAGAAGAAAAGAGCAAAAGGATGAAAAATTGGCACGAGCTAAGAAATCAAGCCTGTGGAAGCGATGGAAGATTGTGGAGAATCAGAGTCAATACCATCGAGTCGTGTGGCAACTGAAAAACATATTGTTTTCCAATTTCCCAAATTATTTTAGCGTTTCTACAAGAATAGAGAATTAATCATTATCTTTCATCTTATTCCCCATTTTAGATAATAAAATAGAGAAATTGTTGGAATAAAAAAATTTTAATATTTTTTAAAATGCAAAAAAATTATAAAACTGAAAAACTGTTGGAGTTGCTTGAGGAGAATCTGAACCACACAAAGACCTTCTTGTTATGTGTGCTTTCGTTGGGTGCGTGATTGTGTGCATGTGTAATTGTATTGAGATTTACAAGTCGGTGTACGGTGCGGCACTGATCCCTAACACTTGCATAGGTGCCGTGTTGCTTGTTATTATTTTTAACACTTATATATTTTTATTGGCGATGAAAAAATTTATTAGAACAAATTGAAGTAAATACAAGCATCATCGTTGAGAAAAAGATTATAAGAAAAAACTCCTCAAAATCCAGAAAACCCATAATCCAACTTTAGCTTACAAAAATAAAGCACCCTTAGCCATAAAAAGGACACAAGCCTATAACCCTAGTTCAGAATCCAAAGCCCAGAGCAAACCCACACCCAAACTGTAGTCCAAAACCAATGAGAGAACTAATCTGGGAGAAAATTAAACACCTAATTCATTTTAATTTAAGTTAATTAAAAAATGATATATTTTTATTTTTATGTCTTTTTAATTTGGAATTAATTTTAATTAAAATTCAATATTATACAACTGTAATAATCTATTAGAAATGCAATTTTTGTAATCTTACTAATTTTTTAATGAATTTTTTGAGTTTAAGACATTAAAAAAAGAAAAATTAATAAAAATTTAACATACATATGAAAAATTACTTTTAAATGGATTATTGCATAGACATTAAAAAAATAAAAATTAATAAAAATTTAACAACATCATGAAAATTTACTTTCAAATGAATTATTGTATCTACATAATATTGGCTTTCAAATGAAATTGGTTTTAAGTAAAAAAAATGTAAAAGTAAAAATAAGTCAGTTGATTTAAATTAAAATAAATTAGCTCAAAATATTGACAGGTTCTCGAGGTCTTTTTTTGGCGATCTAATCCCCATTTTTAACACTATATATATGGTTTTCTTTGGAATAGATGAAAACAAACAATACCCCTAGTTGATGCCCGAACGGCCAGGTTTCTTTCCTCTCATAATCGATACCATTTTGCTTTGTTTGGACGGAAAAAAGAAAAAAAGAAAAGAGTCTAATTGTTTTGTGTTTCGGTGGCCAAAAATCCTTCTTCGTCTTCTTTCGGACTCTATACCATATGCTTTTCTTTGGCCGATCTAAAGGGAAAGAAGAAAAAATCCAGCTGGTTCATGTCTGGACGGTCACAAATTCTTGTGTTTCTTTTGTCTCAAACTAAATACAATATGCTTTATTCGGAGGGTTTTTGGCATATAAGAAAATATTTAAGCCCAATAATTTGTTTATGTTTGGACGGCCAAAAATCCTTGTTTCTTTGCTTTGAAGAACTCGATACAATATGCTTTCTTTGGCTGATCAAACTTGGATGAGGTAGTGGAACCTATTGACTTATGTCGTGTTATGAATTTCATCCTCTTAATTGCTTTGTATATATTTATATAGTATTGACAAATTTCAAAAAGAAAAAATCTTTTTCAACTTGTATTCAAAAAGTGAAACCAAAAAAACACAAACAAACAAACCAAAGGCTTTGGTTTCACTTGATTTTGGTTTAAAATTTAGGGTTTCACTTTTGAAAACATTTTTCACGCTATATGGCCAAGGCTTTAAGTTATACAAAACATTCTAAAAGCGTGAGTAAGAGCAAAAATGAGAGCAAAAAAATATCATATTTTAAAATTTATATGAGTAAAAATATTGTAAAAATGAAAGCGGAAGCAGCAGTTAAGAGAGAAGCAATAACTCAAAATAGAAAGATTATGTAACTTAGCCGAGGCTAGTTTCTAGGGGTTCTAGAGAAAGAAAAACTCTCACTTCTCTCTAGAATTTGGGTATTCCAAATGAGGATTAATGCAGAAATCCTTTTTGCTATTGAGAAAAAATCTTTCAACATTTTTATTGAGTGGGCGATGTCAAAGTTCTATTGATCTAACAAGAGAGGAGATTAAATGGGTTTTTTTCTTGTTGGAAGCTGAGTACCGGTTGATAAAGCAAGGGGAGAGGAAGACGTACAGATGGACAGATGGACAGGAATTGATTTTCTCATTCAAAGAAAAGAAAGAAGGGCATTTTCTGGAGCTGTTAGAAGTATAAAAAAAATAAAAACAAGTCGGTCGAGTATAATAATTCCTGAAGGAACGCAATCGCAGGGGTGGAATCGGTTTCATCGATTGATATTTGCTTCGTCAGATTCAGTCTGAATTATGGAGGTGGCGGTTTCGACAATGCCTATGTTGGTCGACGCCATATAGTATGCCATTCGAAGGTGAATATCGGGCGACCATCGTACACATCGCGAGAAGACGGAGTCAAAAGGTGCGATGGCTTTGGGGTCGGAGAGGTCGTACGAAATGGTGAAGTTGCAGACGAGTCCGCAGTGGATCCAGTGCCCAAAAGTCGTGCGAGAGGAGTTATTGAAGGTGTTGTGCAAGAGATTGGGAAAGGAGACTGTCAGAGGCGTGGTTTGGAGTCAGAGTCAAGCCTAAAGATTGCTGGGAGCGTTGGATGTTGGCGGGGCTGTGGCGGAGAAAACTCTTCGACGGCAGCTGTTGGGGTCAAGGCCTGCTGCTGTGAGAAGGCCGATGGTTTTGCGACGAAGAAGGATAGTGTTGGAGGGACAGCGAAAGGCAATAAGGGAGCACGATATGCGTGAGTGTAAGTAGAGGTGGGAACCGGGTCGGCCCGGCCCGGGCACGGACTGGTTCCCGGCGGGGCGGTCCCTAGCCGGATCCGGGGCGGGGCGGGGCGGTCCCGAGCCGGGCCCCGGGTCCGGGGCGAGGACGGGGCGGGGCGGGTTTGGAGTTTTTTTTAAAAAAAAAATTAAAAACATAATTAATTATATATGTCATAAATATTTTTAAGAAAAAACTCTACATCTGGTGTAAGTTTTATTAAGTTAAAAAACCAAACGGCACGTACAAATAATCGGAATGAACCTTACATTTTGAAATGGCAAAAACATTTCAGAAATGATGAATAATAGAAACCTATGATCTGTGCTGAATAACATAATCAGATCAAATACAAACTACATGTATAATAGAAACCTGCGGGGCGGGGCGGGGCGGGGCGGGGCGGGTCCTGGTCCGGGGCTGTCCGTTTTGCACCACCTCTTCCTTTCGGGCCCATATTCGGCCCACATTTTAGTGGGCTTTTGCCGGGGCGGGTTTGACCGGGGCGGGCCGGGTTTGACTCCGGGCCGGTCCCGGTTCGGGCCAGGTTGACCCGGCCCAAGTCTCACCTCTAAGTGTAAGTAGCAGAAAACTCAAATATGATTGCAATCTCTCTTTTTATTCATGCTGAACTAGTGGCTTTATATAGCCATACAAGAGAATAATAACTTCACGTACTGTGAGGAATAAACGTGCAGTAAACAAACTCTAGTTCCTAAATTCTAGGAAGACTAGGTCTAAGCTAACGGAACTAAAGACTTATTCAAATAGAAAATCTCAACAACTTTAATAAATAAACAATCCCTCCCTTAAGCTAGATGCAGCATGCAGCTAGCTTATGCATGGAACTTCCATTAATCCCAACATGCCTCGCAGATTCTGAAATTGTTCCAGCTTAAGGGGTTTGGTCATTATATCCGCAATCTGCTCCTGTGTACCACAATGTTGCAGCTCTACCACACCATCTCTAGCTAGGTCTCTCAAGAAATGAAACCGTATATCAATATGCTTGCTCCTACCATGCAGGACTGGATTCTTGGAAAGCTTGATAGTTGAGCTGTTATCACACTGAATTGCAATGCTTCTGTCTATCTCAAAACCAATCTTTTCCAACACCCTTCTAATCCAAATAAACTGACATGCACAAGAAGCTGCTGCAATATACTCGGCTTCAGTTGTTGACAATGCCACCATGGGTTGCTTCTTTGATGTCCATGATACTGCTCCTGAACCAAACAAGAAGACAAATCCAGAAGTGCTCCTCCGGTCTTTTAAGTCACCAGCAAAGTCACTATCAGTATATGTTGTAAGACTTCTAGAGTCTTGCTTGCTGTAGAAAATTCCCAGTTTAGTAGTCCCCTTTAGGTACCTTAGCATGCGTTTTGCTGCAGACCAATGTAGCTCAGTGGGGCAGGACATGAATCTGCTGATAAGACTTACTCCATACGTCAAGTCTGGTCTAGTTGCAGTCAGATACATGAGGCTGCCAATTACTCTTTTGAACATGGTTGCATCCACCTTGGTCCCATCCTCATCCTTCACAAGTTTTGTACCTGGGACAATCGGATTCTTCACTGAATTGCTGTTGTTCATGCCAAATCTTGATAAAATCTCCTTAGCATACTTTCTTTGACAGATAAATATCCCATCTGATCTCTGCATCACCTCTACTCCAAGAAAATATCTCATTTTACCCAAGTCAGACATATCAAAAAACAGCATCATAGACTCCTTAAATTCTTCACATAACTTGATATCATTTCCGGTATAAATAAGATCATCAACATAAAGACTGACTACCAGAATTTTATCTCCCTCCCTGGTTTTTGTGAACAAAGTATGTTCATTGTGGCATCTTTTGAAACCTTCTGCAGCAAAGTAACTCTCTATCTTGCTGTACCAGGCCTTAGGTGCCTGTTTAAGGCCATATAAAGCCTCTCTCAATCGATAGACCTTGTCCTCCTCACCTTTCTTTTCATACCCCAGTGGCTGCTGCACAAATATCTCTTCCTTGAGTTCTCCATGAAGAAAGGCACTCTTTACGTCTAGTTGAAACACACTCCAACCTCTTTGAGCTGCTACAGCAAGGATTAAGCGTATAGTATCAAGGCGAGCAATAGGAGCATATACCTCTATGTAATCCACCCCATATTGTTGTACATATCCTTTTGCTACAAGTCTTGCTTTGAACTTGTCCACTTGACCATTTTCTTTGAGTTTGGTTTTATACACCCATTTGACACCAATAGGCTTCACCCCTTTTGGAGGGGCAGTGAGTTCCCATGTATTGTTCTTCTCAATGGCCTTGATTTCAGCATCCATAGCTTCCCTCCATTCTTGACTCTGGACTGCTTCTTCAAATGTACACGGATCACCTTCTGAAACTGCCATAACAATATTTAAACCTTCTTCATCCGAGAGTCCTTCACCTGTCTCATATTCAGCCATCCACCGAGGAGCTCTTCTTGCCCTCCCTTCGTTTTGAGCAGGTGGATCATCTCCTTCAGACTCAGTTGATGAGGAGGCAGAGATGCTGCTCTCTTCATTCTCTTCAACCTCTTCTTCACTGTCATCTTGGTTGTCTTCCCACTCCAAGATTTTACTGCTCTTTTGTTCTTCTGTAGTGTTCCAGTTCCATGATTCTTCTTCCTCAAACACCACATCCTTGCTGACTATGATCCTTTTAGAGGTTGGATCAAGCAGCCTATAGGCCTTTGACTCATCACTTACTCCCACCGGTACATATTTTTTGCTCTTATCATCCAGTTTACTCCCCTTCTTGTCTGGAATATGTGCATATGCTACACAGCCAAAAATTTGAAAGTAACTTACAGATGGTTTAATTCCACTCCACGCCTCCTCTGGTGTCTTGTGCTGTACAGCCACTGTGGGACATCGATTAAGCACATGCACACTCCACTTTACTGCTTCTGTCCAGTAAAGTCTAGGAACATCTTTATCTGTTAACATGGATCGAACCATGTTCATTATGGTTCTATTTTTCCTCTCGGCTACCCCATTTTGCTGAGGAGTATAGGATGCTGTCAGCTGCCTTCTTATTCCCTGTTGCTTACAAAAGTTATCAAATTCATGTGAAGTATACTCTCCGCCCCTGTCAGTCCGCAAACAGGCAATATATGTTCCAGCTTCCTTTTCAATTCCAACTTTGAATGATTTGAAAGTAGAGAAGACTTCTGATTTTTCATGCAGAAAATAGATCCATGTTTTTTGAGTGAAATCATCAATGAAGCTGAGAATATACCTGTTGTTACTAGTTGATGCAGGCTTGATAGGACCACATATGTCTGAATGTATGAGCTGGAGCTTACTGGAAGCTCTCCACTTACTTTTCCTGGACATAGGATCTCTGTGCTGTTTACCAATTAGACAAGCAGTACACAACTTTGCTGGAGTCTCTAAGGATGGCAGGCCACTCACCATGTCTTTAGTATGCAGTGTCTTCAAGCCATTATAGTGAAGATGCCCAAACTGACGATGCCATAGCTGAGCCTCCTGTTCAGATTCAACCTGAAGACATACTGGTACCCTTGGTTCTACAGTGGCAAATAGAATAAACATTCTATTTGCGCTTATATCTGTTTGCATAATTAAACCCTTCTTGGGATGGAAGACTTTACATACTCCTTGTTGAACCAGAATGGTCAAGCCCTTTTCCTGAAGCTGTCCTACACTCAGTAAGTTGTTAACGAGTTCTGGTATGTAGAAAACTTCAGTAATTACATGAACACCCCAGTTTGCCTTCAACCGAATAGTGCCCTTCCCCTGGACCATCAATCTAGTGTTGTTGCCAAGCTTCACCGTCTCTTTGAAGCTCTCATCAAGCTCTGTGAACCACCTTTTGTCTCCACACATGTGATTGCTACAACCTGAATCTAAGAACCATGCCTCAAATCCCTTGCTTTCTCTGTCTCTTATTGTAGCCATTAAAACCAGTTCTCCTTCTTCTTCAACATTGTTGGCTTTATTCTCCCATTCTGGACATTCATATTGAAAATGTCCCAGCTTGTGACACTTGAAACATTCAACTGTTTCCTTGTTGAAGGACTGTCTTCCACGGCCTCTTCTTCTTCCTCTAAATGTGCCTCGACCTCGTCTCCTGAAACCTTCATCATGTGTGACTTTCAAGACCTGTTCCTCTTCTCGATGACCATTCATTCTCTGCTCATGCACAAGCAAACTACTTTGCAATTCATCAATAGACAGCACATCCAGATCGTTAGATTCTTCTATGGAGCAGACCACATAATCAAATTTGGATGTCATAGACCTCAGTATCTTTTCATTAATAGTTGTTTCACTCATTCTCTCACCATGAGCCTTCATCTTATTAGCTATGGTGAGAGTACGAGAGAAATATTCATTCACCGACTCACCTTCCTTCATGTGCAAAATTTCGAAGTCCCTTCGAAGTGCCTGCAGTTGTGCACGTTTCACCCTGGTGGAACCTTGATATTTGAGTTTCATAGAATCCCAAATAGCCTTCCCTGTGCCCAGATTAAGAATGGTTTCCAAGATGCTGCGGTCAATAGCTTGGAAGAGGTAATTCTTTACCTTCAAGTCTCTGAGCTTCTGCTCCTCGTTATCCTCTGGAACACCATTCTCTATTAGATCCCAATATTGCTTCGAGCGGAGGAAATTCTCCATTAACATTGCCCAATAATCGTAGTGGCCATCAAACTTCGGGATAGCTGGCTGAACAAAATTACTGCTCTCAGCCATTGCTATCAATTCTTAGAGAAGACTGCTGTTTCTTGTATTCACTTGCACAATCAGGCCCCCTATGAAGAGGCTCTGATACCAGATTGTAAGTAGCAGAAAACTCAAATATGATTGCAATGTCTCTTTTTATTCATGCTGAACTGGTGGCTTTATATAGCCATACAAGAGAATAACAACTTCACGTACTGTGAGGAATAAACGTGCAGTAAACAAACTCTAGTTCCTGAATTCTAGGAAGACTAGGTCTAAGCTAACGGAACTAAAGACTTATTCAAATAGAAAATCTCAACAACTTTAATAAATCAACAGTGAGTGTGCCGTTCGGTGTTGAGGTGGACAACGCGAACTTGATCATAGTTGCGGCTGGTGATGGAGGTTCCAAGTAGCGGCGGCTGTTTTCTCCCCAAGCGACGGCAACAGTGAAAGTTGTGAAAATAGGGTTACTACAAATCAGTTGGATGTGCCGGGCACAAAACCACTTCAGGCTTGAAATTTCAAAAAATTCTGGTGCGCTAGAGTTTGGAGCTACAAATGGGTCTTTGGGTTTAGAAATGTTGTAAGTGGGTCTGTTTTGTCTAGTAAAGAGGTAATCAATGATACAAGTGATTTAGTGGTGAGGGAAACAAATAACAAAAATAATTTTCGTGTGGGTGCAAAAAATATTATGGATGTTTTAGTGGTGGGGTAATTAGTAATGGTAAAGATGACTTCTATTTAATTTTTTCTAGATTTCCTTTGGTTTTAAAGGTTGCGGATAAGCATGGGAGAAATGATTTTGTAAGTTTTAAGTTGCCTTCAAAAATTACGGTATTGAAAGATGTTGTATCTTCAAATCGTGACAAGGAGAATATTGAAAATTTGAGGTCTTCTAATTTTTCTGTGGCTTCTTTTGATGATTACAATGAATTAACTTTAGATGTTCTAGATAATCTTGGCAAGACTAAAGAATAGTTGAAGGGGTGGAAAAGGATGGGATCGAAGTTGAAAGGGTTAGCATTAAAGTGTGAATTGAAAAGATTGGCCTAGGGAATTAAAGATTAAAAGTTCGGTTAACATCACATCTTAGGTTTCGGATGTCTACTTCTAGGTGCCAAAGCATGTACTTCTCTGTTGTTTGAGAGTGTTTGCTTGTTAAGTAAGGGTGAGTTGTTAGAGATTTTTGGGCATTTTATTTGAAGGATTTTTTGTGTTTAAGATTTTAGATGTATACTTTTTTTTCTGTAGTAGTTTTGGGTCTTTCTGAAATTGGAATATAACTTTTATTTTCTGTTAACAATATTGTTCATTTTTTGTTCAAAAACAAAAAGTTTGATTCCCTCTGCTTGAATTGCAAAAAATCAAGCATCGGCCAATACCTTCCAAGTTTCAGGAAACATGTACACTAACCTTCGGCCTCAAAAACATGTACACAAGTATTCTATTTATTGTACTTATTGCTTTTAAATACCCAAAAAAGGTAGGAGAGAAAGAGGAAACGCACATTAAAGATGAGAGAAACATGTGCATTTTTAGCCATATGAAACATAAAGAGATCCTTTTTCTCATTGGTACATACGATCAAAGGCAAAGGAAGAACCCAAGAGTACACTTGATAACCTTGAACTTTTAAACGAATCAGATCAGAGAAGCACCGAGAGTTCAACCAGAACACATTAACGGGAGAATGTTAAAACTAAAACTAGTGCGTTTTTACTTTTACTTATTAAAAAGCCTTTGGTGAAGTCTCACTTGAGTGAAAATGTATGAAGTAGAAGCAGATATAGGAGATTCTTACATTCACCAGTTATACGACCACTTGCTTTAGCATTGTTAACATAACAACAATTTATAATAATTTGTTTTAATTTGTTTTCATTTGATTTATTAATTAGATATATTTGTCTACTACATGCAAACTAACCCACTACTACAAAAAGTGCTTTTTCCAATGCGCTATTTTCAACGGTCAAGCTATTGTAAATTTCAAACAGTTGAGCTGTTGGAAAAATTGGACCAAATATTTCTCAAGCAAGGTTCCCTGTTTTAAGGTTCATCATTTCTAATGGGTTGCTTTTGCTCTATTTCTTTTTTTAATTCTGACTGTGGTATTGGACGGGTCCCCGAGTACTGCAAGCAATGGATCCCTTTTCGACCTTGAACCTGGCCTTGGATAATCATTTGATCTTAAAAAAATCAAGATTTGTACGGGAATTTCTTTTAGTTTGCTTGTCTGAACTCCTAAATTTAAGTGATTAATTTTCATTGTTAGGTTAGATGTCGGGTTCAGGGCTGGTGAGATTAGCCTTTGTCAACTCGATTTTAGTTGGTGACCGGAACTAGTAAAATACTAGAGCTAGCTTATAATTAAGGGATATTACATGCTGCTGGCAGGAGCCATAAAAATTTTTTTGTTAAGGGTGATTGATGAACATTAATATTAAGAACTTGGGGGACATTTAACGGAACCCAGCTCGGTTTATAATTGTCAAGTCCACCCATCATGGTTTGTTTGCTTCTCTTCAAGCTTGTTTGGTTTGACTTAGAAAATGTTCTTTTCTTCTCTATTTTGTTTATGTGTTTATTTATTTGATTAACATTCGTATTAATAAAATTACATATTTTTCCCCAAAATTGGAACTAATTTATCACTCTTATGTTTTTTCCCTTCTCCATCACAAAAAGCATGTGATTGTATTTGTATGAGTTCATCGATTAATGCTAGTTTGGATGGATAGAGAGAAGTGGGGG
The DNA here is from genome assembly GCA_005392925.1 of Aquilaria sinensis. Lineage (NCBI taxonomy): Eukaryota > Viridiplantae > Streptophyta > Magnoliopsida > Malvales > Thymelaeaceae > Aquilaria > Aquilaria sinensis. The sequence continues at coordinate 485,297 of SMDT01001068.1, read as the reverse complement.
AGGGGGGGGGGGGGTGTTGGCCAAGGTCCCATCAAATCTGGACATTGCCCAGCCAAAGGTCGACCTGCCTTAACTCAGCCTAGCCTGCCTTCCACCAAGGCAGAATGGAGCCTAAGAATGAAGACTCGTAGTCCTCTACAACGTACAAGCATCTAGCGGATGGAAAGATTTGTGTCACTCACCATTTTTTACGATAAATTACTTAATGCTTAAATGCATTAAATATCTCTATTTATTAATTTCTAACAGATATCCACTTAATTTGAAAAACTAGAAAGAAAAACACTACTCAGAAAATATTAATTTTCATCTGTCTCATGTTAAAAAATCAAATGGTGTGTTGGAAAATCACACATTGGAAAAAAAAATTTCAACAGCCTAATCTCATAGAATTATTTGTAACAGCTAAATGTTTTCCAATAGCACAGCCATTAGAAATATCATAATGACTGAAGCTGATAGAAATTTCTAATAGCTAGGCCCTTGAAAAATATTTTTTAAAAATAATAAATGAATAAATAAATCATGATAATATATAGTATTATATATTACTGCATTTTGGTATTTTATAAATCTTTCAAAAATATATTTTATATTTTATATTTACAAAAATGCAGAATCACAAAAGTTATACTTCTCTATTAATTGAAAATCACTAAATTCACAAAATTCAAAAATTCACAACAATTCAAAAATTTCACAACAATTCAAATTTTCAAAAATTTCACAACAATTCAAAAATCTCTGAACAATACACAAAAGTTATATTTTTCTATTAACTGAAATCATTAAATTCACAAAAATTCACAACAACTCAAAAATCTCTCAATAATTCACAAATCACAACAATTCAAAAATAAAAAAATTTAAAAATTCACAACAATTCAAAAATTTCACAATAATTCAAAATTTTCACAATAATTCAAAAATTTCACAACAATACAAAAAATTTCAAAACAATTAATAAATTCACAACAATTGAAAATTTCACAAATCAAACCTGGACTATGTAAGCAGATCGGTTTGATGATCAAGGACGGAGGATTGAGGCGTACCGAGGCGGACTGAGGCTGAGGAGGTGAGGAATCACAAGGTAGAGGATGCGACATGGCAAACGATGGCAAGGAATCGCAAGGCAGAGGAAGCGAAACAGCGAACAATGACGAGAAATTGCAAGGCCGAGGAGTGAAATGGAGAACAACGGCGAGGAATCGTGAGGCTGAAAAGCGAAACGGCTAACAAGGGCAGGGAATCGCGAGGCAAAGGAGGTGAAATGGCGAACAGTGGCGAGGAATCACACGGCCAATGAGGAAGAATGACTAGGTTAAGGGGAGGAGAAGACAAGGCGAGTGAGCGGCCGAGCGAGGGAGATCGGAGAGGTTAGGCCAGAGAGTTGGGGTGGAGGCAGGTCAAGGCAGAGAGTAGGGGAGGGCTAACAGATAAGAGCTTTTATATGAGTTAAGTCAGAGTTTTTATAGGCCGGGCTTTTATGGGTTTTCATAGGATAATAATAATAATACTAATAACAATAACAATAATATCATAATAATAATATATCATATACTTAATAATAATAATTATTATTTATTATTATTATTATTATTATACACATACATATATATATGACACACACACACATATTCATTTTTTATCGTTTTACATTTTTAGGTAAAATATACTATAAATATGTGTAAAATATATTATAAATATATATATAATTTCCAACAATCTCTTTTCTGATGATTTTTTGCGTTGAAAATTTTTAACAGCCTAGTACGTTGAAAATTTCCAATAATTTGGCGATTGGAAATAATATTGATATAAATTTCCAACGCATTAGCCGTTGGAAAATAGGCTTCACCTTTTCAAACAACTCTTTGAGTTGGAGATCAGACCGTTGTAAATTTAGCAATTAAAAAATACCTTTTTTTAGTAATGAAATTGTTGCAGGCCACATACAATACCGGCCGGCACGGTAACGTCCAAATAATGTTCATTGGAAACGTTGGGATATCCTTCAAAATTTTAGTGGTAATTTCATATTTTATTTCTTACGAAATTTCTACGTAGAAATTATATTGATATGTACGTATTGTTGACCTTGCACTTTCAAGTGAAATATATCATTATCAGCTCTTCCTTTCTTCCGATCTTCTTCATCATCATTTCTTTGTTGGTGTAGAAATATCCATGGCTTACCGAGCCTTCTTGTTTCTGTCGGCGGCTTTTCTCTTACTTTTTGCTATTAGCATCACTCTTGTTCAGGTTGATGCTGGAAGACACAGAGACGGACCCGATTTTCAGGTGAGTTTTCCCTCTTCCCCGTTCGACGCTATCTCAAACTTCGCCCGAGTTTTGGTCTCTCTTTTCTACTGGGTCAATTTTGCCAGTGGTCCCGAACGTTAAATACCCTTCCTGTTTTCAAAGGTTAATCGTTTTGTTTTTATCGTAAACCTATTAAAGCTGTTTCTTTTTAGTCCTGTAAGATGGATGGAATCTGTCAAATGAGAAGGAACTTGCCAAGTTGACTTCACTGTGTCCCAGCGGCAGCGGGCACGCCGCCAAGTTCCGACCGGTGGTTTTGGGTGCGAATGGCCACGGAAGCAAGAGGAAGCGATCTGGGCTTTTGTGGGAGGCCACGTCTCTTGCTAAGGGGAGCTCGGGAGCTGCAGGGCGAGGCTATTGACTGCTAGGGAAGCGCCGCTGCTCGGAAGCTTTAGATTTAGGAGTGAAACAGAAGCAAATGAGAGTAGCAAGACTTAATGGAGGCTTCCAAAGGGCTGGTGACGAGTAGCGAGTGTTGCCGGTGACCAGGGGATGGTGGTTTTGGGACTCGAGCGAGGTACAAGCGGCAGCGGCGGCTTGCGACAGAATGGCGGATGGTGGTGGACGACGGACGGCCGCGGTAAAAAAAAAAAAAAAAAAAAAGTTCCGGCGAATTTGTTCAGATCCTTGAAAACAATCATGCCGGCGAATTTGTTCAGATCCATGAAAACAATCATCATCAAAGATGGATAGAAAAGTAGAAACAGATGGGAGAGAGAAAGATCACAACAAGTTAGAATCGTGAACGGCGGAGAATAGAGAATTTAGGAGTTTAAATTTAACCATAATAATTGGCTGAGGTGCAGGGCCACCCACCAACGACCCGGAGGCAAGTTCTGCGACTGTCTTATTTGACAGTTTCCGTCTGTCAGGGACCAAAATAAAACATTGTTAATAAATTTAGAACTTAAACACAATAGAAAATAAATTAGAGATGAAAACAGAACAATAATTAAATTTTAGGGATCCATAGTGATTTAACCCTTTACTATAATATTTTATGAAGCAAATCTTGTTATTTGCGATGAGGCCATTCTCAAAGTTATAAATCGATGTTTATTTTTTAAACTAATTTGCAGGTAGCGTATGCAGGAAACAAACTTGTACAAACTTCCAATACGACGTCGTCTGGAGGTCAGGCAAGCATGTTTAGTAAGCTTGAGGCAACCATAAAAGATGACGACGATGGTCATTGCAAAACATTCGGCCAGACAGGTGTGCATATATAGATATTATTCTATATTTTTTTCCCAATAAATCTAATAGTTATGCTTAAAATATGTCCCTAAATTAGGTTTAATTCCCTTATTATTTGGAGCAAGTTAATTATAGCTTATAGGAACACTTTTATTTTAATCTCTAGTTTGTAAAAATATTGTTGGGTGTGTCCTTGCTAGGAAGTAGGAAGCTTAGATATTAAAAGCTAAATTATTTAGCAATATTGCTCAAAGAAATATTAATTAAATTAAATTATTCAACATTTATTTTGTAAAAATGATTAAATTAATGGGCACTTGTTTCTACTTGTGTATATCTACAAACAGTATGTGAGATGTTCGTCTGTGCAATCTTCCTGTACTATGTTTGTCCTTGTCCCTGATGAATGAAGCATGTGGAAGAAACAAATATTTCCTCCTGCGGCAACGTAAAGAAATAAAGGGGGGCAATAATTGATATCGATTGAAGGAATAAGGACCATCTAGTAATTTTGCAGCTTGTAAAATACTTATCAATGTATCGCGACTTTGTGATAATTATATAAGATGACTCATTGCGTGGGTCAATTTTCGCAATCTTTGATCGGAAATGCTTGTAACAGGTGGGACTCACCTTCTTTTCCTTACTCTGTGATGCTACGGTTCTTAATAAAGGGACAAGTAACCAAAAACTTACCGTAGTTCTAGGTCTAGATTGATTTGGATACTATAGTTTTAAGTGGATTGAATTATATCATTGAAGTTATAATTTGGATAAAAATTAGTTATTAATGTTACAGTTTGGTATCAAATATGTCATCAATCATTAAAAACCAAACCTTAAATGTGATAAATTGTTGATACTTATGTAATTTTTAATAAACTTCAGAAACTGTGTATGATTTACCAATTATTTTTCATGCAACAATCATCTCAATCCTTCACCAGATTCACCATTGGTACTTCCGAAAATGATATTCAAATTAGTCACCTCATTTCGATATTTCAGATAACCTGAACATTGATCAAATAAAACTCACTCGTCAAATAAAGATGTGTGTCTAATTATCTGCTTCTTGATATTATAGTTTTTTTATTTGTAAATAGTGATATCCAACACTACCTCCTTTGGCATTACTTCCATCACCAGTGATGAATTCGGCAGAAGCCAATGCAGTGATTGAAACACAAAATAAATGAAAATAATAAATTACATATAGTTCTTGAAGTTTGTTAAAAATTGCATTAGTATGCCAAAATTTCAAAACTAACAACTTTCCGTATTTACCGTTATATTTTTAATAATTAGTTTCGGTACCAAACTATAACATTAGTAACTAGTTTTGGCAAAAACTATGACTTTAGTTATATAAGTAGAATCACTCAAAACTATAATAACCAAATTGGTCCATGGCCATAACTATAGCCATTTTTTTTTGTACTTTCCCCTCTAATAAATTAAAACATGCCATTTATTTTTTTGAATGGAAAAGAAATTTATTAATTAAATAAAAGAAAGGTGCAAGTAGTTCCAGCCAAGAGCTATAACAAACATGATTCCAAAATAAAACCACCCAAATTCGCTTTTTCCCCTACCACTTAAGCACCCGGTTCTTCACCCAAAAAATTCCCACTAAAGACCACTAATCCTTGATTTCCCAAGAAACACCACTAATCCTTGATTCCAAATTAAAACATGCCATAAATACTTATATATATGGCCTTGCTTACCGAATGGGCTACAACTCTTAGGAGAATGTTATGGGTAAGTTTTATAAGTTAAAAACCTATATGTTACGTATTAATTATAAAATGTTGGATTTTTTAATACGCTACTTGATTAATTTTAAACCTTATCTCTATGTATAAATTAAAGTTTATCATAGCTTTATGTACAATCGTTTGTTTTTGTTCTCAACTCTATGTATTTTGACAAACAAATATTCCTTCTATCCTAAGTTCTTTGCAATTTACTATTCACATCAATTAATTTATAATTTTGTTATTTTTAATATTTTAGTATATAAATGATAAATAAAAAACTATAATTTTTAAATATATTTTTTAATTTTTTTCTAACAAATAAAAATATGAATAAATTGAAGTCAAACTTAAACAAAAAACAAGTGAAATGTTTTAAAAAAAATGGGACGGAGGGAGTATTAATTGAGCTTGCGACTTCATCAGTTCTTGGGGTAAATTGCATGTACTGCCCCCAATCTTTAATTATTGTTCTTGTTTTAACCCTAACCTTCATCTTGCTCGTATGATACCCTAACTTTATTAAAACGTTTTATTTTGACCCCATTTTGGATAGAAATCGTTATCTTGGACAAAAATGTTATGTCAGTACAGGATTATAAGGGAAAAGGCTAGTTTTAATACCCTAAAAACTTTCTCTTTTCCAAGAAGACCTAAAAACTTTGAAACTTAATGACCCGACCACCTCGTCACCACTCGAAAAAAAAAATTTAGAATTTTAATTGGCCTTCATGGTTTGATACCCTTTTTTATCTTCTTTAACTTTCTCTTTTATCATTTCTTCCAAAGCTTAACTTATTTTTGTAAATCAAGTTTCAAAGATTCAGGTTTCACAATTTTAAATATAGATATATGAAAATCCGATGAGATTTAGAAAAAATGATAGAAGAAAAAGTTAAAGAGGATAAAAAAGAATGTCAACCCACGAAGGCCGATTAAAATTTTAAATTTATGTAGCTATATACGTATTGAGAGGGTTTGTGGACCTAACTAAGGCAGCAAGTAAAGGCGAGTGCCTTGCGACATATTCGAAAGAAAGGAAACCAAAGTGCTGATTTTTTAGCAGTTGTTGGGAAACCAAAGTGCTGGTTTTTTAGCAGGTGTTGGTCATATTTGGTTAGATGATGAATATGTGTTAGAGCATCCTCCCCATGGCATACAAATGAAGTTGTTGGGGGACATACAAGGCGTGCCTTTTATTAGAGTTTAGTTTTTGTTTTTGCCCCTAATGTACTAAAAAAAAAAAAGAATTTCTCTTTGGGCTTTCCATATATAAAAGGCCTCACACTGGCTTTTTAAAAAAAAAAAACTATCCAAAAAAATATTAGACCTATGATATCCAATAACTCTAGTGGGTCTTGATTAATCTAGATTCACCTTCATCAGACCCGTTTAGAGGGTAAACTCTTTCAAAACGTAGTTTTACATTTACAAGACTCGAACCCAAAAGGCACAAGCTTGATGTTGGCTTCTATCAAATAAAAAAGAAAACAAAAAAACAAATCTGAAATAATGGAGGTGCTTCCCATGGTAATTTTAGTGCCCACAGCCCAAGCCCAATTGTGTTGATAGTTTTGAGATGTGTCTATATTTCTTTTTTCAAAAAGAAAAAACAAAGACCTTTATCTAGTTTTTGATAGGGCTGTAAATGAATAGAGCGATCGATTAATAGCTTGTGAGTCGTTCGGTAGAAGTTTGTTTATGTTCATTTATTAAAATAAATAAACATACACGAACACTATTTTCCGTTCATTTATTTAAGTGAACGAATATGAACAAACTTGTGTTCATTCATTTATATCCACGAATAGTTATATTATTGTTTATTTATTTATTCGTATGTTTATTGTTCATTTTTTATTTATTAATTTATTATTTATATTAATATACATATCTATTTATGTCTACGTAGACAATTCAAATATGATCCTCACCCCTTTCAAGTGTAGGCTTTCGATGGTTACTTGGATGAAAGTGATATTTGTTTGTGTTTATATATGCGCTCGTTTGCTTAAATTCGTTCGTTTATGTTCATTTAAATTGTTCATTAACTTGTTCAAGTACATCATTCACGAACACGTTCATTTATTTCTGTTTATGAACATATTCATTTATTTAGTTCGTTTAATATTGTTTACAAATGAACACGAATACCTTTTTTCACCAAACTAATGAACAAACACAAACAGGATTTATTTGCATTCGTATTCAATTAAAACGTAAATAAATAAACATGAATAAAGCCTATTCATATTTATTTGGTTCATTTACAGCTCTACCTCTTGACAATAGTACTCATGACATCAAATATATAGAGCGGTTTTTTCTACATGTGGCATAAGACTTGCTCATGAATTTTCAATACTAGGCCCACTTTGGGGTTTGAACCTTAAAGGCCCAGGTAAGTGGATCTCTTATGAATGTTTTGGTTGCTCTAGCAGCCGAAACGATGACTTAGATATTCAAGGCTGTTTAGAGCCTTCCGCTACCGGCTACCTATGCGAGGTATGGACGAAATTTTACTTTAGAGAAAGTGAAAATATTGTTTTGTTCTTACATGTTAAGAAATTGATAATACAAGTTAGTTCATCTGTTTCACATTAATTAATTTTTTTACTTTTTTTAATGAAAGTTTAACTTAAATATATTTATATTAATATGTATTGAAAAAAAAATCTTAAAAATAATATTTAAAAACTATAATCTTTAAATTTTCATTTTCATATAAAATATTCATATTTTTGTAATAAATTTTAAAAAAATAAAAAATTATAAATTAATTATTGTAAATGATAAAATGGTAAGTTTTTGTGAAATGGAGAGAATTTATACTAACTATGTTTACTTGAAAGTTGGAATTATATTTTCAAATTTTAATTTCAATTAAAAGAAATTGCCTACAGTAATTAAAGAACAATGTATAAATTAAATTAATTTTTTTTAAATAGATTAAAGTAAAGTATAATTTTAGCTAGATCATGGTTGATTTTTGTAACCTAGCCAAGCCAGCTGTTTCTGATGAAGCATGAAACAGCTGCCCTTCAAGGGCTGTTACATTGGTGTCCTGTCACTCTTTAGTATTTTTGACACTGTATAGGTTTTTTGGAGTATGAAAAAGAAGAACAAATCCAGCAATAGTTGATATCTGGACGGCCACAAATTTGTTTCTTTTCCACCGTAATCGATTCTATATGCATGCTTCATTTGGCCCGAAAAAAAAAACCACTCCATCTGTCTGACCCTTTTACTATTATAGTAATTAATTTATGTTTTTATTTTTTAAAAAATTTATAATAAAAATATTAACTTTTTATAAGAAAATAGAATTTTTAAGGATTATAGTTTCTAAATATCATTTTTAATACATATTAATATGAAGATATTCAAATTAAACTTTAGTCAAAACAGATAAAATGACCAACTAATATGAAATGAATGTGCAACTGTTATGTGTTGGGTTTGTTAGTTCAAATTTAAAAAACTTAAGAATTTTTATTTTGTTTAAGATTTAGTTTTAGTTTTCACATTTATTTACGATTTAGTTTTTCTATTTTAATATGGTATAGATTTTATGCATAGCTTATAAAAAAAACATGTTAAGTTAGAATTTTGAGAATGAGAGAAAAGTCAATGTAGTGAAGAGGTAAGATATGATGGCTTCATGAGGCAAGAGAAATCCAGTAGCCGAAAAGGGTGAGGATAAGAAGCTTTTTGTGATTCTTGTGATTATATGAGAACAAAATATTAAGGCTATCAATAATGTATATAAAATTTATAAGCCAGCATAAGCACTAAGGACATATCTTTACTATATTTTTTATATTTTATTTGAGTGAATTTTTCTCATTTACGAATGTAGGTAAATAAGAGTCATATCACATTAAATTTGTGTGTGTTTATTTGATTATATTTATCGTTCCACTACATTTGATCGGTAATTAGAGAATTTTTTCTAACATTATGTGTTTAGGTGGCCAAAAATCCTTGTTCCTTTTCTGACGAACTCGAAACTATATGCTTTGTTTTGGCCGATCAAATTAAAGAAAATAAGTCCAACTGACTTATGTTCGGACGGCAAAAAATCCTTGTCCCCTTTCTCTCACACTCAATGCCTTATGCCTTATGCCTTATTCCACTGATCCAAAAACTGGAAAAAATAAAAAAATAAAAATAAAAAATAAAGCCAACATGCTCCTTCTTCGTTTCTTCGCTAATTCTTCGTTATTACGAAAAAAATGCAGTTACGTATTTTTTTCAAGATAAATATTTTTCTAAAAAAAACTTATAAATCATTGAAAATTATGTGAGACAAAAAAAGAAAAATGAAGCTAAAATTACAACTTTTCATGTAACACAATTTACATTGTAAATTTTTTATCCCTATATGTTATATTGTAAATCTTATCAGTTTAAAATGAATTTTTTTGTTATTTTGGTGAATGAAAACGAATGTTACTCGAACCAAAATATAGCTACGACATCATAAATATCTATTTTGATAAAAAAAAATCAAATTGTGTATAAATAGTTATAGTAAAAAAAATATTACAATCGTTTTACCCTAAAAAATATAGTTAAAAAATCTTGGCTTTGCCATTCTACCTAGTTCTCTAAGCTCTCTTGTTGCTATTATCATTGTTCTTGACATAGGATTCCACAACGTAAACGGCTATTTGGTTTTATTTTGGCATCATTCCGGAAAAGTTTTTATGCTCAGTGTTAAAATTTTGAACAATTTATTTAACAGTGAAGATAAAATTGTAGAAACTAACACTACTAAAAAATCATGTTTTTCCAACGGATAAATTACCAACGACCAAATCGTTAGTAATTACTAACGCATTAGAACATTAGTAAAAAAAATTTAAAATTTACCAATGGTCAAACATGTTAATAATTTACGTATTTTTCAATGGACAAATTACCAATGGCCATGGTAAATTATCAACGTGTTTAACCGTTGGTAAATTTACCAATGGCTAAACACATTGGTAAAAACCACCATCTTATACTTATCTTAAGTATACTAAAGCTTGGTATAATGCTTTTTATGTTCATAACTATACACACTCATGGTTTTTCTCTTTCAATAAAAATTTGTCTCATAATTTCTCAAATTAGTTCTAGTTTTAGTGGGACTCATTTGGCTATGCACGAGAAGCCTTAAATTCCCAAGTATTATTGTTCCCAATAAGATTGAATTGCAGGAAGTTGAGCTCTTCTGTCATCCTCTGAGTGGATAGGAAAAATGATCTTTATCTCATTGGTCGAATTTTATAAGAGAGGGATAGCTCAAGAAAAGCTTGGACCTATAGTTCTAATGACCAAGATGATGACATGTTATCAACCTCCTGTGTATAGGATCCTTTTATTCATGTGGCTTGAAATAATTTTGAGCAAATAAAATTTCTTGAATTTGCTAGCAGTCTAATGCGTTGATAATTTACTAATGGTCTGGCTGTTGATAATTCGCTTATTGAAAAATGCTATTATTAATATATTATTATTATTATATATCATATATTATAATGTTTCATTGTATATAATATATCATTTAATATAGTATATCATCTATTATATAAATATGTGTATGTGTGTGTGTGTATAATGTGTATGAACATATTTATATAGTGAAATTTAAAAATTATGGTTTTAATGTATATAGTGAATATTGAATCTCCCTAGTATATTAAAAATATAATAATATATATATTAAAATATATCATATATATTATAATGTATAATAATTATCATATATAAAATTATATATTTTAGAAAGTAAAGATATATTTATTCATTGGGTTAAAGCCCAGGCCATATATATTTTATTCATTTAGCCAAAACCCGACCCAACCTAACCCTAGCTATAAATACCTATCTCTAACCCTCTCCCACTCAACCCCCATCATCTGCCTATCTCTTGCCGTAACCCCCGCCCTTAGATATGCTCTCCCTCACCTTGCCTCGCCTCACCATTTTTTCTACTATCCCCGGTTCTCTCTCCATCGTGTCCCTCCTCTACCTTGGTTACCTCACTCTGTCACGTACTTCCTCTGTCCATGTCGACCCACTCCGTTGCATCTTTCCTCTATCCTGGTCGCCTCGTCATCACCTTACCATCATCCTCCCCAGTTCATTTCTCCGTTGTCATCACGTCATCCTTTCACCATCCTCTTGCTATTACTGCTCGTCGCCGTTCACAGCTCCTCCTTAGCTCATTCATGTCATTCATCGTTCATCTCCATCACCTTGGCTCACCATCTTTCCTTAACTCACCGAAATCAAAGATCTGCTCTCCCTCGCTTGCCACACCATCTCTCCTCTGCCCGTCTGTCATGACCCTCACATCAATATTTGGTCAAGGCTAATAATAATAAAGCTATATGCAAGATTAATGCATCATGGCTAGAGACACTTAAAAGAACAAGTGGGTAACATTATGAATAGGCCTACCCGAGGTTTACCGAGCATGTATTGTGCATGTAAAATGATGTGAGTTAGTGATGTTGGAAAACAAAGCTTGAAGGCTAAAATGTATATATATTCTACTCTTAATAAGGATGCAAAGGTTCATGGAAGGGCCTAACTGCACCATGCAAAAAAGAGTAATACTGTGAAGAGCATTGGACCCATTTTATGCACATGTGGCGCCTAGCCAAATTTCGCATGGCTCCACCACTTGGTCGGTTGTCTAAACGGGTCAAAGGTTTCCCTTAGAAGTCAATGCATGTGTTCTTGGTGAAAGGCGTCGGGTTCTTGGTGATCCATTGCAAATTCTTGACACTTGGAGCTTAAATTGAAGAATCAAGCTCATAATTGGTGATTTCGGCTATAAGATGTTAGTGTTGTGCCCAAAAGGCCAATCATGAGATGATTGTATTTTTCCAGATTGAGTCATGATATTTTATTGAGGCATTAATCCAGCAATTATGTTTGTTGTTTTGTTTCTGCGTAACGTAATAAATATAATTGTAACCCTAGAATAATAATATTCTTAAACGTCCCTAGTATAGTATTATGGTGAAGCGGGTTGCAATAATACATAATGACTAGCATATGTGAAGACTAATATGATATATGTAGTCTACATATGGGTACAAGTTGGAGAACTTGTGTACTGGACCGACCCATCATGAGAACACTTCATGGATCGTTATATGAGTGTCATAAGTGATTCTCATAATGATCATGGTATATGTAGTCCTTCGACCTAAGATCATCAAGGTTCCCTACATGTGAGTCACATACTTTGATACTTTCCTTTGTTGCTCGTAACTGAGTGAACTTGAAGGAGGTCATTGGGTATGTCACATATCATGCGGAGGGATTTGTATGATCAAGATGGGATTTGTCCCTCCTATGTAACGGGAGTGATATCTTCGGGCCCCTTGATAGAGTAAGACTTAGAAAAATGCATGGCCATGCTCGGATGAGTTGATATACGATATCAATGTCATCAGTTTAAGTTGGTCTACTCGGTAATCAAGAAACCAAAGATTGGGCTATACGAGAGTGACACATTCCATGTCTCGTGCTTAGTCTTGATATCTTGGACAAAGGGACAATGGCATATATCGGTGATGATCATAAAGGTTTAGTCGAATCATCGACAATCTTGTCACTTGGGTAGCAATGATGTGTTGCTAGACACCGCTCATTGCTTATGATCATAAATGTGATTTATGATCATTGCCAACGTGGTAAGAGCCTATTGGGTCGCACACATAGAGCTATTTGGATCATTAGAGTGCATGGGCTAATAATTTGGGTTTTGGTTTCACAATAATTTCGTATTAATAATGGGCCCAATAGTTGAGCCATTATTAAGCCCGAAATTAAAGCCTAATTGGATTAGGGCTTTGAAACCCATTAGGCCTGGAAGTTGAGTCTCACTATAAATACAACTTCTAGTGAGAAATTCGCAGGTCTCCTTGCCCTAGCCTCCCAAAAAGGACAGCCGCACTCTTCTCTTGCAATTCCTTGGAGGACGCAAGCTAGCACTGCGAGCGCAAGAGAAACGCATCTGTCGGGACGTGGTGGAAGCGTGGTGATCCCGAGAGGCTCGTGTGGATACCATAGAGAGCCTGAACACGTCAACTGTTCAGGTTTTGTGATTCGACTCTACAGTTGAGTGAGAGATCTCAACCGAAAATTAGGTATGAAAATTTTTGAACACCCGGTTTACCCCGTTTCACTTGGATCCTGGAGGGTTTCGGTTAAATTCCGCTGCGCTGTTTGGCTCCCGAAACCCATCAGTGGTATCAGAGCTACTGGTGAAACCCTAAATCGGGATTGAGTGTTGAATCGCATGATGTTATGTGTTCGGTTGCTTTTCGGCCATGATTAATTAGATTGATTCATGATGCATGAAACCGGAACTCGTAATGAACATATGACATATATGAAGAAACGACACTAATTGGTTAATGAGATTAACCCGAAATTGATAGGTATGAGATACCTATATGGATTAGGATTCTTGCAATAGTTGCAAAAACCCTAGCTTGGTTCGGATTCGGCCTGTTCGGGCACCGAAAGTAAGGTATTTTTGGTGGCTCGAATGGAGGAGTCTCGGGTGCCTACTTGCTCGAAATAGAAGATTTCGGGCTAAGCAATTGTAAGACAATTTTTTGCGCCGGGGGGCGCTGCCCCCCACGCCCCCCGCAAGGGCGGCTCCCCTTGACCCCGTCCGCTGATTGGTCAGCGGAACCACCGCCCGCTGACCGGCCAGCGGGACCGCCGTATGCGAAGCGCCACATAAATAAAAACTGGTTAATCAACGCGCGAAAATTGGCATGCATCTTTGTTGAATGAGATTTGACATGATATGCTGATTGGTGTTTGAAGCATGGTGCATGGTTATAGCCCTTGATTGGTTGTACTTGTAAATACGGCCTGCGAGTCGTGCCTTTTCTTATCACTCTCATTGTACATTCTCTTCTCACCTTACTCCCCTCGAATGTAACTCGAGGTTTCTATTATTGATGTAATGGTACATTATGGGATCATCCAAGGTGGTATGTCCAAGGATCATCCAAGGTGGTATGTCCAAGGAGGTGACAACAAAAGGGCAACCAAGAAAGGAAGAGAAGGAGCTTGTGAAGACTCTTTTCTTTTCTTAGGCTTTTATGATATTCTCATTGGCTTGAGAATATCGCATAGTTTGGGCTATAACCATGTCACATTTACTTTCTTGTAACGCATGAGATGCATGTTTTATATTTGTATGTGATGCATGTATAAGACAACCGGAGATAACAAATTGGTGAGATCAAAAGAAAAAAAATCCCTCAAACAAATATTAAGTCATTAAATGTGATGCCTTCCAAATGTTGGCACTCGTCAAGACTTTGATCAACATTAGGTGGGTTTGCCAAAGCAAAGCACCTATGTTCATCTTGGTAAGGCGCGATGGGATAATAGTGATATCCAAATTGCTAACTTTGGGTCTGACTTAACTAAGTCATCCTAATAGGATTAGGGACTTAGAGGTATAGAGTTGGGCTTAAGCTCATGAGATGAGCTTGGACAAGTGTTGTTCACCCAACAATCCAAGAGTTGCATAAGATGCAATTGGCAAAGAGTTGCCTACCTAAATAGCTGTAACTTGAGAGAAAAGCCAAAGCTGACTCAGGTTGTGGTCAAATATGGATCTTGGCCCACTAGAATACCTTAGCACTGAGGTGTTCCGAAATAATATCGAGGGTTATTATTTTGAGGAAAATAGTGGGAGTATCGTTTAATAAAAGTCCTTATTAAATGAATTAAAATACATGACTCTTACACTGCATATTTACTGTTGTAGATAACCATGGCACAAAACACATCGGCACTTTCGTTGCGATCGATCCTTGAGAAGGAAAAACTGAATGGGACCAATTTTCTCAAATGGTACCGAAACTTGAGGATAGTCCTCAAACAAGAGAGAAAGGCTTATGTCCTAGAGCACCCCATTCCGAATGAGCCTGCTGCCACTGCTCCAAGAGCTGAAAGGGATGCTCACAAGAGGCATTCTGATGATGCTTTGGATGTTGCATGCCTCATGCTTATTACCATGGAATCTGAGCTTCAGAAGCAACATGAGAACATGGGGGCGTTCGATATGATCGAACATCTCAAAATGCTTTTCCAAGAGCAAGCTAGGCATGAGAGGTTTGAGACCTCTAAGGCATTGTTTCAGTGCAAGATGTCTGAGGGAAGTCCCGTGGGTCCTCATGTGCTCAAGATGATTGGGTACATTGAGAATCTTGAGAATTTGGGATTTGCTCTTCAGAAAGAGTTGGCTATCGATGTAGTCTTGCAATCGTTGCCTGAAAGCTACAGTCAGTTCGTCATGAACTATAACATGAACGACCTTGACAAGTCCCTTCCTGAATTACTCAACATGTTGAGAACTGCTGAGCAAAACCTTAAGAAGGCTAAGCCCATTTTGATGGTTCAAAAGGGCAAGGGAAAGGGAAAAGCCAACAAGAAGAAGGATAAAGCTAATGGAAAGTCCAATGCTAGTTCTTCTTCAGCTGCACTGAAACGAAAGGGTGGTGTGGCAAAGGAAGGGGAGTGCTTCCATTGTAAGCAACCTGGACACTGGAAGCGCAATTGCAAGCTCTATCTTGAAGAACTTGCTAAGGAAAAGGGAAGTAAGACTTCCACTTCAGGTATTTTTGTTATAGAGGCTAACTTTTCTACTTCCTCATCTTGGGTATTGGATACTGGATGTGGATCTCACATTTGTGCAAATGTGCAGGATCTAAGTAGAAGTAGAAGTAGAAGATTGGCCCGAGGTGAAGTGGACCTACGTGTTGGAAATGGAGCAAGGGTTGCTGCCTTAGCCGTAGGGACTTATGTTCTCACTTTACCTAGTGGATTAGTTTTAGAATTAGACAACTGCTACTTTGTGCCTACTATTAGTAGAAATTTGATTTCTGTTTCTTGTTTGGACAAGAAAGGTTTTTCATTTATAATAAAGGACAAATGTTGTTCTATTTATTTGAATGAAATCTTTTAT
This sequence comes from Aquilaria sinensis, assembly GCA_005392925.1. Taxonomy (NCBI): domain Eukaryota; kingdom Viridiplantae; phylum Streptophyta; class Magnoliopsida; order Malvales; family Thymelaeaceae; genus Aquilaria; species Aquilaria sinensis. The sequence goes on along the minus strand of SMDT01001068.1, from coordinate 469,010 downwards.
GGTAGTGCTCAACTTAGCAATGGGTTGTATGTTCTAGACCTCGAAGATCCAATCTATAATGTGAATACCAAGAAGGTCAGATTAAATGATTCAAACCCGACCTATCTCTGGCACTATCGCTTGGGCCATATAAATGAGACCCGCATATCCAAGCTCCATAAGGATGGACTCTTGGACTCATTTGATTTTGAATCATATGAGACATGTGAGTCATGTTTGTTGGGCAAGATGACCAAAGCCCCATTCACAGGGCAAAGTGAAAGGGCTAATGACTTACTAGGACTCATACATAGTGATGTATGTGGCCCTATGTCTACACAAGCTAGAGGAGGTTTCCAATACTTCATTACTTTCACTGATGACTTCAGCAGATATGGCTATGTGTATCTTATGAGACACAAGTCAGAATCCTTTGAAAAGTTCAAAGAATTCAAGAATGAAGTAGAGAATCAACTCGGGAAGAGTATCAAAGTGCTTCGATCAGATCGAGGTGGAGAGTACTTGGATCGAGAATTCCTTGACTATCTGAAGGAGTGTGGTATAGTATCACAACTCACTCCACCAGGTACACCTCAATGGAATGGTGTATCTGAAAGGAGAAATCGAACTCTGTTAGACATGGTTCGCTCTATGATGAGTCAAGCTGACCTTCCAAACTCCTTTTGGGGACATGCTCTAAAGACAACTGCTTTTACACTAAACCGAGTTCCATCTAAATCGGTTCAAAAGACACCATATGAGATATGGAGTGGGAGGCGTCCCAATTTGTCTTTTATGAAGATTTGGGGCTGTGACGCTTATGTGAAACGTCAATCCTCTGACAAACTAGGGCCCAAATCTCAAAAATGCCTTTTTGTTGGGTATCCCAAATAAACAAAGGGTTACTATTTCTACAATCCTTCTAAGCAAAAAGTGTTTGTTGCTCGAACTGGTGTCTTTTTGGAGAAAGAGTTTATCTCTAAAGAAACTAGTGGGAGGAAAGTAGAACTTGAAGAAATTCAAGAACAACAAGGAGACATCGAACCTGAAATGGAACCTGAACAGACACCACAAGATGTTGTGGTTCAAGAGTCTGTTCCTGTAGCACAGAGCCCACGTAGGTCTGGTAGGATTCGGCGTGAGCCCGAGAGATATGGATTTCTCGTGACTCACACCGGTGATGTGATGCTCATGGATCAGGATGAGCCCACAACCTACCAACAAGCTATGTCAGGGCCTGACTCTGAGAAGTGGCTAGTGGCCATGAAATCCGAGATGGAATCCATGTATGAAAACCAAGTATGGACTTTGGTTGACCCACCTGAAGGGGTAAAACCCATAGGGTGCAAATGGGTTTTCAAGAAGAAAACTGACATGGATGGTAATGTGATTACCTTTAAGGGACGATTGGTTGCAAAAGGTTTCAAGCAAATTCATGGTATTGACTATGATGAAACTTTTTCACCAGTTGCTATGCTTAAATCCATCCGAATTTTGTTTGCTATTGCTGCACACTATGATTATGAGATATGGCAAATGGATGTCAAAACTGCATTCCTAAATGGAAAGCTACTTGAGGATGTGTACATGACACAACCTGAGGGTTTTGTCACTCCTGAGAATGCCAATAAAGTGTGCAAGTTGCAAAGGTCCATTTATGGACTGAAGCAAGCTTCTCGAAGTTGGAATCTTCGTTTTGATGAAGCAATCAAAGAGTTTGGTTTTATCAAAAATGAAGATGAACCTTGTGTCTACAAGAAGGTTAGTGGGAGCGCTATTGTCTTCTTGGTGTTGTATGTAGATGACATACTACTCATCGGGAATGACATTCCTGAGCTACAGTCTGTGAAGACTTGGCTAGGGAAATGTTTCTCTATGAAGGACTTGGGTGAAGCAGCCTATGTGTTAGGCATCAGGATCTATAGAGATAGATCTAGAAAGCTTCTTGGCCTAAGTCAAAGTACATATATTGACAAGGTGCTAAAGAGGTTTAGCATGCAAGATTCCAAGAAAGGATTCTTGCCCATGTCACATGGTATCACTCTTTCTAGATCTCAGTGTCCGAGTACACCCGAGGAGAGAGAGCGCATGAGTAAGATTCCATATGCCTCAGCAATTGGATCTATCATGTATGCCATGATATGTACTCGTCCCGATGTCTCATATGCTTTGAGCATGACGAGTAGGTACCAATCGAACCCCGGTGAGAGTCACTGGACAGCTGTTAAGAACATCCTTAAGTACTTACGAAGGACTAAGGATGCATTCTTGGTCTTTGGAGGTGAAGATGAGCTCGTTGTAAGGGGTTACACCGATGCAAGCTTCCAATCCGATAAGGATGATTTTAGATCGCAATCTGGTTATGTGTTTTGTATTGGTGGTGGTGCTGTGAGCTGGAAGAGTTCAAAGCAAGAGACAGTAGCTGACTCTACAACAGAATCTGAGTACATTGCCGCCTCTGATGCTGCGAAGGAGGCAATTTGGATCAAGAAGTTCATCACTGAACTTGGAGTGGTTCCAAGCATTGCCGACCCGATAGAGCTCTATTGTGACAACAATGGAGCAATCGCACAGGCTAAGGAACCTCGATCTCACCAGCGATCCAAACACATACTCCAACGCTATCATCTCATCAGGGAGATCATCGAGAGGGGTGATGTAAGGATATGCAGGACTTCGACAGACAGCAACATTGCTGATCCACTGACAAAGCCCCTTACGCAGCAGAAGCATGATAGCCATTCTAGGTCCATCGGTATTAGATACATGGATGATTGGCTTTTAGTGCAAGTGGGAGATTGTTAGTGTTGTGCCCAAAAGCCAATCATGAGATGATTGTATTTTTTGCACATTGAGTCATGATATTTTATTAAGGCATTAATCCAGCAATTATGTTTGTTGTTTTGTTTCTGCGTAACGTAATAAACATAATTGTAACCCTAGAATAATGATATTCTTAAACGTCCCTAGTCTAGTATTATTGTGGAGCGGGTTGCAATAATACATAATGACTAGCATATGTGGAGACTAATATGAGATATGTAGTCTACATATGGGTACAAGTTGGAGAACTTGTGTACTGGACCGACCCACCATGAGAACACTACATGGATCGTTATATGAGTGTCATAAGTGATTCTCATAGTGATCATGGTATATGTAGTCCTTCGACCTAAGATCATCAAGGTTCCCTACATGTGAGTCACATACTTTGATACTTTCCTTTGTTGCTCGTAACTGAGTGAACTTGAAGGAGGTCATTGGGTATGTCACATATCATGCGGAGGGATTTGTATGATCAAGATGGGATTTGTCCCTCCTATGTAACGGGAGTGATATCTTCGGGCCCCTTGATAGAGTAAGACTTAGAAAAATGCATGGCCATGCTCGGATGAGTTGATATACGATATCAATGTCATCAGTTTAAGTTGGTCTACTCGGTAATCAAGAAACCAAAGATTGGGCTATACGAGAGTGACACATTCCATGTCTCGTGCTTAGTCTTGATATCTTGGACAAAGGGACAATGGCATATATCGGTGATGATCATAAAGGTTTAGTCGAATCATCGACAATCTTGTCACTTGGGTAGCAATGATGTGTTGCTAGACACCGCTCATTGCTTATGATCATAAATGTGATTTATGATCATTGCCAACGTGGTAAGAGCCTATTGGGTCGCACATATAAAGCTATTTGGATCATTAGAGTGCATGGGCTAATAATTTAGGTTTTGGTTTCACAATAATTTCGTATTAATAATGGGTCCAATAGTTGAGCCATTATTAAGCCTGAAATTAAAGCCTAATTGGATTAGGGCTTTGAAACCCATTAGGCCTGGAAGTTGAGTCTCACTATAAATACAACTTCTAGTGAAAAATTCGTAGGTCTCCTTGCTCTAGCCTCCCAAAAGGACAGCCGCACTCTTCTCTTGCAATTCTTTGGAGGACGCAAGCTAGCACTGCGAGCGCAAAAAGAGAAACGCATCTACTGGGACGTGGTGGAAGCGTGGTGATCCCGAGAGGCTCGTATGGATACCATAGAGAGCCTGAACACGTCAACTGTTCAGATTTTGTGATTCGACTTTATAGTTGAGTGAGAGATTTCAACCAAAAATTAGGTATGAAAATTTTTGAACACCCGGTTTACCTCGTTTCACTTGGATCTGGAGGATTTCGGTTAAATTCCGCTGCGCTATTTGGCTCCCGAAACCCATCATAAGCGACCAAGTAAACTTAAACTCAAAGCTTGACATTGAATATTTGAGCTTAGCCGAAAGCTTGAGGCAATGAATTGGTAATTATTCACTATACTCTACTTGATTTTGGTATTATTCCATGTTCAAGTAAGTATTTGGCTTCTAAGTGATAGTAAATTAAGCTAAATGAGCTTAGAATGTCATAGAGGCTATGTTCTACCTTCAGGTAAATAAGGTATGGTTGCTGGCTAGCTACTAAAGGCAAGTGCTAAAGTACAACATAGGTAGGCCAGCCTATGGTTGGAATTGGAGCTCTAGGGAATGGAAATTTGATAGAGATGAGACTTGGAATGGAATTATGCGTACTTGCTAGTTAGGCACTTGGCTGAGACTAAGAAGAATGGGTGTTGTGTGTGAGTTATGTGCTTTTGTGCCTTGGTTGTGCCTGCTGACCTTTTCTAGTTGGTAGTAGATGTATATATGTTTGTATGTACATGTATTTTGTGTTTTCATGTTTGTCTTGCAGGTTAAGCTTGAATATAGGAGGTTAAGTCTTCGGACTTAACTAAATAAGCTCTATGGAGCTGTGTGAATTCCTTACTGAGTTATATAACTCATGCCTCGTATCTATATGTTTTTTAGGAAAGGAAATTTGAGCTTGAATAGCTTGTGTACTAAGTTTGTATTCGGCTGTACTAAGGTATGTACTAAAACTGAGAGTTGCTCAATAAGTACATGGTGCAAGGCTTGTATATTTAAGCAAACTCATATGTTTGAGTTTTTGCAAACTTGCATGTAGATTGTGGGACAAGTCTAGAATCATGGATGTATGCTCATGGGCCCTAGTATTGTGGCTTGCCCTTTTGATCATAAGTCTAGTTGTGGGACTCTTTTTGCAAGCTATGATAATGTACTGTATGTTCAAAGTAGCTTTCAGGTACTTCTAAGTACATGGGCATGTAAAACATAACTAAAGTGTGATTTGTGTTTTAAGTGCCCTTGGCGGTGTTTCAAGGACTTTTACACTAATATGGTGTATATTTTTGTGGATGTAGCCTCGGTTGGCTTATTAATCTGGAGTATGTTTTATGAATGAAGAACAAACTTAATTTATGAAGTTATGAAATTTCTCGGTTATGAGATATGGACATTGCTAACCTCTTTTGGAATTGTTTGTGCATAAGACATGGAAAAATTTATGATTTCAAACTCTTAATGTGATGGGCTTCTTGGTTGCCATGCATTGTGAATGCACACTTGAAGCACACACACGAAACACTTCAAAAAGACTAGACTAAAACTTTGCCTAGTAGTGCAAGAAATTACTTAAGGCTTCAAATGGTAGATTCTTGGGACGCCTCCCAGTGCCCTAGCCTATGAGTGGTGTAGATATGAGTACCTAATGTCCTTGGATGATCAATAAACTTAATTTCAAGTTATAGTTTGTGCACATAAGGGACAAATGTTTTAGTATGTTTGGAGACTATTATAAGGTAGAGCAATGTGTGCACAAGCTAGGGCCTGTGTGGGATGTGACATCAGCAAAATTGCATATCTATTTTTTGAATTTTTGTAATTTGTGTTTTTTATTTTTAAGGATCTAGTATTTAAATTGTGGTTTTGTTATATTATTTGTATTTTCTGTGATTTTTTTGCATCTATGTTTAGTTGTTTGTGATTTTTATGGTTTTTTTAAAATTTTTGTGATTTTTTTTAGTTTAAATAATTTTTGTGATTTTGTTATCTTTGTGATTTTTTGTAATATGATTTAGTAATATATAAAAGACATTATCATGCTATATTTATTTTTTTTCAATTTTTCAAGAATAGTTTCCAATAGCCCAGCCTGTTGTTAATTTACCAACGACTTAACCCATAATCCGTCGGTGATTTACCAACGGCTTAACCCATTAGTAATTTACCAACGGCTTAACCCCCTACACAGCTGGTAGCTACCAACGTGTACGTGTTGGAAAAACCTTGGGCTATTGGAAAAACCTGTCTGGTCTATGACAGTCAGTAATTACCAAAGACCAAATTACCAACATGCATATATTGGAAATTACCAATGATTTCCAACAATTGAATTATCAATGGGATGTTTCCAACGGCTACACATTGGTAATTTTAAATTTTTCCAACACATATGTAATGGTAACAGCAATTAAAAATCTTAATTTTTTTAGTAGTGTAAGAATTAAAAGTTATGATTAGATAAGTTTTTAACTCTAACACCAATCATTAACATTAATATAAAATGTGGCCTTTGTTTTATTACAGTCGGTTTTACATTAACTATATATGTATATATATATTCTTGCCGTTCCCTTTGCTGCTCTCATGTAAGATCCCAAACATGAACGACATTCAATTTTATGTAGGTCCCTCTTACGATAATCCCAACATTGTTTCCAACATAAACTTGCAAAATATGAATGACTATTATGCATTTTATCCAGCTGGCTTTATACATGTCGACTGGACAACGGCTAAATATCCTTGTTTCTTTGCTCCCAAACTCTATTTAAACGACCTCTACTACAATAAGGCATTGCATCTTCAAGGAAATAGTTCTATGCTCGTCCAACCATCCATGGCTTCTAAATCCTTCTTGTTCTTGATGATCGCTTCTGTCTTGCTGGTTAGCGTTGTGGTATGTATCTTGGGAAGTTAATTAACTCTTCCTTCCTCTTTAGTAATTACCATCAGACCCAGACCAAGCCACCATGTCTAACGGAAACTACTGCTTGATATTTCTGCAATTTTCTAGGTCGCTGCTGCAAAAGAGGAACCTCATATGCAGCAGGTAATAAGTTTGCTTAATTATCTTTTCCATGTTGTTACATGTCGTCTTTTCCATGTCTATCATCAGAAATGGAAACAAGAAGAGTTTTTCTAGCAGGGACCGGCTTCTGTATCCACATGAGAGATACATGCAAGAAGCAAACAAAAGCAATGGAAAAGCCGAGGATGACTTTGTCCATCGCTTTTCTTTATATCGCTAGAGTTGTTGCTATTGCTAGAATCGTTGCTTGTTATCCCCTCTGACAAAAGTATCAGGCATTTAGGATGGATTTTTCCATAATATCCATTTGTCGTTTTAAACATAATACCTACAGTTTTTCGCAACGAATCTGGCCATCTCTTTATGCTTGTTTGTTTTCGCAGTAATTAAGAGAAGGGCAAGGTTTAAGATGCATGAATTCTTTAATAATTTTGTGCTTAATTAGAGAAACTGATCCTAATTTAGATGTCTGGTCGAAATTGATATATCCTAATTAATTAATGCAGATTTCTGAGAAAATTGATTATCTCTAGTCGTGAAAGCAGAGTTTTGATCTCATTTAGCTAATTTAAGGATATTAATTGTGTGCAGGCAGCAACTGCAGGAACCGAACCAGCTGAATGGATACACAAGACTCGTCATGTGGTTCAACAAAACTACAATGAAGTTTTCTCCAACAATGACATGCACAAGCCTAGAGTTGTTATGAGGGATTCTGTCGGTGAGAATATACAATCTTACATTATATATACTCCCCCATTTCATTATATTTATGATCACTTTCCATCTTTTTTACGGATGTCTTTTCACATAATTAAATATACTACTTTAAATGCATGTACACTTTTGTCAAAATTACGTACTTCAGTAAATAATAACATATATAATAGCTCATCTAATCAAATTTTCTGTCACACAATGGTCTCATACTATACTTTATCAAATAAACACATATATTATTATATTAAGAATCTTTTGTCACACCACGGCCAGCAAATGGTACACATCGGACATTTGCTTCTCATTTATCCCATGGTTGTATCATGAGCAGATTGTACATCCAATTGCTTTTTGTCCCTGCCTTGGATTGGTTGTGTTTGTTGGCCTAAGGACTGGCACTGGCCATGAGAAGGGTGATGTGGGAGAAATAGTTCTAGCGGGTGGCAAGAGGTGTCCACGAAATCTGGCTATATATATGATGTTGTTTAATTGCCAGTTGATCGATGTAAAATATGTTGCATGTAATACAATGTAGCAATCTAGTGGCACCTAGCCTTACTTAGGCTCCAACATTTCAAGCTTTAAACACAATATATATATATATATATGGCTTTGCTTGAGAATAACATTATCCTTTAGTGTTAGAGATTGAAAAAACTATTTAATAATATCTTTTAACATTAGATGCTTAGAGAAGTTATGTCAATTATTCATAAATTACTTGAACATATATATACATTTGGCCCTAATTAAAAACGTTATTCCCAAACTTTGCTTACATCTTGTTCTATCGAGTTGTGGTATTTTGGTCCTTGATTGTGATGAATAAATAAGAGAAAGCCGCAAATAAGCTACTGCTAATATTTATGATGGCTCCAAAATTGCCGAATTGGTCACCATTGTCTCTTTTCTATTGCTTTCCGTCTGGAATTTCAGTTTTTATTTAGGTAGCGTTGAACTAGTTTCTAATATCAAATGACTAAAGTTGACTTTTGGTCTCTAAAGTTTAGAACTCCCAATTGAGTGAGGAAAGAGCCAATTGCGCACATTTGCTCAAGGATAGGGTTGTCACAAGAAAATGTATAGGGACTAGATAGACAGAGCTATAAACGTTGAGGGGCCAATGAGTAATTTTTGTCAAAATGAAACTCCACGGTCAATTTTCCGGGCGAGAGCGAGTGAGTAGTTTCCCGTATACTCCAGAAGCCGCACTTGATTTCGTCAGCCGCAGCGTCCATGCCTTCGTCTTTTCGGTTCGTCAGAGAACAGGAGGTTACATCTCTGCTTGAATCAATTGCTCGGGTATGCAAAAATGGGAAACTGTTAATCTGAGCGAAAGATTCATGTCTCTTGTTGCAGACACAATGTTTAGGATTGCTTTTGGTGAGAGATTTAGGGACAAGGGAATGGAGAGTGATGGTTTCTCAAGGATGGTCCACAAAGCAACCAACTTGCTGAGAAGCGTTGCAGCCACTGATTTCTTGCCTTACGTGGGGAGAATCATAGCCAGGATCACAGGGCTCCATCAGACACTTGAAAAGAGTTTCAGCAAGTTATTTGGGTTTTATCAGAAAGTGCTGGATGATCATCTCAGACATATATGAGAGTGGAGACCAAGATCAGGAAGACATAATCGATATGTTGTTCAAGCTTAGGGAGCTTAAGACTGAAACAGGGTGGTCAGCCAAGCTCACCCTTGAACACGCCAAAGTAATGTTTACGGCAAGTCAAATCATCACACTACATCTTAAGCCAACTACTTTATAGGCATCAGTGGCAAGAAGTTCATAATGTTGATCAACTGTTAAAACTCATATGCATAAAAACAAAGTGACAATGTTTCACATTGGATGCCTGCCTTTCATTTCTACCATGAAAAGTTGATGTTAGTTTTAAAACACATGCCAATGTCAAATGTAGATATAGTCTTGGGTGGAACCGACACTACTGAAACAAGCTTGGTTTGGATCATGTCGGCCGGAGCTTGCAAGGAACCTAATTAAGAATAATGAGAAAAGCTAAAAAAGAGATTAGGAACCAAACTGGGAGTAGGGGAAGAGTAAGTGAAAATGACACTCGCAAGTACGTTGTGCAATTTTGACTGGGAATTGGCCAAGGCATGAATGAGGAAGATATGGACTTGGAAGAGGAGTTCTGTCTCCTGTCCATAAGAAAGTGACTCCTGAACTTGTGCAAGTTAGGTTGAAGACTTGAAGTAGCAGTGCTTCTGAGAAAATCATGACTTGTTGTTTCCAAGTTGCATAATACAAATAACTGACAGAACAAAACATTTAGAGTTCGTTTACCTATATTTTGCTTTTTAGTACGTACTAGGATTTTTTTTACCCGCTAATTTGTTTTGATAAATTTACCATTAAAATAATTTTAATTAAAATTTTACTTTATTTTAATTTTGAGTTGAGTTTTTTTTATATTATGTTCTTATTATTAAAATGATTGGTCATGATCAAAAGGAACATTGTACATATTTAAAAGTGATTGATATTTTTTCCTGTTAAAAAATAATTAACTAAAAAATTTCTCTAATCAACTCAAATTATGATTTTTAATATTGATGGGAAATTTATTTAGAAAGTTCACTTTCAATTTTAACAATTAATTATGGACCAAATACCCTATTAAACCATGAAGATTTTGAATTAAATAACTCATGCTACAAAACTCAATTATCAATAATGAAAATATATGATGGAAATAGAAAAATTGTGTTTAATTTATTTTGCTTTAGAAAATTGTATATAAAAAAATAAAAAAAAATTGGGGAGTAAGAGAGCAAATAGAAAGAACGAGTTTCACGGAAAAAAAGGTAAGAATGGTAAAAATGCATACTTTCAAAGTTTGAGGACCAAAAGACATTACCACAGACAAAGAGATGACCTATAATATAATTTACCATTTTTCCCAAAAGAAAATCAACAAAAACAAACTTCGGATCAAAGAAAAATGGTCCAACATTTTACTTTTTTCGGCCCAAAAGAAAATTCAGCCCAAAAAAATAAATTCGGATCAAAGAAAAAGCAGCCCAACACCTTACTTTACTCGGTGTCACATTAGTATATAACATAAGTTTTTTTTTCCCCGCACTTTGTAGCAAGTAATTTGTTTTGATAAATTTATCATTAAAATAAATTTTAATTAAAATTTTATTTTATTTTAATTTTGAGTTAAGTTTTCTTTATGTTATGTTCTTATTATTAAAATGATTGGTCATGATCAAAAAGTAACATTGTCCATATTTAAAAATGATGGATATTTTTTTCTTGTTAAAAAATAATTAACTAAAAAATTTCTCTAATCAACTCAAATTATAATTTTTAATATTGGGGAGAATTTTATTTAGCAAAGTTTACTTTCAATTTTAACAATTATGGACCAAATTACTCTATTAAACCATAAAGATTTTGAATTAAATAAATCATGCTACAAAACTCAATTCTCAATAATGAAAATATATGATGGAAATAGAAAATTTGTGTTTAATTTATTTTGCTTTAGAAAATTGTACATAAAAAATATAAAAAATAGGGAGTAAGAGAGCAAATAGAAAGAATATTAACTAATTATTAAGTTTGGGGACCAAAACTTAGGACGGGTCGAACTTAGTGACTTATATGGCAAAGGTTAGAAATTTTACGGGATGGAAAACGTATTTAACCACAACCAAAAGTGAAACAGGCTTAAACTGAAAAAATTGCAACACTGGCCTTTAGGATGCTATCTGCCTGACAAAAAGTGGACTTAACTTCAAAAAAATTCAATCTAGTCCAGAAAAAAGCAACAAAAAAAAAAAAGCCGTGATACTGTTGATGAATAGTGCACTTTCACTCTAATTTTTCACTATTCATCTACAGTAACTTGTTTTCATCTTTAGAGATATAGTGTAATATTAACTAATTATTAAGTTTGGGGACCAAAACGTAACATGGGTCGAACTTAGTGATTTATATGGCAAAGGTTCAAAATTTTCTGGGACGGAAAACTCATTTAACCACAACTAAAAGTGAAACAGGGTTAAACTGAAAAAATGGCAACACTGGCCCTTAGGATGCTATCTTCCTACCGAAAAGTGGACTTAACTTAAAAAATAGTCAATCTTGTCCAGGAAAAAGCAAAAAAAAAAAAGGCCGTGACACTGATGAATGGTACACTTTCACTCTACTTTTGCACTATTCGTGTTCATTTTTAGAAATATAGTGTAACATGCAAGGCTGGTACTGGACAAGGTTTGAATCTTATAGCATGTAGCAGCAATTAATTCATAAAGCTACTGTATAAAACAATTACCCTGATTGAAAATAGAACAACGGTAAAAAGAATCACAAAAACTCCAACTGGAGAACAAATATAAGGACAATAAATCAAGACTTGAAAATAATTGAATCAGTTACAGCAAGGGTAATTTTGTGAATAACAGGAAATGTTGAGATTACAGTTAATTGAAGTATCAATCAACTCTGCATTTATAGGTGATTTAAAACAAAAAATTACCCAACCAAAGAAAGAAGGATGAGCTCCGGAACATCGCCACTGCGCTGCTCTGGCGCCATCCAAATCCCCGGTTTCCTCCATGCTCCGCCGCCCCACACACACACACACAAGTATCAATTATCACCCTTAGACAAAGTTTTCATGGAACAGTGCCATTTTGGAACAATTATTTGTTTCATGAATCATAAGGGACAGTTGTTTCACTGATTATGTCCAACTTGTTAACCAGGACCTGGCAGCTTTTTCGAGAATAGTGAAGATCAGAGCCTGCAAAAAGGAAAGAAACTACAAGCAATGCTTCCTCAATAAATTAATCACCGTAGACATTAGGGGTGATCACTATTCGGGTTAAACCGAAAAAACCGAAAAATTAAAAAAGTTTAAAAATTTGGTTCAGTTATTTCGGTATTTCGGTTCGGTTTCGGTGAAAACCGAATAAATGTAGTTTCGGTTTCGGTTTCATAAGTCGGTTATTTCGGTAACCGAAATAACCAAATTTAATATTTTGGGCTTTAGCTCATTTTTCATTTTCTGTTTGATATTGGGCCATAATTTACCTTACCCAGCTGAGCTACCCCTACCCAGTTACTCATTCTCTTTGGGCCTTTGGCCCTTTACCTTTACGGCTTTACCCCTTCTGTTCTCACAGTCGCATTGTCGCATCTCACATTCTCGCTCGCCAGGCACCACCGCACCCGCCCTTCTGCAAATCTGCCCTTGGCCCTTTGCGAGTTGAGCCGCAGCGCTCATCTGATCGTCTCGGTGTCTCAGACTCTGGGTCCGTCGGTCGCAGCTCGCTCGTCTCCACTCTCCCACTCCGGCAATCAGTCAATCACTGAATATTAAGGCGATTCGTTGCCCCTTGCGCTACCGGCTACCGTCGCTGCTTACTCGCCCCAGTTCCCAGGAAGCTCCTAGCCCCCGCTCGCCAGTGTCGGCCTCAGTTCTGCTGCTTTGCCCGTCCAGCTGTCCCGGTCCTGGCGGCAGCAAATCCTTATCGGCTTCAGGTAAAATTTTAGCTTGGATTTTTTATTTTTATTTTATTTTCATTTTTTTTGTGAGTTTGGTTAATATGTTCTCTGAAATTAGGTTGCATTTTATTGATTAGGAGTTTTTTTGATTCGAGACTAAGGCGTTGTAAACTCAAATTACTTTGATGAATGCATAGGGCTCAAGAAATCTGCCACTAAAGACTCAATTTTTTCGTTAATAAGATTTTTGTTTATTTATGTTAAATGAGCACATTTATACCAGGGACCAGCTTTTACAACTTAGAGAAGTAAATGCTTAATCTTGATCAAGTGAAAGCTGGCGGATGCCCCTATTAGCAGTACTCTCGTTTGGTTTTGTTTCATTTAATTTTTTTGATAAGTACTTGGTTTTGATTGAAGTTGAAAGCATGGGGAATGCCCTTAGTAACATTAGTTTGTTTTAAGCTTGCTTATTTATTTCTTGCTGTCCACTTCAATGGAAAACAAAAGCTGCTTGGATAAATGTTGCATATTTGTCTATAAGCTTGTCTTGATCATGGCTCTAGTTCCTTAAAGTTCTCTGAAGGAAGATAGGCCAGCGACTCTAAAGGAATGCATTTCGCACCTGCTGAAGCAGTTTATGCCGCATAAAAGAAAGTGCTGCTGTGCAGCCTGTGCTGACATCAAGTCTTGGGTGAAATGGCTGAATCTGGTCTTTGGATTGTGTTCACTTTACTGCTATTTATCAGGCAAGGAAAGGAAAGAAAAGAAAATGTGCCTTCTAATATATAATGAGATTCATTATATGGTTAGGGATGAGACCTAGTCTTGTATTAATGGTTAGATTCAATCGATTCACTTCTTAGTTAGCTCTCTAGCATCCTCTGGATTATGGTTGGTGTCTTTGCTTCTGCTATTTCTTCTTGAACTTCGACTCAGGCTTGTTCTGCTTGGTAGTAAGATCAGGTTTTCTGGCTGTCTTATTTTGTTGGCTATAAGTCTTTCTTTTTTATGTAAAATGACTTGGCGGAAAATCACATCAGCAAGCAAATGGTGAAAGCAAGGGTTAATTCGGTTAATTCGGTTGGAACCGAACCGAACCGAAACATTTCGGTTCGGTTCCAATTCGGTTTCCACATCAATTCGGTTATTTCGGTTTGTTAGTATCTCAAAACCGAAACCGAACAAAACCGATAATTTCGGTTCGGTTTAAACCGAAATAACTGAATGCTCACCCCTAGTAGACATCACATCAATATCATGGTGGGTGAGGCTCCCAACGTGAATCACAAGACAAAATTAGTAAGGGAAAGTTACAAAAATCCCCCTATGGTTTGGTCAAACTTACAGTTTACCCCCTCTATTTTAAAAAACCTACACTTTGCCCCTATATTTTTTATACTGCCTGATAACAACTTCTGAAACTGTATTTAAACTCTACGATAATCATCTTCCAGTAATTTCAATCTGTCCAGTATTTTTTTTATAGCTAATAATATTTTAAACTATCATTTTTTCCTTTCTATAAATGTAATTTTCCACCTGTAATTATATATCAGTATTTTTTAAAGGTTGGTTTGCTGTGAAAAAAATATCAAAAATCTTGAAATTACTAGAGCATTATTACCATATAGTTTAAATACAGTTTCAGAAGTTGTTATCGGGCAGTATAAAAAATATAGGGGGCAAAGTGTAGGTTTCTCAAAATAGAGGGGCAAACTGTAGGTTTGATCAAACCACAGGGGGGTTTTTGTAACTTTCCCAATTGGTAAAGAGTATGTAGGCAATAAAATCACAGGATACATGACAGAAATCTTGTAGTTAGGGCTCATAGACAAGAAGCAAGACTCGGGCTAATGACTTGGTACATATCATCCATGTGGCTTCCGCTTGTGCTCTTTTCTTCTCTGCTGCTCTTCATGGTGAAGACGCTGCAGAAACTGAAATGGCAAAAGCAGCAGCGAGTTCCAGGCCCTCGTGGCCTTCCAATCATAGGGAACTTGCTCCAGCTGGGAGTAGTTCCACATCGCTCTCTGTATAAGCTGTCCGAGAAATATGGCCCTATCATGCTCATTCACCTTGGGAATGTGCCTTCCCTGATTGTATCATCTTCAGAAGCTGCAAGAGAGCTCTTGAAAGCACATGATCTTGATTGTTGCAGCAGACCAGCTTTGACTGCAACCAGAAAGTTCTCTTACAATTATATCGACCTTGCCTTCACCTGCGATGGTGAATACTGGAAAGAAATCAGAAAGGTTACCTGTTTGAACCTCTTTAGCAGCAATAGAGTACAATCATTCAGCTGGGTCAGAGAAGAAGAGGTTGCGCTTCTGGTCCAATCAATTGCTGAAACATGCACTACAGGGGAACCGATTAATCTCAGTGAAACACTTATGTGTCTCACTGGAGATATAACATGTAGGACTGTTTTTGGTAAGAGCTTTAGGAAAAGAGTATTCGGAACCGACAGCTTTGAAGATAAGGTCAATGAAGCAATGGCAATGTTGGCAAGTTTTGCAGCTGCTGATTTCCTGCCATACGTTGGAAGTATCATCGACAGGGTCGTGGGAATACATCAAAGACTGGAAAATAGTTTCAAGGAACTGGATGGTTTGTTTCAGAAAGTGATTGATGATCATCTAAGTGAAGAGATGGCAGAGAAGGAACATGAAGATATGATCGATGTGCTTTTGAAGATTGAGGAATGCGAAACTGAATCTGGGAAAGGAAAATTCACCCACGACCACGTCAAAGCAATTCTTATGGTAAGCTGAGATGATCTTCCTTTCTTTTCTGCTAGTATTATATATCTTTATAATTGACATGATACTCGGAAATTGATACCGGACGTGTGCAGGATATATTCCTAGGTGGAGTTGACACTACTGCAGTAACCATGGTCTGGGCTATGTCAGAACTTGCAAGGAACCCGAGGGTGATGAGAAGAGTACAAGACGAAATAAGGAATCAGATTATAAGTACAGGAAAAGTCTGTGAGAATGACATGCACAAGTTGCCATATCTGAAGATGGTGATCAAGGAAACCTTGAGGCTTCACCCTGTTGGCGCATTGATACCGAGAGCAGCTGCTAACCAATTTAACTTCCATGGTTACACCATTGAACCAAAAACTCTCATACAAGTAAACGCTTGGGCAATAGGCCGAGATCCAGCTATCTGGGAGAACCCAGAAGAGTTCTGCCCAGAAAGGTTTCTGGGCAGCGCCATTGATTTCAAAGGGCAGCATTTTGAGCTTTTGCCTTTTGGTGCCGGAAGACGACGCTGTCCTGGGATTAGCACGGCAACAGCAGTGTTAGAGCTCACATTAGCAAGCCCCTTGTTCCATTTTGACTGGAAATTGCCGAGTGGCGTGGAGGAGGAAGATCTGGACATGGAAGACGCATTTGGTATCACTGTACATAAGAAAGAACCCCTTCAACTTGTGCCAGTTATGGTTCAGTAGTCATTCCTGGATAACTAAATTTGATCATTAAAGCATGGCCATGAAGTGTTCTGTTCTTAAATTTTTCTAATGTTGCTACTGTAATTGTGAATCTGCAATTGAATGGGTTGCCTTCCCTTGTCGTTATACAACAGATAGATAGAAATTATACCTGGCCTGGCGGTGAAGCTGTTAGTTTTTCACGTACGACTCAACTCATTTCTACCAACATATAAGTTTCTACTAAAAAGCCTTTTTTGTTTTCTTAGTCACAAAAATGTAAGTTTCAAATACTCAAGCTGGGACTTTAATAACCATGTCTGCCATGATCATTCACCTTGGACGCGTTCCACCACTGATTATGTCCTCAATATGATACAATCTTTTCACTCTGATAGAGCAGTGGAGGTTGCACCACTGTTCCAATCCATTGCTGAGGCGTGGAACACAGAGGAGCCTGTTAATCTCAGTGAGAAGCTCATCTGACAGCGGATATATAACCTTTAGGATTGCTCTTCACAAGAGCTTCAGAAAACAAGAACTCAACATTGACAACTTCGAAGACATAATCCATGAAGCAGTTGCGTCGTTGGGAAGTTTTGCAGCTGCTGATTTCTTGCCATATGTTGGAAGGATCATAGGCAGGATCACGAGAATACATTGAAGACTAGAAAAGAATTTCAAACAACTGGATTGTCTCAATCAAAAAACTGATAGATGATCACATCACTAAAGGGATCGTGGAGAAAAAACATGAGGATTCTGCATGTGCTGCTGAAGATTGACGAGTACCAAACTGAAGCTTGGACAGTAAGTTTCAGCCATGACCACATCAAAGCTATGCTTATGGTAAGCTGACACGACTTATTCTTGCCTGCCCTTTCTTTCGTTTCCACTGATTATGTATATCTATCTGTATGCAGAACTCATTCATAGGTGGAGTTCATAATAGTGCTGTGTCCATGGCTTGGGCAATGTCCGTGGTTGCAAGGAGCCCGGGGGTGATGAAAAGAGTGCAAGAGGAAAAAGGGACCGAATTGGAAGTGCAGGAGAAGTCTGTGAAAATGAAACTGACAAGTTCCCTCATCTCAAGATGGTGATCAAGGAACCTTAAGGCTACACCCTCCTAGCCCCTGATTACCAAGGGCATCCCTTGACCAATTTTAACACCATTCAACCTAAATCCATCGTACAGGTATATGTTTGGGCGATAAGCCCAGATCCAACTATCTGGGAGAACCAAGAAGAGTTCTACCTGGAGAGTTTTCTGGACAGCTCCATTGATTTCAAGAGGCAGCATTTTGAGCTTTTGCCATTTGGTGGTGTAGAAGACGCTGTCCAAGGCTTGGCAGGGCTAGAGCATCTATGGACCTCAGACTTGCAAGTCTTCTATGCCATTTCGATTGGAAATTACTGAGTGGCATGGAGGAGGAAGAAGATCTATGCATGGAAGAAGAATTTGCTGTCAGTATGCATAAAAAAGCACCCCTAATTACCCCCATAGACTTATGTTTCAGTAGTGCATGCTTGTGTCCTTTAAGGTCAGTCACAGCATAACCAAGAAGTATCCTTTTCTTTTCCCGCTCTTCTGAATGGCTTTGCTCTAGTGATTATATGAGCTGCATATCTTGCTTAGCAGCAACTGGCAGCATCGGCCAGTATCTGCTAAGGAAACAGCAGGCTGTGCTGCGCTGTCTACATCTTGGATTCCTTTTTTTTTTTTTCCCCTTAGGGTCCTCTGCTTCAGCATTGAAATAAAAGTGGAAACAAAAACTTCAGCTATGTGAATAATTATAAAAGGCAAACAGAAAAAACAAGCACCAATCTCTTGTACCAATTATCATCAATCAAGACAAGCCAATCATCTACATGTCAGTTTAACAGATTAACAGCCCCAAGAAACTCCAGCAAACTTAAGTGGAAATATGTTACATTGGCACACAAGGGAAACAAAATAATGCCTTGGTGTTAGGGAGGGCCTCACAAATTCTAACTAAAAAAAGAAAAAAGAAAAAGAAAAAACTAAATGGTTGACGAACAATATTCAATGCTCGAAAAATCCCTATAAGATCTACGCCAAACTTATACGAATGAGATATAATTACAAATAGCAAATGAACTGAAATGAAGTATTTTAGGTTCATAAAGCAGTTCTGTCATCCGGTCCTGCAAGCATGACCTGCACCAAAACCAAATGTTCGAATGATTCATGGCCCTTTTTATGTATAAAACTGCAAGCAGATAGCAGAGTAGCTACTTACATTGCAATCAAATGCAAATCTCCTAGCAAGCATGATTGCCGTATTTCTTTCTCTCTCTGACTCGAATGCTAGCACGAAGGAAAGCCCTTTCTTTGCTTGCCAAAACAAAGCCTGTGCTGCAGCATTTCCCCCTCCTCTAACTCCGCATAGCTGCCATTTGAATCAAAGCATATCAGTTAACCAACTAATACATCACAGCAGATTATACACCGCAAAGGTGAGAACTACATCATGCTAATGTGCCAGACTTATTTGCCTAACATGCAAAGATAATTGTATGCCAAACAGGTGTGCACTAGAAGGAGCTGTTTGTCCAAGTTCCATTTTCTCTCACCACCCAATTCAGCCATTTAACAATAGGTTCTTCCCTTTTCAACTAGAGAGAGTTACAATCTACTGTACCTGCATTGAACCGGAGTAGAATTCTTTAGCCAATATTGTCTTTCCTTGACAAAGCTTTATTCTCATCTTTCCCACATGTAATACATGTATTGATTGTGATGGTTGATCCACACCATTGATCTGGGTAACTACTACCTGTACAATTTGGGAACATAAAAAGGAAAGATATGAAACAATGATCAAATTTTTCAGCAGGTACAGTATTCAGTCAATAATTCGAACAGTGATGAGAACATGAACATACATTGTATTCAACATCATGCTTCCTTACAAGGGCTTCGACATAACTTCCCAAACCAGCAGCTGCAGATACACCAGAACACTTGAATGAATAAATGCTAAAAGTCAAGTCTAAACAATTGATAGGACTAAGAAAAATGGAACTGCTACAAATTGTACTAGTTCAACAGTTTAAGAAACCAAGTCTACAGAACACATCAGAACCATACCTGGATCAAGTGCAGTGGTAGTTTTTAATACAATGAGATGACCATCATAAGTTATCTCAGCCTGCAGAATTCTACCTACATCAAATGGCTCTGGAGCATAAACTGGTTTAGTAGCACCTGAGACAGCAAGTTAGGTAAACCACATTAGATCACATATAGGTGTTTTTACTACGTCATCTCAACATCAAGCCATTGTTGCCAACAGCATCCTACTATTGGATACCAACCATTAGTAACTCCTGATCTCACCATTTAATATTTCATAGGATCTCATTCCTTGAAACTACCACAAATTATATATAATTAATGTACAAAGCTATCACAAAAAGCAAGTGGTCGTGCTCCATTGACAACAACAATCCAATTTCTTAATCATTTCTGTTAATGCATCAAGCCCAAAACCAAATTGGCAATTCATCCAGAGGTCTTACCAAAACATAATTTACGGGATAAAAGCTTAATACATGTGGGATGTGACCAGTGGCCATCTCACATGCAAGCACTCAGACAATTGGGCTCAGCATGTCCAGCCAGTAACCAGAACCCAATTCAAAATGACTGATATGACAAATAAAGACTGTACAAATACTCAAGGAATGTCTCGTCTGAAAGTTGCTACCTATTAATACCACATTAAAGCATTACACTCAAACCCACTGGTCAACAGGTGAAAGACCTTACCCTAAAACAAGACTTTTGTAAAACAGCTTATACAAACCATGTTAGACATTATCATTCACAGATTCATAAAAACAACCTACTTGTAAATTGCAAAGTTATACCTTAGTTTCTGAAAATCTTCCCTTTTCTTTCAATTTATAACGGAGCTTGTTGTCTTAATTTTTAAGACCACAACATTCTTCTCTTCAAGCAAGTATGGAAATGCCACCGCTCTTAGTCACCAAAAATGTCCAGACATGCATACAATTATTGCAGATCGTACCTGAAATAAGCTCCTTTTTTCCAGCTTCCAGTGACACTCTGTACCACTGAATTTTACATTCAGCAAGCTCTGGAGCAAAATCAGAGCAAGGTTTAATCCGCAAATACGAACCAAGAGTTTCATCACCATCCAATTCATATATCTTTGATGCATTAGCCTCACCACCCTTGATTCTTTCCAACTGCAAGTATTTCAGGCAAAATGTAAGAAAAGCAAGCAAAAAAGGCACATCTCATAATATATGAAATATGTCAGAGAAACATATCACTTTGAATTGGCACTAATCATCATAGTCGTTAGCTCATGTTCAACAGAACAATTAAACTCACTGAGACACAGAGAGACAACATGTGCTTCATTGGAAAGAATCCAGAGATTTTTTTTCAAGTCACAAATCAAGGATCCACCAGCTTAGAAGTGACCATAATACATAGAGGTTGGCCTACAACTTTTTTCAAATGTGATGAAGCAATTATTTATTCCATCTGAAATTAACAAAAAATGAAACCAACTACTGGCCCAAATACTTCACGAAATTTATACACTCAACAAAAGGGTATTTTATGGATAGGTCCAACAGAATCACACAAGAGTCATTGACTACACTGGAAACTCAATTGGAAGAGAAATTACATATATATGAAGAGGGAAAATGGAAATATGAATTGGTTGACAACACCAGAATGCCAAGAAGAACAAACAGAAAAAGAAAAACATCAGCTAAAAACAACTTATGCAAATAGATGGTTGAAAGTTGGGTCACAAGAATGAGCATGTATTAAAACAACAGACCTCTCTTTGAAGCTGGCGAGTTTGTTTAAATTTCCCAGCTAATTGAACTCTTAAGGCTTGTAGTTCGTTTATCAAGTCCATGACCTGAAAAACATAAAACCAAATTCATATGTTATTGCCAATGGTGAAGCAAGATATTAACAAGGGAACCAACTCTACTTGATTTATTGGATCAATAGACCAGCTATTCATATAGTAACAAGAAGCTCTACTGGGAAGCCATATATAAAATTTATGGGACTGAAATGAATCTGAAGTTTTGGCATTTCTTAATCTTTCGCTACTTCCTGTGCCTGGAATAAGCTGAGTATAATTTAGCAAAGTTCCCATCACCAAACCTAGGCTAGAGTTTGCACTTCAGGCCACAAGAGGAAGGAATGAGTAAATTTGGAACTAGCTGTCAACTCTTAGAGATGCCAAAACCAAATCCAGCTCAATCCCCCTGACTGCACCCCACAAAAATAGACAGTAACATCTACCCGCCCCAATTTTGAATGCAATTGCAGAAAGAGGCAAAAAAGTTGACAAAGGAATTGACTTTGCAGAAGCAGGGAAATTAAAAGAAGAGAACAAAAGATAGAAAACCAATTCATCAAGTTATAAGTACAGCAACCTTAGCAACCAGCTCAACTGAAAAGGTTTAGAAAAAAAGACTCGGTGACCAGCCAAGCAAACAATAATGTATGTTTCTGACAAATAATCAAAGGGCTGGTACAAATAAATCATGGCTCTACAAAGAACCTTGCTTGGTTTATGCAGCATTTTGATTCGTCTGGCCTCTTGAACCTCCTTCATCAACTCATCTATGTCCTGATTCAAACGGTAAAAGAACATGCTGTAGTAAAACCCAGGATGGAGACAATATTCTGAAGAGACTATGCTTAACTACTAGACAATCAATGAGGAAAGACAAATGTGACGTATTCCTTATTTACTCTAAAATTCAGCAAGTTCTGTTCTAGGTCATAAGAATCATTTTCGATCATAACTGTGGAGTGATAATTTCATGGAATAATATTATTTGGCTTCTTAGTTCCTTCAGCTAATGATCTTCCCAAAATAATTTCCCAGCAGGCTTAAAGGATTATTCCGGGATTTTTTTTTTTTTTTCAGAATAGCTTACAGCATGATTTGGTTGCAGTACAATTTAATATTCATGGAATACACATAATGCACTAAGCACGTTTTTTAAATGAACAATTTGCAAGCACCATGTATTTTCCAGCATTAACAAGTAAGAGAACATGACAAGCCGCATATGAGAAAAATTTTGATCTATATTGTGGGCAAAAGTTGAAAAGCAGAACTGTCTCAAAGACTGAATGTCGAAGAATATATCATTGAGAAGGACAAAACCTGCTTTCCTGAAGCTCGAAACATCTGTTCATGTGCCTGAAGAGCCTCTTCCACCCTCTGAACTGCTGCTCTTGCATTTTCAATTTCAGCACGAGCAAAAGCTCTTTCCTCATCAACAAGTTTCTTGGCATCCTCAGAAGCCTATCAAATAATTTAGTTAGCTGATAAGCATACCAGATAAATGCACAAATTCTTGTCAGAGATTTGAATGATACAGAAATAATCATCAGGAAAAATCAGTTCTGTTTCCTTGTGCATGGAGATGCATGTTTCAACACAGTGAAGTTTGACTGACCATTTCAAGTATATATCTTACAGATACATCTCTCATAGTGCAAGAAGCATTTTTCTGTTCTACCATGGAAAACAAGTACATGATTTGAGTCCTTCAAACTTCTTAGTTTGAAGTACATACTCAGTGTGAGGAAAATACCGCCAACCATTCAGCTAGAGCATGTCAATACATCTTGTTCAAATGAGCTGGGGACTGAAATCAATAGATGGTAAAACAAGATTGAGTGGAACTTTATCAGCTTGTATTACCTGCTTAAGAAAACTTGCTATTTTCTTCACTTCGGCCTTCTCTTGAGTCAACTCACCCTCTCTTTGGTTCAACTTAACTGCTATGGCCTCAACCTGGCGCAAGCAACCATAATTCCAAGGTTACTGTACATACTTTTGTAAGTTCAGTACTAGAAAATGAGGCATTATAATCAAGTCAGAGTGAAGGTTTAATACAGCGTTTCAAAAGGAATGAATTGAATATTCGATGTAATTAAGTAAACAGACAAACTCTTAATACATGAAAACAGAACATAAACACAAACCATGGCAATAGCTTCCTCCACATCATCTTTGTTTCTGCCTGCCACTCGACCCTTTAACGATTCCAATGCACCTCTAAGCTTCTTCAAAATGACATGTTTTTCTAGTGAAGCTGCCTCCCTGAGTTTTGCCTGATTTCATAAAAAGGACCAACTTACACTCTGCCCCATAACCATCAAAATGATTCCCAGTTATGGATTCAAAAGGAAAGAAAACAAAGATGGTTCACATTTCGGCTGTCCATCTGTTCACCAAGATTCAAGCACTTTTACTTAAAAGAAACAAATCACTAAGAACAATTGCAGGCTCTCTAGTATTCCGAAACTCCCAAGATATAAATATCACCAAGTACACTGCTGGCACAAAAGAATTATCATTCACAATACAATGTAAGCAGTCTCTAAGTTCCAATACATTATCATATATGACTTCCCCTTAAAGACTTTCACCGGCCTAAATCATGTCACTGAGTTTAGCGTGTCAACATAATCAACCTGAAAAGCTTCATTAACAATTTACATGGCACCTGATATTCAGTAAGCGCTATAAAAGCATATACAAGGACAATTGGTTTGAACAAATGCACCTCTTCAGACAGCTTGGCAGCTGCAGCTAGCCCCTTCTCAAATTTACTAGCAAGGTCACGGACTGAGAGGCGTGTCTGCTGCTGCAGAAGCTGTGCAGTCTCACGAGCAACAACCTCCTTCATTGACAGAACTTTGGCATCATCTTTAAGGTACATTATCTGGTTGTTAGTCCCAAATTTGAAATTGTGAAGTCGAGCGGAAGAAAACATTCTATCTGCGGACACAACTGGGACATTTTCTTTTTGCATTGTATCGCCAAAATCATGGATTACCCTCATCATCTTCACAAAGCAAGTGTATCTGTTGTTCATCAGAAGCACAAACTTAGCGAACATCACTCACCAATAACTTAACAAATAATCATTGTAACAAGACCTCCAAACACCTAAAACCAAAATGTGGGTCAGTATTTACCAACCTGACTCACCACATTAGGTAACTAATTGCCAACTGGATTCTCAAAATATTGATATAAAAATACAAAGTAATTTGTAATCTAACTATCTAAATACTTATGAAGTTCTCCATTTTCCCGAATTACCAGCAAACAGCCGATTACATGCAGATGAAAAAAATCAAAACTCGAAATAATACAGCTCAAAGTAAACCAATGATAATTGCAAACAGGAAAAAAAAAAAAGAAGAGAAATGGAAAAAGAAAACAACAAACATAAGCTAACTAAAACAAAACGGCACTTACCCAGATGCCAGAAAAGCCTCTAATTATTAGCCATAACAGCCGCTAAAGAAGCAGAAGGAAGAACCCTAATCGGAAAAGGTTAAACCTATGGACAAAAAAAGGGGAACTTGGAGGCTCAACAGATCATGAAAAATCTAAAGAATGTACGAGAACAACGGAAAATGGAGATTAGATTCTGGGATCAAGTGCAAGTGTAGCTAGAAAGAGAGAAGTCTCAATCTTTCTTTTTTCCACGTTTGCCCTTTTTTCCTCGAACGGAAGAAAATAATAGTGAAGAGAACAGAGAAAGGGAGAGAGAATATGCAGAAGAGAGTGTGGCCTGGTCTACTTCTATTATGCTTTTCGTAAAGAAAACGGACAGACAGGAAGGGGAAGAAAGAAAAAGCCGCGCTTGAAGGAGAAATGATTTTGTTTGCTCTTTTTACTTACTTAATTAATTATTTTATCTTTTTAATTTATGTTTTTTTAATTTTCACTAACGTACATAAAAAGGGGGGAAAAGAACGAAAGGAGACCAGGAAATTGAAGTAAGGTACGTTTCGCACCTCTACTATGAAATTGTTCCATTTCATCCCTAACTAATTTCTCCTTTTATTTTATGATGCATGTTTGGAGACAACTTCTTTATGTTTATTATGCATAATATGTTACAGGTTATGAATTTGAGAGGAAGGAGTGGGGAGATTATCTCATTTAGAGAGCTGGAACTGGGTGGGTATTTGGCCACAACAAGGGCTTAGACCCTATCACTCAAGTTATGAGCAACCATGATACACTTGCAAGATGTCATTTGGATTAGACTGCAGGTGCTGCTACTGCTTGATATTGTTTGACTCTTTTTTTTCACAAAAAAAGACAAGTGAACATAGCTAAATTACATTTGTAGAGTGTTTTGTGTCTCTATTCCTATTCTCTGAAAATAACACAAAGATATCTTTAAGTAGGGGAAGCGAGTTATTTATTGTTTGGTTAAGGATTCAATTAGACAAGATTGTCCAGTCGAGAGACAAAAACATGCATTTGTCGCTTAAGATTGAATAAATAGAAGTAAATGGCACTACTAGTCTCAATCTTTAGTTTCCATTGGAAATAATTCCTCAACTTTTATTTTATTGCACATTGGCCTAAAATACTTGTAGTTCATTGCATATGATCCATAACCCTTGGTAAGACTAAGCACGTACAAAAACCCAAAACCCAATTTACAAAGAGTGAAAAATTTAAAAGTCAAATTTATTATTAACTATAAAAATTATGGTACATATTGAATTTATTAAAAGACAATGTTGAACAGTTAAAATTAGAATTTAAAAACTAAATTTATTAGAGTTAATAAATTCAAAATGTTTGATAACTACTTTTTTATTAATTCAAATTGTGTTACGATTTTTTTATAGTTAATAGGTCATTTAAACTATTAGTGTTTTATCTCTCTAAATCAAGTTTATTTGTTAACTTAATCTTACTTACAGTTATACAATAAATAATAAAATTTTGAAACTAATATGCAATAAAATTGAGATTGATGACTAATTTCTAATGAGAATTAAAAGTTTAGGAATAATGGTGCATTTTACCTGAAGAAACATGAATGGACGGTTCTAAATTTCTAATGTTAGAATTAGAAATAGAGGAAACGTCACAAACAGTTCTTATTAATTTTTCATCATCATTCTCTATTAGTCTTAACTTATTAATTGTTTTGTTTTGGTTCTAAATTTATTAAGATTGTTTTGTTTTGATCCTTGTCAAATGAAATCCATTAACTTGGTGTAATTGTCTAACACAAATATTTGAAATCTTAATTTAAATATTCAATAACTATCTTTCAGTAAATTTAAATTGTGTAGCAATTTTTTACAGTCAATAAAAAATCTAAATTAATAGAATTTTCTTCCTTAGTAACGTAAGTCAGATTTATAGAATGAGAAAATAACTGGTGATTTGAATTATCTATTAACTGTAAAAAATTATTATACAAATTAAATCTATTGAAAAGTAGTATATTATGGAATAGTTTAAATTATGATATAAAAAAGTCATCTTTAGATGGTTATTCTATGTTAACAAGTTTTATCTACCGCAAACAAAATAAAATATTTTTAATAAGTTTATTACGAAAAATAGAAAAATTATCCACACGTGACAATTACTTTTCTAAAGGTCAATGCTTTCATTCATTATTTTCGTAGTGTGAAAGTAAAACTGTAACGGAGTTACATTTTGTGTTTCTTTTTTATTAAATCATTAAGTACGGTCTTTCGATGAAAATAAATATGAAATTGAATTGCATTAAATTGAATAGTGTAAGTTGCAAAAGCTTCAAACTCAAACATCCTTTAGAAGGATCCCACAACCTTTCTGAATCGGCTGTAAAGGAGTGAACGAGAGATGTCTTTATCATTAGAAATCATGGTGGATTTGAGAAGTATCTCTAAGAACAAACGTCAAATCGATTAGGATAATTACTAATACATTAATTTTTTTTCTAGTAACAATTAGGTATATTTATTAAGCCCGGACAACATTTTTAAAATGCTTTTTAGTGAGAAGTAAGCATCTTTCTTAATGTCTTTTGTTGGATGGATCTTAACATTAAAAATCATAAAAATTCTAGTAATTATTATGCATATAAAGAATTAATTTTTAAAGATATCTGTTCAAAACAAAGAATAAGTAAAAACAAAATTAATGAATTAGTATGAATGATCAACAAATAAATTTTATATATATGGTCCTTATTTTTGCAAAAATTTATGGATGTCTGTCATTCAATTAAATTGTGTATATTTCCATAGATTTGAGATGATATGTAAGTTGGTCACTCTTATTAGAATAGAAATTTTTTTCGAATGTCTCAATCATCTTTATATAAAATGAATAAATTCTTTTTGTAAAAACTAACTTTTATTTTGTTGAAAAAATAGAATCAATTTTTGTGGAATAAAAGAATTTGCGGGCCTATCATTACCCCTTGTTTCTGCATGTAAAATAAAGCTTTGGAGCAAAAAAGGAAAGAAAATTTTAGCAAGTTGATATGACCATATGGCAATTGACCAACCTGTATAGGTGGGGGTAGGGACACAAATGAAGCCTGAGAGTGAAAGTGATGGCCGTTCGATCGTCCGTCATGTTTCTGAAACTGAAGAGTTCATAATAATTGCACTGTTTACTCCAATATTTTTGTGTTTGTTACGATTGGACCCCAAACCTCATAGCATTTCAAAGAAAGGCCAGGATTTGACGATGTCAATGAAATTTTCAATGCCAAATGTGACGGGTTCGAGGCAATCATCCTTCATAGTTACACTCGTATTTGGTGTAGAAAATCAGTGCAAAATCTAAAATTGACCTTCTATTGAATAATTAGAGCTTCAATTTTGCCAAATAGTAAGCAAATCAAGCTTACTGAAGTTAATATTCTTGTATACAATATCAGTGAGGTTTGTAATAAGTAAGCTTATCCAATTAATGAGAATTCAAAATTATCAAAATATTGATCTAAATTTTAGAATTTTATGATTATACGATTTAAATTTTAGAACTCTATGATTACAATTATAATTTTGATCTAATTCTACAACTATAATTCATAAAAAAAAAGTTACTTATAAGATCATAATTTTGACATCCTTGAATAAGATCAATCTGACACTCATAGCTATTGAAGGAAGATGAGTTTAATTGTATCAAGCTTGAACATTTAACTAGTCA
Source organism: Aquilaria sinensis (assembly GCA_005392925.1). Lineage (NCBI taxonomy): Eukaryota > Viridiplantae > Streptophyta > Magnoliopsida > Malvales > Thymelaeaceae > Aquilaria > Aquilaria sinensis. The sequence goes on along the minus strand of SMDT01001068.1, from coordinate 440,377 downwards.
AGCTTAAACTATTTATTTAATAAAAGCTCAAACACTAATTTCATATGATCATCAAAATCAAGCTCAAACTTAAACCCAAAGAAAAAGTTAGTCAAGCTGAACTAAAACATAACAATGTTCAAGTTTGGTTCGAAACCACTAAGTGCCAACCATAAAGAATAACAAAAATTAAAAGTTAAGGATCAAACAAAACGGAATTCGTTACTTTTAGGACTCCAGGTGCAAATAAACATGCCAAGAAACCGTTGGCTTTCTACCCAAAAGGAATTAGAGAGAGAGAGAGAGAGATAGAAGAAAACCATTGACGAGTTTTTTCCGGTTCAAGTGTAATTTTGAACCTTTAATCTTCATATAAAATTGTTATAATCTTATTTCTTGTAATAGGTTATTTTTGCCAACCAAACGTCATGGGAGAGCCATGTCAGCATCTTCTTCCACTAGCAATAACACAATTAAATAGCATACCTATGAAAAGGACATTAAAACAAAAATGCTCATCAGTATTATCCTTCTAATTGTCCAGCATCCCAAAAATTAGTGACAAAAGAAAGAAAATAATGAATTCCCACAATGATCATTAAATAATAAATAAATTGCAAAAGACTCATGCCCAAACACCACATAATTTATTCTAGCATATAAGACGCTACTCACTCAAACCAACAAATTGAAGCCTAAATTCGACACAAATTGGTGCTTTAAAAACAAGAATAGCAGAACTCGAGAAAAACAACAATGGACCTCGAGCACAATAATAACAAATGAAAAGCAACCCAAATCCGAACCCTGAAGCAATACCTAGAGTGAAAAAAATCCTGAATTCAGCCAACTAAAATCAACTAAAGTAAGCCATAGCCTTCAAGCTCAAAAAGGGTAGAATTTATCAACTAGGGTTTTAAGGAGTTAAAATGGGAATTGGAGATCAAGAATTGAGAGAGACGATTGGTTGGAGTTAATTGAAGAGAACCGAAATTTAAGCTTAGAACTTGAAAGATTTCGACGTAATTTGAAGAAAATTAAGAAGACTCAAAGTAAGAGGGGAATAGAGTCCGGGATTTTGCTTTCTCTATTCTTGTTTTTCTCTTGATATTTTCATGGGATTTTTTGGTTTAATTGGGATGATTTGGGGAAGAGTAGATGCTGACATGGGCTCTCCCATGACGCTTAGTTAGCAAAAACTACCTATTACAAGAAATAAGATTATAACAACCCTATATAAAGATTAAAGGTTCAAAATTACGCCCAAACTGGAAAAAACTCAACAGTTGGCTGTAGAAATCATGAATTGCTATAAAATGACAAAAAATATGTTATGAATTAAAACATCTGAGCATGAACTTGTCATAATATAGCGTTTGATGTTTCCGTTTCACTCTTTTTTCTTTCTTTCTTTAAATTTCTGCTTCTAAAATTGAGGTAGTTTTGGCAGGCAAATTATATTTTGGTCATACTTCCTCTCTCTTTTTTGTTGTTTCCCATTTGGTGCCATTGAAGTAAAGAAAATTTGAATTATTTTTCTATAAGCAGAAAGGAGAAACTACAGTCATGACGATTTTGAAATTTCATTTCACTATTCCTTCATAAGATGTTTGCGTCAGTATAAGCATCAAACATAAAACTTCACCATTTTAGCAACCAAAAGCTGGCTATACAATAAGAGTCACTGCTATAAACCAAAAAAACCTAGTTCATGAAGTTGCTTCTTGGTGAAATCAAGACCCAACTCTGAACACCAACAAACGAACTCTTTTCCAACCTTCATAGAGGATGGTTTGATGATCTCTTGGTCACCTAGTTCCCTTCACTATCTTAGTTCCAACATCTACTTTTTAAGTGATGTAAACAATTAACACGATTGAGTAGCCACTAACATAAGTGCTAGCTTCCCACAGTGTCCTTCAGATTTGTTGTTTTTGACCTTTCAAATTTAATTGGTTTGGAGAGCCTAGCGGTGTGGAGAAACTGATAACCATACCATACCAAACATCTGCTTGCCAAGAAAATGCAGGATCAACAGGTAAGAAGTAAAACTTGAAAAAGTTTGCTACAAGAGAAGAAGCATCATGTATTATGCAATTTTATTCAGGTGCACCAGCAAGTTACAATTGGAAATCTGAAACTAAGTAAAGCAAAAAAGACCAACAAATATGCAATACATATTGCTAAGAAAACCCACAAAAACAGCTACTACTTCCACTACAAGGAAAAAACGATTTAGTGACAGCCAACCTTCGCTAAACATGAAATATGAGCGATTTTTAGCAGGATTTTGGCAAAGAAGATCATTGTCAAGCCATTTGTACGGGTGGGGAGGACAATGTATGGAGATTGGGAGCGATGCAGCAGAAGAGAGTTCTTTCTCGCGTCGTGTCTGTGAAATAAGTTGGGGAAGGGGCGAAGGAATTTTAATTCGAAGTATCGATGGTGGACTCTCGCTAAAATTGCGACAACAAACTGTTGCTTACATATAGAGACTGTTAACGCTCGTTAATCTTGCAACAGCAAACAATCGTTTACATATAGAAACTGTTAACTTTCGTTAATCTTGCGACAGCAAACAGTCGCTTACATATAAAGACTGTTAACTCTCGCTAATCTTGCGACAGCAAACTATCACTTAAAACTAGCGATGATTTAGTCTTGCTAAACTTGTGACGGCAAAATGTTGGTTAATTCTAGCGATGGTTAACTCTCGCTACACTTGCAACGTTAAACAATCGCTCAATACTACCGACGCATCACCTTCGCTCGCTAATAAATAATCTAAACCTTGCCAGCCTTCTATTAACTTTATGCTGCTATAATGAGATGATAATATATTAAACAATTGCTAGCCCTCATGTGCCAATAAACATATTCAAACTAATTTAATATTCATTAACAATAATTTATGTTAAATTACTTACAATTTCTTAAGTGATTTTTGCTCACAAAATAGTAAAGCATTATTCGAATTACACAAATTCTAATTTGTATTTCTAGAATTTGACAACTGACATATAACTAAACTAATTTGTGCAAAATTTGACATAAACAATAACTAAATCAAATTTTAAGTAGATTTACCATAAACAATAACTAAACTAGATAGCTAATGATTGTCCAAAATATAAGGACACATGATAAAGATTAATTAATAATGGCATGGACATCATGAAAAATGGAAACTCACTCTAATTTGTGTAGGTACTTAATTGGCTTATGTTAGTATGTAGGCCTTAGCAACAACTAGCCGTCGCTATATTAGCAAAGGCTCAACGTCAAAAAGTTAGCGACTACGTACCGTCATAAGATAGCGACACAAAACCGTCGCAAAGTAATTTGGGACACATTGCCATTGCAAAATTAGCAAAAACCTACTAACTAGCACCATATTAACTAAATATAGCGAAACTAAGTCCTTATTCAAGTTGAACGACAGGCAAATGTAGCTAGACTGCCTTTTGAGTTGGTCATCATAGTTAACTGTCTTTTAACGAGGGCTACTTGTCACAATAATACTGAAGTATAATTGTCGCAAATATCCTCACAAAACTTAACTACAGTTTAAGGTCGCTAATTAGCGAGAGCATTGTGGCGCTAATATTAGTGACGTTCAACAGACGCTAAATTAGAGACATATAACCGTCACTATATTTTTTGCGACAATTAGCTGTCGCATTATACACGCCGGACTTTTAGCGACTTGCTGCCATCATTAGTTAACGAGGGCTTTTTGCCATAGGTAATTGTCGTCGCTAACAACAGATTTTCTAGTTAGCGACTTTTTAACGTTACTAAATTAGCGAGGCAAAATATCACTAACTTTAGTGAAGACTACGTGTCACTAAATAAGCGACGGTAAACATTCGCTAAGTTTAGCGACGGTAAACCTTCATTAAGTTTAGTGACTATATACTGTAGCTAATTTAGCGACGATAAACCATTGCTAAAATTTAATGACGTACATAATATGCAATAATACATTAAGATTAATGCAAAACAATCTAACCCCATGACTACCATCATCACATGTACTTATAACTTCATTAAATGATTGCTCCTCATACTCATCTTATTCATAGCTTGTCACATAAATTTCATTTTATACAAACAGCTATCTACATTACCAGGAAACACCTGTCGAAGAATTTTATTATATTTTTCAAATTTAGACAACCTCATGGCCTAACCTTTTCGATGCATACTCCCCCACGGGAAAATAAACATGGATACAATTAGTACCAAAAGATTAGAGCCCCTTTACCATTTCTTAGCTCTATCCAATTTTATGTGTCACATGCAAGATCTAATTTCATGAACCAAACAAAATAAAGGCTTCTGTCTCTTTCCCTGCTTGGGCTAACGGTTCCATCTACTAGCTTCCTCTCTAACTTTCGTGCACGTAATTTTCCAATGGCCTACGCCTAGCAGGCAGGGAGCTGTACCTAATCACCTATAACCCTCGTAGTAAAGTATGTAGCTTTTCCGCAAAATTCTCTTTTGCAAAAGTAGCCTTTTAAAAAAGCGATCCTTAGCTTTTCAGCGAAAGAGATCGGTTAGGCTTCGTTCTCTTTCTGAAATTGATATCCATGTCCCGAAAAGGAACCCCCATTCCAAAAACAATCACTGAAAATTGGAAGAAATACAATTGAAAATCAAACCCCTCTTATCAGCTCGGCCAGCAAGCCTCAGCCATCGAGCCTGCGAATTACTGGTGAATTTTGTGCGAGCTTCCGATCCTTCCTTTCGCACCCATCAACAAGCTTCAGAATTTCATGCAACTCTAGCACTTTCAGGTTAGCTTGAGAGTCGTTGGAGTGGGGAAAGTGAACAATGTGGTTGTGGAAGCATGCTGGGTAGCCCGAGAGGTGGTGAAGGGCGGCGGGGGAGTGGAGGCGGTCAAACTGATTACTTCGATTGGGGGGTTAGAAAAAGGTGGGGACTTGGCCGGCGAGTTGTAAGTTGGATTGAGAGTTGTCGATTATCTATTCTTCATTTTTCATTTTTCCTTAAGATCAAAGTATTGTACATGCAAACAGTTTTTTTTTCCCCACTAAACCCGAATCGTTCAGAGTAAGGAGGGAGGGGCGTTTTGCTTTGCCATATGGCTCGTACTAAGTTTGAAGTAACCAATCAATTTGAAGATTTGACCATTATACTAAAGCTTCAAGTTAGTACACGTAAAGTCCTTACATAATTTTAGTTGCTCAATGGATTTCTTCATAGATTTGGACTCGATCTTGCATTATTTTCAGTTTTGACCTCTGATCTACCTCAATAAATTCCAAATCACAACTTGGATTCCTAATCTTAAAGTTAAATGCATGCACCTTTGCCAATTAAATTAAACTGTCAGTATAGAGCTTTTATTAGGAAATGATACAAGTCCAAATGAGATTGTATTGAAACCGTCATGTGTAAATTGCTATCTCATTCTTCTCCGTTCTCTTCATCCATTTCTGCTTCTTCCTCTTTTCGGCACTAGAGCGAAGCAACACAAAAAGTACAATCCCGATTCAAGACCAGACCCTCAGTTAACGTGTCAATACAAAATCTGGGCTTTGTAATGCCGGTCATTCCCTCTCTAACAAGATCACCTAAAAGTATCAAACAGCTGCAGCACCAGTTAAACTAGTATGTGGGCAACTTGGTTCCCCATGTCGAAACCTGATGAACTCCCAAACCATGCATCAGCAACCTACAACCGTTAATTAGAGCTGGAATTAGCGGGTAGTTGTTGGAGTTAACAAGGCAGATAACTAGACTGCTATCTGGCTCGAGCTCCATCTGTATTTGCAACATCATTTGTGAGGCCATCCCAGAGGCCTCAAAGTTCAGCCTCGCTCTAAGCTGGTGGCTTACCTATGCTTCAAGGAAAACTAATGACAAAGTAACCATTAGATCACAGATTACGCCACCAGCCTGGTTACCGACAGCTCCATAAGTATTCAGCTTGAAAAGATCATTTGGAGGGCGCTTAGCCTGGTGGTTTTTTATATTGGGGTGAATTTTATTAGCTGCGACAACATCCACTACTTGCCTGATTTCATCTGCCAACTCGTAGGCCAAGGCCAAGCTTTGATAGTTCAGTGAAAATGTTTCTGAAACATGCCCGTTCGGCCTTTTCCAGATATTCCACAAAACGAAAAGGAGCAACGATTTCGACCGGAATGTTGAAAAGTGTGTTTGGTTCCTCTGCCTTGCACACGGTCATGTCTCCGGTTCTGGCCCTGATCCAGACCACGCGCACCAAAACTGCTGAAAACCTGCATGGTGACATTGCCTTCAGTAACCATAATTTCCAAAGTTTCATCTTTCAAGTTACAAACTCAGGCAGGTTCCATTCAAACGATTCCCATCCTATCGAGGAACCAGATTGTAGGCAGTTTGTCATGCCAGACAAGCCGAAGGAAGAGGTCGATTTTGGGTGGAGTTTTAACCTTCCAAATCCGGTTCCAAGCTGAATTGCTCGGCTCAGTTTGGCCTGTCATTACAGATGGCTTGCTAAGCTGTCCTCAAGCTACAGTTATGCATCTGATAAGGTGTCATCATTATTATCAAACTCCACATTAATCCCAACTAAGTTGAGATCAGTGACATATAGTTCATTGGATCCTTGACAAAAAGCTCATCTTCTCCTCTACTTCTCCTCTATTTATATGAATAATGGTTTATGCTTCTTCTTAACCCCTCTTCCTCTTTCTATTAGATTTTCTCTAACTCTGGTGTTCGGTTTGTTATTCAGCAATTTCTGGTTGTGTCTGTATCAGATAAGGGTTGGGCTGAGAAAAGTGCAAGAGAGGAGAGAGTGGAAGGATGAGAAACACCAGTAGGCTTGGCCAATTCCACAACCATATATATAGCTTCTGAGCAACCTGAAAAAACAGTGAGAAGCATGTAGAATGGTCATTGCCCATAAGCCTGCAATGTTGAGAGGAAATAAAAAAACAGCAAGCTTGCATTCCAAGAAACAATAGAGGATTAGATCAATCTATGCTTCAGTAGGCCAACCTTGTTCCACGACATGAATCGAACCCGATGTGAATACGAAAACATAAAAAGAGAAACCTGAAAAAACAGTGAGAAGCCTGTAGAATGGTCATTGCCCATAAGCCTGCAATGTTGAGAGGGAATAAAAAAACAGCAAGCTTGCATTCCAAGAAACAATAGAGGATTAGATCAATCTATGCTTCAGTAGGCCAACCTTGTTCCACGACATAAATCGAACCTGACGTGAATACGAAAACATAAAAAGAGAAAGGACCCGTTTAGGATCGGGGGATTGAACCCGACGTGAATCGAACACGCAACCTTCTGATCTGGAGTCAGACGCGCTACCATTGCGCCACGGATCCCATTGTACACCGATGCCTCTTATTTTTCTTAATAACTTATTGTTTTTGTCCTTTTTTTTCGTTTTTTTCCATCTTCATTTCGGTAATGGTGCTCAAATAAGCCGAAACGTATGGATTTTTTATTCTTTGGTTAATTAGGATTTGGGTGAGGAGAAGAGGATAAATCTTTAAATTTTGTGTCCGGAGATATTTTTTTATTTTTCTTCGTCTTTTCTTGTGCGATAAGGCTCGAAGTGTGTTGGTAGTAGGTCGGTTAAATGCTAGTATTTTTTAATCCTTAATCCCTTGAAAGTTATATCTGCACCTTGACCCTTACTTCCCTTTAAAGCTAGTCCATTCCATGGTATGAACAGAACATTTTAATATCCTTAATTGACGAATATAAATTGAAAGGTACTTAATTTTATCAAAATTAGGTCCAACAAACCGATCGAAGGAATGAGAACAGTTCCAATCCTTGGTCTTTTATCTTCTTTTCAACAGAAGTGAAGCTATGGGATACAAGCATTCTGTCCATATAAGGTACATAAGTTTAAATATTTTTTCACAAAACATCTATGGAAAAAAAAAATAATTTATTATATATTTGTAAGGGATATGATAAAAACTTCTGTTGTAGATATTTTCTACATGTTTATGATTTGGCCCACACAGATTGGGACAACAAGCTACCTTTCAATGGGAGCAAATATAAATCACACACTAGCACAGAAACACACATATATAGTTAAAGTCAAGTTCAATTGAGTTAAGTACGTGTGAATAACTAATCATACGTTTAATTTGATCCCTCTAAATAAATTAAAAAAAAAAAAGATGTAAGATGAACATTGTTAGCTAGGTCTCTTGCCCACCATACACGCTTAGGATACCCTAAAGGCCAACACACTCGCAAATCTCAACACACATAAACTAATCATTGTACCAACAATAATCTTGTAAAATGCACTTTTAAATAACACAAAAACGGATAGATTTGGTGTAGAGATTTGAACTTCAATTATAACCCTTGGATCTGGCTAGGTAAGGTTGTCTTGTCCCCTCAGCAACTACATGGCTTTTGTGGCAAAAAATGGAGGATAAGATGTCCACATGCTGAGGCCTAGTATGTGGTGCCAAATATTATTGAAACTTTGGGAGGGTAAACATGTCATGTGTGATGTGGATGTGGGTGCATGAGACATATGGCGACGGATCTTTTTATGCCGAAAATCTGTCCAGTTAGCTACAAGACATTGAAATTAAGGGACCGCATATTACTATGTTTTGTAGGTAATAATACCTTTGGAAGGTGCCAAATCCATGTGGGCAGATAGGAATAAGTCATCTATTTTTCAGCGAACACACTTGGAGGGTGTTACAAGAGGGTGCTCTTTTATTAATTGGTCATGTTCGGTGAGAAATCAAACTAACTATTTTTTAACATAAAAAGAAGTTTATATTCCCTTGAGGTATTCTATTTGCCTTTTAATTGGATAATATGTAGCTTAAGCAAACCTAATGAAGAAAGTTTAAAGTTGTTGAATGCAATTTCATCAGATGTCTCACATGTAACGTGTAGTACGCATTATTTTCCTCTTAATGACCTAAACTTGTAATTGATTTAATTGTTAAATGAAAAATCCCTCCCTTTTTATTGTATAAGAACATGTTTAAGGTTACTTCCATTTAAGCTAGTAGTGTTTTTTATTTGACTAGTCGTGTGACAAAATAGTATTTAAATTTAGATAAGTTGTCCTTTTGAGCACAATTATCTTTGTTTCTAATATAAGAAAGAAACTAATATCATCAGAGAAAATCACAGTACATCACATTTATAAATTAATCATTGATTCTTTAAAAAAAAAATCACGTTAGATTCAAACATTTTTTTATACACAATAAGAGAGAAACAAGAGATTAGAGAGAAGTAGCATAGATATGATGAGCTAGAGACATACGTTAATAAGACACAATCATTGAAGAGAAAGCAGTGATCTAAATTCTCCATTGAAAGCATAAGTGACTGGACCAAGTTTAGCAACGAGACGAGAAAAGCCAGGTTATCTCATAGAACGACTAAAGCTTGATAACCATTAATAAGAATAATAATATTAGGAAGAGCCACACATGTTGGTTACATGATGTTTCCTTGTTCTTTTTTTAACCTTTTATAATTTGGATATCCTTGTTCCGTAGGGTTTGGACATCTAAGGAAAGTAGTCACAAGCAATTGCCCACATCTCACCCACTCCTGATTCCCAGCAATCATGTCATGTGTCTCTATTTTACCAAGTTATGATATTTTCGTATGCAACATCAACACCGTCATCTGTTTTTGTTAATGAGTTAAGAGGACAACATCTACGTCAATGCTCCATATGTGCGGGTCAAGAGTTTTATTACCTCACCGTTATCAATTTTTCAATATTTCCTGTATTCGCCATATGAAATTAATCATGCTGAGACACTGTTGAAGTTGGGCAGAAGTTGAAAATTTTTCTATACGTAAAAGTTGTAGATCAAACTCATAATCTCTTATTTAAGGAATTTGAACCTATTTTACTGACCAACTCGCACTAATAGCTTTGACAGAATATAATGAGACGACGTAAACAACTTTTCAGAGGCCCGGTCAAATTATTTCACATTTGGAGATCTCTTGAGTCGAATCAAGAAAGTTGATTCGCAGTAATGTAATCTTCCCAAATTTTAAAACAATTTTTTATCAGCATTTCATAAAGTAGGAAATATAAGTTCCTATACAAATAGTGCATAAGGAACAATATATGAGCATTAATTTGATAAAAGAAAAGAAGATAAGTGCATGTTGTTATTTTGACCCATTTTGAGGATGACTGACCCTAAACCAATTGAATTAGTTACTTGAGTTGGGAGGTCGATGAATGGTTCTAGTTTATAGATAAAGCAGTTGGTATGTCACAAATCACATCTTCATCTCATATGCTCATTTCCAGCTGTTTCCCCCTCCTCTCTCTTTTTGTCATTTTTAGCCCAACGACAACTATCCTAATTCTAAGTGGTTAATTACTCATAATTAATTGCTTTTTTTTTTGCCTCCTCAATTTCAGTAATCTGAAAAAAAAAGCTATGATTATTCCTTTGAAGCAAACATAGATCTCGCTGCTATTTTTAAAATCCAAGGGAAATTGCAGAAAGCCCCCATGGTTTGGTAAAAAATTACATATTGTCCATGCTACGCCAAAAACTTACACTTTACCCCCAAGTATGAGCAATTTTTTATCATGCAAGTTAGTTGCTGAAATCAACTATTGAAATCTTAATTTTAAATCTCAATTATTATTTTTAAATTAATTTAAATTATTCAGAAATTATTTGACAGAAAAAACAATTTAAAGTCTCTCTCTCTCTCTCTCTCTCTCTATATATATATATAGCCTAACTAGTGCCAATGAAAATAAATCATCTACGACAAGAAATAAAGTGTAGGTGTTCAAAACATTAGTGGTAGATTGTAATTTTATTCAAATAGGTCATATATTGACTATTTCTTTTAACCCAGAATACAATACTGTAGTTTAGATCTTCAAAAGGATAATGAGGCAGGACAAATTAATTAACAACAGTAAGTTTTCTTTGTCTCAAAGAACGCTGAACTTTCACCATCATGCTAAATATAACCCGGCTATTTCTGAAAATATCACCAAGGCAATATGCATTTGATGGTGTGAATCATGGGGCAAATGCCCAGATACAAGAGAAGCCCTAATTAAAAAGCTCTGGTAACATGGCGTGGTTCCTCCCCTCTTGGGGACCTCTTCCACGGTCACAACTCACAATTCATAAACGAGTAAACATGACTACGAAGAATATTTTTATGATCGATTTTCCACGCTCATAGTCAAGATTGTCATTATGATCGAGCTAATCACATTTTATTGGAAAATCAAATCATTATCGAATCAAAGGTTTGCTGATTATTGATGATTTAGGCATATCGCTCAAACTTGCACACGTTGAGATATTACACTATATTCTAAAAGCTGTGAGACTGCTACCGTTTGAACTACAGTGTCTTTACCGTTTTGTCCCTTAATCAGTGTTATTTTTTTTTCCGTTCATTTTTTTCGGATATGATTTGCTTTTTTTTTTAGTTTGATCCTCTTTTTGAAAAGAGATGAAGTTCATGAAGACCTGTGCTGTAATTTCCGGCTTTCAATCTATTTCATATGTTGTTTCAGTGAAAATACGGTTTCAGTCCCTAACTTTCTAATGCTTCCATTTTAGGCTTGAATTTACATCAGTGTTGTATTTTGTTCCCCAAATTTTATAACGATTAATCTAGCTCTTTTATTTGTTCTATTGGTCCCCAAGCCTTTTTTAGTTGTTGTTTTATGTACTATTTTCTAAGATAAGACATTGGTGAACATAATTTGTTCTATTTATCTCTAATTTTTTTCTTATTTTTTAATTTATTGTCTTTTAAAGTAAAATTTTGGTAATCATGATTTATTTCTTTAGCATGAAGAAATAGCTTTAGACTTTAAGGTTTTAATAATTGACTTAATAAAGGTTAAACAAAGAAATGGTTTAACTCAAAACCAAATATATCATAGTTTTCAAACTTTTTGGTCAATTTGTTGTCTTTTATTTTTTATCTTTATTAAGTTAATGATTGAACCTTTGATTAATTAACATAAATTAAACATAATATTGTATTTCGATTTTATTTTTCATTATTGATGATTGAGATTTTTATAATGAGTTATTTACTTTAAAAGCTCCATGGTTCAATAAAGTACTTTGGTCCATAATTGCTAAAATTGAAAAATCCATTTTATAACTATTAGTCTAGATCTTCTATTTGCTCTCTTGGTCCTCAAGCTTTTTTTTTATTGTTTTATGTACTATTTTCTAAGGTAAGACATTAGTTACCATAATTTGTTCTCTTTATCTCTAATTTTTTGTTATTTTTTATTTATTGTCTTCTAAACCAAATTTTTTATAATCATGGTTTATTAATTTGGAAAAAAGAAAAAAAATTAGACATTAAGGTTTTAACAATTGACTTAATAAAAGTTAAAAAAAGAAATGGTTTAACTCAAAACCAAATATATCATAGTTTCCAAACCTTTTGGTCAATTTTTTGCCTTTTTTTTTTCTTTATTAAGTTAATGATTTTGATTAATTAACATAAATTAAACATAATATTGTATTTCAATCATATTTTTTCATTATTGATGATTAAGATTTTTAGAATGAGTTATTTACTTTAAAGGCTCCATGGTTTAATAAAGTACTTTGGTCCATAATTGCTAAAATTGGAATTTAAGTTAATAGGAGATGAAATTTTTTAGTGAATTATTTTTTAATGAAAAATTTTACCCATCATTTCAAAACATGTACAATGTTATGTTTCATATTCATTTTCAATTTTAACAATTATGAATCAATGGATCAAATTACTTTATTAAACTATAAAGCTTTTGAGTGAATTTTACTAAATAAATTTCTTATCGATATTAAAAATTAAAATTTAAATTAATAAGAGATGAAATTTTTAACTAAATTATCTTCTAATGACAAAAATATTTATCATTTCGAAGCACATGTAGTGTTATGTTTTATAAAGTTATGTTTCTACCACAATTAGCCATTTTAATGATAAGAACATAACATAAGAAAATCCAACCCAAAATTAAAATGAAGTAAACTTTAATTGATTAACATCCATTTATGAATGAGAAATTTTTAATTATTTATTATTGGTATTTGTTTTAATGTCAAAATTTATCAAAAAAAAAAATACCGGCTACAAAGTGTGCCTAAAAAAACTACGCTATATTCTAATTACTATTTTATCTAAAGTAAACTATAGTATCTTTTTGCTTTTGCCCCTTGATGTTGGGCTGGATTGTCGCCCGCTCTACATCTATCCTTTCCTCTTTTTCTTTTTTGATGTTGGGCTGGGTTGCTTCTTTTGGAAGGTTGGTGAAATTGTCAATTGAAAATATCTTTATGAGGGCCAATTTCGCTATTCTCCCACTTTCACTTTTCTTTTTTTATGAAACACGTTTTCAGTCCCTATATTATTTCCGTTTCTGATATTAGACCCTAAGTTTGACTATCTTGACATTTTAGACCCTAAACTTAATAACTACTTAATTATAGTGTTTTTGTTTAATCTCTTGGTTCTTTTTTTTTTATGATGTATTATTTTCTAAACTAAAACATTGGTCAACATGGTTTATTTATTTATTTAGTGAAATAAGACTTTTTTTTGCTTAAATTTTCTTAATTCAATTGTTAAACTCTTAATACGTAAAGTTTTTACATTTTCTTTCTTGGTCCCCAAACTATTTTTGTTGCTTTTCTAGGTTCATTATTATTTTATTTAATATTGTGATATTATATGACCATTGCAACACAGAGGCCTTTCATACCTTGTTAAATACTTAGCTTTGGCTTAGAAGATTTAATTATTTGAATATTTTGGCTTAGAAGATTTAATTATTTGAATATTTTTAAGTTTTATGTTTAGTTTGTAAGTTCCATATAAATAAAAAATATGTTTTAATTGTTTAAATTTAATTAATTTCATAAGTTAATTAAACTTACCGATATTAGTATTGGGGCATTGTACACTCGCATGGTTCACAAACATGATATGAATTCAATTCATGGTGCTTTAGCCAAAACAACATTAAATAATACTTCCTCCAAACATAGTCATGCCATTGGAGAACGATTGATTCCTCACTTTAGTGGAACAAGGTTATGTATGGTATACTGGCATTGAAATGTTCTTTGCAGTTGCACTCAGTGGGGAGGTATATACATGATATTATGTATTCCTGACATGTATTGTAGAAGCAACATGTGCCCCAATTTTGGTCCTTGAAGAAGGGTGAACATGATGAAGCCACATGTATTTCTTGATAGAGTGACAATGTAGAATAGAACTTAGAATGTCGTTGCTTCATCCATCATCAGTTTATTATAAAAAAAAAATGGATAATTACAATTTACCATATGAGGTTTAAGTGAAATTAAACATTACTTTCTTATTTAAGAAATATACACCCTGTCCCTTACTTTTTTAATACATTCCGATAGCAAATTGTAAAATATTAATTTAGATATTAAGGTAGCTATTTTTCAGTAATTTCAATTTATATAGTATTTTTCAATTAATTATAAAATAAATACTATACATATTGAAATTACTTGAAAATAACAACATATAGTCTAAATTAAGATTTTAAAAGTTGCTATTAGACCGTATTAAAAAATAAGGGATAAATATATTTTTTCAATAAAAGTGGTAAAGTGTAATTTTATCAAAACCTTAAGGACAAATTGTACATAACCCCATAAAAAATGTTCAAGGAGTCCAATTGTCTGACCCAAGTCCAGAGGCTTAATTTATCAGTTTTTACAAATGTTTGAAGATTGTTAACTCAAAATTACAGAAAGATTTGTCACTGAGACATCTGTCGCATTTCTATTAAAGCAGGCAGGCACAAACAAGATGACGGCACAAACGTTAAAGTAATTATAGAAGCTGAAATAATCACGCCAAAAAGTCCAAACAATGTTTTAAACTTATGCCGTTCAAAATTTTCCAAAGGAACGTTGTATCATCAACATTCAAAATGAGAAATTGGTGACAAAAATTCAATATTGTTGGGAAGATAACGTCGAGATATTTTTTCAGTAAGGTATTTATTTTCATAATGTTTGTCTAATTTTCTTAATTTTTAATTAGAATGTCCCAATATTCTATATTTAAAAACTAATTTATAGTCAATTTGGTTTTACCTAATTAGCATAGAGACTATCATATCATGTAATCAGCTAAAGTTCAAATCCCGGTTTATACAAGAGAATGAGATTACTTCTCTTTACAGTTAGTGAGTGTGTTTAGTTTGAGTGTGGAAGGATATAGAGTACGCGAAGTTCTCTTGTAATATTTTGAGTAAAAAAAAATAAGTATTATATAATATTTTTTTTTGTCCCAATTTCTTTGTTTCATTTGACTTTTTTTACTGATTTGACTTGAATTTATTTATATTATTATTTGTAAGAAAAAAATTAAAAAATATATATTTAGAAATTATAAATCCTGATTTATCATTTATATATAAAGGTTTTTTATTTATATACTAAAATATTAAAAATAAAAAATTGTAGATTAATTGTTAAAAAATGAATAGTGCAAAAAATTTGGGATAGAGAGAGTATAGTACTTTATCATATACGCATACTTATAATTTTTACTGTTATACTACTTATATTCTATAGTGAAGAAACTTTCTTTGACGAACTGTGAGTATGATATTTCCCTTTTTAAATATAAAACCACTTATTTTATATACATAACTTCATGTATTAAACAAAACAATAAAAATGGATATTAAAGAATGCAAAACAATTTATAAATAGAAAAAATTAAGAATTGCTATATTTCTTTTTGAAGTTTTATCTCATATTTCTTATCTAAATCAAAATAATTGTATTGCATTGCTCAGGTCCTTTTCAATATTCACTGTTCATAACAATTAATCTACTATAATTTTTTATTTTTAATATTTTAATATATAAATAAAAAATATTTATATATAAATAATAAATAAAGACCTATAGTTTTTAAATATATTTTTTAAAATTTTTTAACCAATAATAATATAAATAAATTTAAATTAAATTTAAGTTAAAAATTAAAATGTATCAAAGAATATAGAAGGGATAATAGTATTTTGTAATCGCTAATCCCCGTGAAAACCACAGTTATAGTACTAGTAGTATTTGAGGAGGGAGAAATTAACGGGGTAGCTAAAAAAACACTAGGAAAATAAAGGAGAAGCAAATAAAAACAAGATATACAAAAACATTGGGCTAATTCCTTCAAACAGTGAATATTTCAAAAATGAAAATACAACAAAACTGAATCAGGATCGTTCAAACTCCTCGATCGTACGGCATCGGACGGTTTAACAACAGGGATGGAGGGAAACAATTACAGCCGTAGGATCTGAGCTTCACAGCCTCTCTCTTTTGCCCTTTCTTATATATATGCCCTCATTTCTCGCTCTCCGATATGTCCACCACTCTTCCCTCACAAATCTCCGATCGAGGTTTGCCGGTACTCGGTCGCCTAAACACTCATACTCCTCTCTCCGGTAAGTCTCCGATCTCAGATCTGGCATCTGTCGAATGTAACCATAGATCTTGTTCTGATTTATTTACTTGCTTTGTCTTGTTCTGCTGAAGATCTGAAAGAAAATGAGAGAAATCCTTCACGTTCAAGGTGGACAATGCGGGAACCAGATCGGTTCCAAGTTCTGGGAGGTCGTCTGCGATGAGCACGGGATCGACCCGACGGGGAGGTACACCGGGAACTCCGATCTGCAGTTGGAGCGCGTCAATGTCTACTACAATGAGGCGTCCTGCGGTCGGTTCGTTCCTCGCGCCGTGCTCATGGATCTCGAGCCTGGGACCATGGACAGCGTGAGGACTGGTCCTTATGGCCAGATCTTCAGGCCGGATAATTTCGTGTTTGGTCAGTCCGGAGCCGGCAACAACTGGGCCAAGGGCCATTACACCGAGGGAGCTGAGCTCATTGATTCGGTTCTTGATGTTGTGAGGAAGGAGGCTGAGAATTGCGACTGTCTTCAGGGTATAGTTACTCTCCTTGGATCTTTTAGTGTTTGGCTGCTGTTAATCCGATATATTCTCTTATTTGGTGCTTTCTGGATCTGGAGCTGACTCCGATTAGTTGTTTTACTCAACGCTAGTTCTGCTAGTAAAGATCTGTAGTTAATTATCGGTATACTACAACCGGCCGAATATTGTAATTTCAAATAGGGAAGCTACGTAGAAGATGACGTTTAAGTCTAGTTCAATTGAGCAATGGTGAATGTGTTGATATGTGATTTGCTGTTAACTTTGTATTTTCCTCTTTCAGGGTTCCAAGTTTGCCACTCACTTGGTGGAGGAACTGGATCTGGAATGGGGACTCTCTTGATCTCCAAGATCCGGGAGGAGTACCCAGACAGGATGATGCTTACTTTCTCTGTTTTCCCCTCACCAAAGGTCTCTGACACAGTCGTTGAGCCATATAATGCCACCTTATCTGTCCATCAGCTTGTTGAGAATGCAGATGAGTGCATGGTGTTGGACAATGAGGCATTGTATGATATCTGCTTCAGAACCCTGAAGTTGACTACCCCCAGCTGTGAGTGTTCACTGTTCTGCTTTTTTTAGTAGATTCCTAATCCAATATCTGTGGCTGTTGCTCATCTGTTCTGTCGTGTTCATGATGTAACCAGCTGTTTGCAGAGACGATGATTATTGGTGTTTTGATATGTTGCTTTGCAGTAGTCAATAGGTGGTCTTATGTAGTGAAAATTATTTCCGATCAGTTTTCAGTTTTCAAGCCTTTAGTTGCACTGATGCTACATGAATCTGCTACATATTTTTAGTTCTTGGGGATTTTCATGATTTTATTAAATGCTGTTGAGTATACAAATCCCTGCTGGAAAGTGATTTTGATTTGTTTAATGTGACAGTTGGTGATCTGAACCATTTGATCTCTGCAACTATGAGTGGTGTCACCTGCTGCCTTAGGTTCCCTGGCCAACTTAACTCTGATCTCCGCAAGCTTGCTGTGAATCTGATTCCCTTCCCACGGCTGCATTTCTTCATGGTTGGGTTTGCTCCCCTTACTTCAAGAGGATCTCAGCAGTACCGTGCTCTCACTGTCCCAGAACTTACCCAGCAAATGTGGGATGCTAAGAACATGATGTGTGCTGCAGATCCTCGTCATGGGCGCTATCTCACTGCCTCTGCCATGTTCAGGGGAAAGATGAGCACAAAGGAAGTGGATGAGCAAATGATCAATGTACAGAACAAGAACTCCTCCTACTTTGTTGAGTGGATTCCAAACAATGTGAAGTCCAGTGTTTGTGATATCCCCCCTCGTGGGCTTTCCATGGCATCCACCTTCATTGGTAACTCAACCTCGATTCAGGAGATGTTCAGGCGTGTTAGTGAGCAATTCACTGCCATGTTCAGGAGGAAGGCTTTCTTGCACTGGTATACTGGAGAAGGAATGGACGAGATGGAGTTCACAGAGGCCGAAAGCAACATGAATGACCTTGTGTCGGAATATCAGCAGTACCAGGATGCAACTGCTGATGAGGAACTTGACTATGAGGAGGAAGAGGAGGATGGTGTTAATGAGGTGTGATAAATTTTCGAGCTGTGGTTTGTTGTGCTTTAGTACAATGTTGCGATATCCTGTTGGGAATTTGCTAGTTTTCCGACCTGTTTGAGCGGTTCATTGGAATATCTGTATTTTGATATATTGTGGAAAGTTGTTTGTATTGCTTCTGCCATGTTTCTATGAAAATTTAGAGCTACCAGTCTCCTTTATGGAGATGGGAGTAATGAGACTGAATCAAATGAAGGAATGGTATCAAGTGAAGATGCAATTCTGGAGTCCGAATGAAACTTTTTTGGAACAGAAATGCTATTTAAATTCTTGCAGTTAGTAAGCATTATTGAACGCATTGTCGAAATATGTGCCCTACCTTACATGTGTTGTACTGATAAAAATTCAGAAATGCCTTTATTAAAAATTAAAAATTACTACCATATCCTACCCCTCTTCATCTCCCTCCTTGCGAGTGGCTCTGAATTGGTTGGGTTAGTGACAAGATGGGATACTTTCCTGACCATTGAAAAGCTACTTTTTACCCCCATAATTGGAAGATTCAAATCATATTTGGATTAATTACAATTTGACTGTGAGGTTTGGGTAAAATTACATTTTGTCCTCACGTTTAAAAAATATACACTTTACCCTTTACATTTTTAATACAGTCCAACAGCAATTTTTTAAATCTTAATTTAGATTATATGATTGTCATCTTTAAGTAATTTCAATTTGTATAATACTTTTTTATAATTAATTGATATTTAAATAATATTATTTTAAAAACATAAAAAAACTGATAATTTAAAATTTCCATTAACTGTAAAAAAAATATCATATAGATTGAAATAATTAGAAGAAGACTATTATACTATTATACTGTTTAAATTAAGATTTCATAAGTTACTGTTAGATTGTATTAAAAAGATATTGGGCAAAGTGTAGATTTCTGAAACAAAAGAAGACAATGTGTAATTTCATCTAAACTTTAAGGGCCAGATTGTAATTATCCCAATCATATTTATATAAGAGTTTTTTTGTGTTTGTACTAATATATAAACAAATATGTTTGTATACTTATATGCAGAAATGATGGATTTGATATGTATAAACATAAAAAAAGATATGTACAAAAGAGAAAATTCATTAGAATATATGTAAAAAATACTATTAAAAACTTTTTAATAGTATATTAGTAATAGATTATGATTTTATTTGTACATATATGTACATAATTTTGTATATATCACTAATCTTATTTGTACACATGTCACATGATTTATGCAAACATATAGTCACATATGTATATATGTAATTAAATAGATAAACAAAATTGCACTAAAATATAATCACATGTGTATAAAAGAATAAACTTATTTGTACAAATAATGTCGAATACATTATTATTCATGTGTAAGAGTTTATTTACTTACATATGTGTAACATATATCTGATATCATTTGTACATATATGCTACATGTTTTGTAGGGATGTCAATTTGTACCATTACTTGTGGGTATCCTACCCTACCCTACCTTATCCGATAGGTAGTTTTTTTTTTTTCTCAATTAAACAGATTTGGGTATTTTTTATTTTTTTGCCTGCGTGGCATGAGGATGATATGGGTTTAGGGGTCTAACTTTCCTGAACTTAGCCCATACCCTACCCGTATATTATACATAGCATATAACTTATAAGCATCTAAAATATTACATATATTATATATACATACCAAATTCTAGTCCTACACAACCCAAATATATAATATAATTATAACGTAATAAACCCTAAAATTCACAATCATATGACTAGGCTATTTTATTTTCGATTATATTGTATATTCAAGTATGTCATGCTTTCTTTAGTTTCAATTTTACATTATATGATCACTTGTGTGGGTATTGCGGGCATAATACTCGACCTTACCTGCCCTAATGTCGGGAAGGTTTGGGCAAAAAAATCCTACCCATTCCAGGTTGCGGGAAGGGTTTGGGCAAAAAAATCCTATCCACTTCGGGTCGCGGGAAGGGTTTGGGTATAGTTTTTATATTGTGAGCAGAGTTTGAGAATCACTTTACCTTTCTCCAACTTGACCCGTTGACATCTTTTATGTTTTGTATATATCTATCACTTGCTTTATATATTGAGTTTTATACATTTTTGTAATTCGATTTATGCATATTTCAATTTTTTTAAAAAGAAGTGGAATTTTACGCATTTACATTTATTTTTTTTTTATGGGAGATTAAACCTGTAACATATTTGTGATCTTATTTGTACATGCGTTGCACATTATTTATATAGATTTCTCACTTTCTTTGTACATTGAGTTTGTACATATATAATATCTAGTTTGTATATATCTCCAATTTTGGGGAGACACAGAATTTGATATGCATATTCACACTTATTTTATATTATGAATGGTAGTGTTGAAATGTAAATATATATAGAAATAAAGCATAAGAAGCATATTTGACTTACCCATATTAAAGTTAATGTTTGTTGAAAAGCCATCGAATTTAAAGTACATGCAGTATGATTATTAAAATGATTTTCCCTTGCATTGTAACTAGGCGGAATAGACAAATATGCCACTCCTTAAACCATGGGGACAAATTGTCCCTTAATGTAATATAAGGCATATATGTTATTAAATATTTTTTTTGGGTAAAGAAACCGCCGTAAAAAACCCTTTTTATTTTCATCTTAAATGTTTTTATTTTCACTATTTACATGTTAATAAAAAATAAAAAAATAAATATTAAAATGATAGATTGAAAGGTAATATGGCAAAAAAAAATTACTAAATATAGAAATGCTGTAAAAATTTTGGGACTGTCTAAAATAAAATATATTATATCCTCTGTAAGATAGAGTGAATATGTTATAATATAGGACAAAGATGGTATTACATAAGTTACACAATCATTCTATTTTGGATTGCCGCTCTTGCTTTCGCTTTTACAATCTTTTTAATTATTTAAATTACAAGAAGTGACATTTTCTCACCTCCACTCTCGCTTTTTGCTCCTACTTTTGAAACTCTTTCACAACTTAGGTTATTACTGAAAACTACTATACTTGTTATATACCCAAAAGGAAATAAAGCCTAACACTTCAATATTTCTCTAAAAAATGTTAATTGTTCTATATGAAAAATGTATAAAAAAAAATCAGCACAAAACTTAAAAATATTTTCAATGACTTAAGTCAACTGACTTATTTTTATTTTTATATCTTTTTTACTTAAGTCAGCTGACTTATTCATTTTAACTTAAGTTAGTTGACTTATTTTTACTTTTACATCTTTTTTATACGAAACCAATTTCATTTGAAAGCTAATATTATGTAAATACAATAATCCATTTGAAAGTAAATTTTTATAATGTTGTTAAATTTTTATGAATTTTTTCTTTTTAATGCCTTAAACTAGAAAAACTCATAAAAATTTAGTAAGATTTTAAAAATTGTATTTTCAATAGATTATTATAACTACTTAATATTAGCTCTTAACTAAAATTAGTTATGAAAAAAAGACATAAGAACAAAGTAAGTCATTTAGAAGTTTTGTGACTAATAAGCTATGTAATCATTTTTTAAGAATAAAAAAAATTCCCGAAGGACCCAAACCCTCTCGTTCACTCTCTCCGCCGCCGCCTCGCCCTCGCCTTGCCGCTTCTGCTAACGGTCTGGTCAAGACCAAGC
This sequence comes from Aquilaria sinensis, assembly GCA_005392925.1. NCBI lineage: Eukaryota > Viridiplantae > Streptophyta > Magnoliopsida > Malvales > Thymelaeaceae > Aquilaria > Aquilaria sinensis. Next base: position 418,153 of record SMDT01001068.1, on the reverse strand, counting down.
CCTAATAGTTCACGACACCTATACGCAGTAAGCTTCATTTGTTCTGCTTGCTGAAGCTTTCGGCTTCAAGTTTCTTGGGAAGCCGATTTCAACATGTTTATAAGGTTGTTGCTTTCTTAATTTTACGTTTAACTTTGCCGCTCTTCAACCGCTCAGGCCCCGTCTTCTTACTGCGCTCCATTGCTGACGGTCTCTCTTTTCTCTTCTTCCTGCGCTCCATTGCTGACCGTCCCTCTCTTCTCTGTCTGTTTTTCTCGCTGAGCTGATTATAAGGTATTTGCTTTTGTCTGCTTTAGCTCAATTTGATTGTTTCTTCCTTGGCTGATGTCTTTAATTCAAATTCTACTACATGGAATTGATTGTTTTGGATGCTGGCTTCATTCTGATTGAAAGAAGAGAATTTATTTTCTTATTCATTTTGTTTTCATTAATGGGCTCAGAGAATTAATATGCGAGTACGTTGTATGAGAAATGAAAATGGGAAGTTTGAACTCGATGTTTATATGTTTGGTGAAGTGCAGAGAAGTCTTTGCATAGGGAACAGAGTAGCGACGTTTAGTCATGTTCAGTGCTGCTGCTACTGCCAACTCTGCACAACTAGCCCAGCTCAGCATTCCTCGCGCCTTCCAAAGTGGAACTTTCTGTTTGGTTCGTGGTTTTCTTCTGAACCAGTGTGGTAAAGTCCATTCTCCCTCACTGCGCTATAATAGTGGTGGTGCAGTTAGAGCCATGGCCGATTCACAAACAGTTGCTGCTCCTAAGCATGAACTCCAATGCCATTCTCCTGGTATTCCCTAGTTTTCTTTAGTGAAATTGCTGGATCAGTATTACTCTTAGCCTTCTGCAGTTACGTTGTTTTTTCTTTCTTCTCTTAGGCAACAAGCAGGCACTGATATCTTTGTCTGACAAGACTGACTTGGAATTTCTTGGTAAAGGGTTGCAAGAATTGGGGTGATTCTCTTAATCTAAATTTATTCTGATATTGCAGAGTAGGATTCCACCTTCTACAGTATAGGTTTAGTTCCTTACAAAGCATGTTGACATGGTCTTAACTTTCCTCATGGGATCTGGATTTGATGTAGAGCTTCTTGATCTCATGGGAATAAAAAAAAAAATCATGGAAGTGCTATCTAATCTAGGCATACTCTATTTTTTGCACCAGATACACTATAGTCTCAACAGGGGGAACTGCTTCTTCATTAGAAATTGCTGGTGTTTCTGTGATGAAGGTGGAGCAGCTAACACGTTTTCCAGAAATGGTGAGTTTTGGATGGTAATGTATGTGCTTAAGTCAATCAATTGCAGCTATGCTTGTACTTCATTTCTGATTTCCTACTCAATTTTTTGTCTTTTGCTTAATGGGTGTCCGTTCTGTTATTGAACTATGTAATTGATGGCAGCGTAAATATTTTTTAGCATATTGTGTGCCTGATGTTAAATTGTATGCAGTACAACAAAATAGGGTGAACCAGCCCCCCCCCCCCTCCCCCCCAAATTTTTTTATTTTTTATTTGGCCAAAATGCACATTTGGCCCCTCAACTTGGCCAACTCTAACGAGTTAGTCCTTTATGTTTGACTCACTGCGACTTAGTCCCTCAACTTTACAAAACTTAGCGAGTTCGTCCAAATTGGATGAAAGGGTGAATGGAGTTAGATGTGTTGTTGACGTGGCGTGGAGCTATACTGAGTTAGTGCTGCCATATCAGCTTTTTTTCCATGTCATCTCGTCTCGTCTCTACCGTTATTCATTTGTTCCGGTGAAGCTCATTGTCAACACCACCGCGGCTTCTTCACGTTTGGATCCCTCCTGGTGAAGGGCTCATCTTGGGTCGTTGGGCGCTACTCCTTGCCTTCGTTTTCCTTTCTACCCTTTCTCCCGACTCCATCTCTCTTCCCTTTGCCACCATCTGCTGGTCGTTTCTCTTCCCCTTGCCATCTCTGGTTCTTGCCAAATGCCAAGGACTGAATCTGCAATACCTTGTCCAATTCCTTCCTCCAGCCTCTTCTCGTCACTGCCAGATCCCAATGGGCACTTGCCTAGAAAAGCTCAACCCTAATTGTCCAAAATTGTCCGGAGATGGAAATGGAAATGGCCAAAATGCGGGATCGGGTGAGACGACGGTGGGTGAGCGAGGAGGACAGCGGGAATCTGGTGAGACGATGGCTGGCAGACGACGATTGCAGACAAGGAGGATGGGCATCGGGTGAGAAGCTGGCCGGTGGACGAGGATTGCAAACGAGGAAGGTAGGCGAGGACGGAGGATGGGGAAGGATGGGGGAGGCAGTTGGGTGACGAGGGAGGGGAAAGGGCGAGGAGAGTTGAGGGTGATGGCCGGTGGACGAGGATTGCAGACGAGGAGGGCGGGCAAGGACGGCGGATGAGGAAGGATGGGGGAGGTGGGTGAGCGACAAGGGAGGAGAGATGGCGCGGAGAGATGACGACAGCGTTAAAATCCCAGGCTGAACAATTTCTTTACGTGGGACTGATTCATTTAATTTAGTGAAGTTGAGGGACTAACATGCTTAATTGGTAAAGTTAAAGGACTAACTCGCACTGAGTCAAACCAAAAGGACTAACTCGCTCTAGTTTGCCAAGTTTGAGGACCATATGTGCATTTTGGCCTTTTTATTTTTGGAAAGACCTCAATTCATTGAGCAATAAAGATTTTGTATAAGTTTGCTGGTTAGATATGACTACAAAGATGTTCAAATGTTAATAATCTGATTCATGCCTGTTTTACAGCTTGATGGCCGTGTAAAAACCCTGCACCCTAACATACATGGGGGCATTCTTGCTAAAAGGGATCAAAAGCATCACATGGAAGCTCTGACAGAACATGGAATCGGTGAGCTCTCTACTGTGATACAAAATCGGTTAAATAATGTTTTTATTCTCATTTGTCCCTCATACATTATACTGCTTTGCTTGTCTAATTGTTGAATTGGTTTCTTAGGTACGTTTGACGTTGTCGTGGTGAACTTGTACCCATTTTATCAGAAAGTCACTTCGGCTGGAGGAATTGATTTTGAGGACGGAATTGAGAATATCGATATTGGCGGGCCTGCCATGATTCGAGCTGCTGCAAAGGTAATTATATCCTATTGTTCATATGTGTTGGTATCCTTTGAGCATATATCTTGGCAACCAATAAAGTTTGATGAGCAGTTAAAAGGTACACATTTTATCTAAAATCCAATGTGAGGCTTTCGTTTGTCTTTGGCGTGACAAAAACTAGAAGTGAAATATTCTTAAGAAACGGCTTAGTGTATTTCCAATTTTCCTTAAATTGTGTAGTTCTTCTAACATAGGCATTTCAAGCAGAATCACAAGGATGTCTTGGTTGTAGTTGATGTACAAGACTATCCTGCACTTCTGGAATTCGTAAAAGGAGGTCAAGATGATCAACAATTTCGTAAAAAGCTTGCTTGGAAGGCTTTTCAACATGCTGCGTCTTATGATTCTGCAGTGTCAGAATGGCTATGGGAACAAACTGGGGGCGGTACGCTCATGCTCCTGATCCTCTATACATTCTAACTATAGATTGTCTCTAAATGAATCTTTGAAGACAAAATTTGTTGTCAAGTGAATGATCTGTTTGAATGGGATATGTATCCGAACTTGTCTCTAGTATAAAGTTTTTAAAAAAGGCAGTGCCAGTTGGTAGTGGTATGGCAAGACATATACACTTTATTCTCCTCTACTGTAGTAACCTCCAATTTTCGGAAATACAGCAGGGAAAAAAATAGAAATGGTAATACAAGCAGCTGAAATCACAAGAATATCTCAAAGACCTTGAGATATTTTAAGATAGTGTTTCGATGAAATCATTGTAAAATCACTTTGGGGTTTTAGTATGCACAATCTATAAAGTAGGCATTTTTATGTGTTATTTTATTTCTTTGAAGATGAATTCCCTCCTAGCCTGACCGTGCCCCTTTCCCTAAGAATGAAACTCCGCTATGGTGAAAATCCTCATCAAAAGGCTGCATTTTACGTTGACAAATGTCTTGCTGAGTTCAATGGTGGTGGCATTGCAACATCCATTCAGCACCATGGAAAGGTAACATCTTCAGGATTGTTCTGAGCTGATTCTTCTTGTTGGCTAATCTTAAGTAAAAAGTACATGTGTATTTCTTTTGAATTAGGAGTGCAAGATTAGCTATTCTTTTTTTGACAAATATCTTTGGCTGGCAATGTATCTCATTATGATGTAGTGGACCTACTTGATGGAAGAGAAGGTATACGCTTTTAGAGAGCTTTACCCGGTGGAGCTCTTGTTGGATTTTTTTGGACGTTCTGGAAATTTTTTTGAAGGAATACAACTCTTCCTCATCCCCCCATTTCATGTTTGTTTTAGTAGTTTGATGTTGATAGCTTTAGAGATCAATGCAGCCTGCCTACCTATCCATCATCCTCGTCTTATTTCTCGTTTGATGTCATAGCACATGCTTGATAAGTTTTGTTTCATACTGCAGGAAATGTCATATAATAATTTCTTGGATGCTGATGCTGCTTGGAATTGTGTGTCAGACTTTAAGAATCCCACATGTGTGGTTGTGAAGCACACAAACCCTTGTGGGGTAGCTTCACGTGATGACATCCTTGAAGCTTATAGACTAGCTGTAAAGGCAGATCCTGTTAGTGCATTTGGTGGCATTGTAGCATTCAATGTAGAAGTTGACGAGGTGAGTTCAAACTTTTCATTTGAATTTAGTTCAGATCCTGGGACTGAGAATTTACTTATCTGCAATGATAAAGATCTCGGAAATTATAGTGGCTTACCCATTGAGAATATATTACTTTCTGTTCTTCCAGGATCTCGCTAGGGAAATCCGAGAGTTCAGAAGCCCAACAGATGGTAAAACTCGAATGTTCTATGAAATAGTGGTGGCTCCCAAGTATACAGAAAAGGGACTTGAGGTTCTCTGTGGGAAATCAAAGACTTTGAGGATCCTCGAGGCACAGAAGAATGCAAGTGGAAAGCCGTCACTTAGACAAGTTGGTGGTGGGTGGTTAGTTCAGGATTCAGATGATTTGACTCCCCAAGATATACAGTTCCGAGTTATGTCTGAGAAGAGTCCTCAAGCAAGTGAGCTAAGTGATGCGGAATTTGCTTGGCTTTGTGTCAAGCACGTCAAGAGCAATGCAATTGTAATAGCAAAGGTTTGTGTTTTCTTTGTTGTTTGAATATAATATGTTTTTCCAAAAACTTTTGCTCTATTCTAGAGGGTCCTGTGGTTGATATGCTTTTGACTAGGATAACTGTATGTTGGGAATGGGAAGTGGCCAGCCAAACCGTCTTGAGAGCTTGAGGATTGCTTTAAAGAAAGCAGGGGAGGAGGTCAAAGGAGCTGCTTTGGCCAGTGATGCATTCTTCCCATTTGGTAATCACACTTTACTAAGCCACCGGATTTGCCCATATAACCATACCTGTGCATGGATACACTAATTTCCCGTGTTCTTAAGCTCTTAATCATGAAGCGCTTAAGTACAAACAAACATTTAGTATTTCTTAACACAAGTTCTCGGATTGTTTAACAGCTTGGAACGATGGGGTGGAGGAAGCATGTAAAAGTGGAGTTGCAGTCATTGCTGAGCCTGGTGGGAGCATTAGGGATAAGGATGCAGTAGACTGCTGCAACAAATATGGAGTTTCCCTTCTTTTCACTGATATCAGACACTTCAGGCATTAGAAAAGACCAAGGCTTGTCTTCCTTTGAGTTTTTCTCCCCCTTCACATTCATATGATAGATCCATCGCTTTGTCTAAATTCTAGCTTTAGTGTGATGGAAATTTTCTCGCTTCATTTATGTTTGGTGAACTTTAAGAAAATGATGTGTGCACTAATTAACAGTATATATTTCCTTTTGTTAAAATTCTTTTCTATACTCATGTTATTTCGTAGAACCTTTAGTATATGTAGTACTATGACAAAGGTAAGCACACTTGCGTTATTCTCGTTGGAAATATGAGGTGCTAGACACTAATTAAAGAAGACTGGCCTGGGGACAATAGCCGTTGCCGCGGCTGCGTTGGAGCAGGTTGTGATTCTTTTGGGGGCATCACCGTCCTTCACCTTTCTAGCCACAGTCGTGGTGGCTCTCTCCGCCATCCCACCTTTGTCACTGTCACCAATCTGACAACTCCTAGACCTGTTTAACAACTCCTGCATGGAAGCATTCCCGGCCAACTTGGGTGATCTATCCGAACTTACCTGACCTTGGTCTCTCTTCAACTCTCTTTCTGGGAGTAATACCATCTCAGATTGGTTTGCTCACTCAACTTAGAACCCTTCTCTCTTTGAATGCATTTTTAACTTGCAGGAAAAGTTTTTGGCCGGTGAAATATTGTCTTGGTCATGGAGGAAACTTGGGCAATTTTTCTTACCTTCCTCTTTTCACAAAGTGATTCCATCTTTTCCGAAATCGGGGCCTTGAAAAGGTTCTTCTGTACATTTAGGAAGGCGTTCAGGTTTTGCCCTATTAGCACAAGATTTAGGGTGCAATCGCGGAAATTTCTAAAAAGTAATTTTTTTTAAACAATTACCATATATGGCAAGCACAATAGTGTTCTCAAATTGTGTATTAGTTGAAATTTTATTTTATTTTTATTTTTATTTTTGCTGAAGAACTCTACACTTTAAGAAGTCTAAAAATCACTTTCAAAACTTTTGTTATTTTTTTTTAATAACAAGTAGTTTTGTTATTTTTTAGGCCGGGTAAAGAAAATTTATAAAAATTAGTTATATTATAAAAAAAATATTATTCAAGTGGCTGCTAGATAAATAGAGTATTGGCTGACGCTAATTCTAAATAAAGAAAGAATTAAAATTAATAATAAGTGGTTCCTGAAAATAAGAGAAGAATGAACCTCAACATTTCCATTTGAATTTGATGTGGAAATAGCGAGTTGGCATTAAATTAACAAGCTACGTTTCAAAATAATCAAGTAGTCATTAGGTGCACAATAATCTTATTTCACACTAAATGATATGATACAGTTACAGGTTAACGAAAATTCAAATTCAAATAGTTTTTACTTACAATTTTATTGTTTATAGGTAACATCAGCAATAAAAACTTCAATGACTTTGTATCAAATCCCTTGTTCCAAGATGTGAGAAGAGATTTTCATGGTAACGTCAAAATGCGTGATTTAGTTTACAGTCTCGAAAAATCTTCTTCAATAAATTAGTTCACATAGGACATGAATTGTTTAACTGTTTATGCTCGAGCTAGTTAAAGATATCAAAACTAATGTTTGCGGATTGAGTTTTAATCCAATTAACTTGCAGACCATCATATCATGAGATCGGTTAGATTTTAAATTTTAGTTTGTATAATAAATTACTTCTCTTTATAGCCAGGAAATGAGTTTTGGTTAGGTGGATTACAGTGCAGGTTAGACTAGATTTAGAATATCTCTCGTACCCTTCTTTGGTTTGAGTAAAAAAAAAAAAAATGAATGTTACAAATTCAAGTCTCTGCCTCTGAACGCTGAAAGGAACGCTGAAAGGTATTGGTTCTAAACAAATAATATGTGCGATTATGGGCTTTTCTGTGAATTCATAGGCCCGGTATCACTGTATCAGCAACAGCAAACCAGGCCTTCCGTTGTTCCGCTCTTACCGAGAAAAGGGTGGATGATCTTACCGGCCAAGAAACGAACAATTCAAAAGTACACGGAAACGCCCTTCAAATTCCAATTTGTTCCTCCCAAGTCCCGTTTGGTCTTCCTGCTCCAAAAAAAAATAATATAATAATAGTACTAGAATTATGGCGGATTCTGCGTCTTCATCGGCTCCCGCGGCGGCCAAATCTGACGCCGAGACGGAGGAGTTGCTCGACCGAATGCTGACTCGGTTGGCTCTCTGCGACGACTCCAAGCTCGAGCCCTTACTCGCCAAGCTTCTTCCGCTCGCTATTTCTTCACTATCCTCTAACTCACAACTTGTCCGCAATAAGGTTCCAGATTTCACCTGTTCTTTTTAGTATTCTTTTACCCTTGAATTGCGAGTATTAAGGTTTGGATATTTGGGTGTTTTGTACCATTGGCAGCTCTGAATAGGATGTTGAAGTGGCAGTAGTCACATTTTGGAATACACTTGAAGTTGAATGGTTTCTCTCTGTACTGAACTGAATTAGTTTATTGAATTCGATTGTTCCAAGTTGATGGTTAGCGTGCCAGAAACGACTAATGCTAGACTAATACTGGATAAACAAATATGTCTAGAATTCGTTTACGAACTGATTTTTCAATGCTTTGATTGTGGGCATACATATGGTGATGTCATTTTGTTAGACACTAACAAGAGGAACAAATTGGTTCATGCAGTTCAGGATTATGATGATTTCTTGCGATGAATTTACACTCCAAATCTTCTTCTAGTAATTCGTTCTGACATTCCTTTCACGTTGAAATTGCTTGTGTGTTATTCAAACGCTTTTCCTGAGGTTCCAAATTTGATACTTTATGAAGATCAAACCCAAAGGAAGACTGCAGAAACTGAATGCCATTCTGTAACTTGTAACTAAAGTTTCTCAGCATTGGATGGTAGATTAGCTTTCACCTGGGAAAAAGGCATTTTGACTTGAGTTGCATGTATGCTTGAAGTAATCATACAGAGAAATGCTGGCCCTAGTATGAGACTTGTTGACGTCGTCCCCTCACTCTCCAATGACACGCTTTTTTGCGTACAGACCTCGTCACTCATCATAGCCCAAGTGCAACTTCCCTGTCACCCTGTAATGTCACTTTTGTGCCATAGGAAGAGTAAGCTGAGCTGCTTTCATGTGACTTTGACATGAGATGGCCTTAATCCCGATGATAGCCTATTGAGCGGTTACTTTAGCCTTTTTTTTTTTTTGGGTGCAACGTCACTCTTGTGGCATAAAAATATTTTTTGTTGTATGCTTGATGCATATCTTTAATATCATTCTTTTATATTTCAGGTTCTTGAGATCTTAACTCATGTAAACAAGAGAGTGAAACACCAACCAGGGATTGGTTTGCCATTGCTAGATTTATGGCAAATGTTTATTGAAGGGAATGCGGCTCCAATGGTTAAAAATTTTTGCATTGTCTATATTGAAATGGCATTCGAACGTGTAAATTTAAAGGTCTGTTTCTCATTTCTTAATGACTTCTGTTGTATTTTTCGAGGTGATTTTGTGGTATGTAAATCAGTTTCTAAATTTTTTTGTTTTATTTTTAATCATTAGTCTTTTACATCTATAACAGGAAAAAGAAAATATGGCTCCCATGCTTGTGGCAAACATTTCAAATCTTCCTAAGCAGCACCAGGAGATTATCATGAGAATTGCTGCCAAGGTAGGCTTCTCGTTTTTTGGTAGGCTAGTAGGCTCCCATTGTTTTCTTATCATCTTCATATCATGTGCTGTTGTTCTCTATGTTGTAGCTTTTTGAATCACTCAATGTAGAGTAGTAGTTATCTCAATCACTTCATGCAATGCATAGAATGAAAAGGCTGTGTACACACATATGCGCCACACACAAATGTAAATGGACATTCAAATAATTATTTAGTTTGTCATTAATGGATCATCCTTCCATTTCCTGGATAAGAAAAAAAATTATTGAAGGGTGCCAGGCTTGGGGGCACCAACCCATGTAAACAAACCAAAAAAAAGTTATGCTGACCTTATCTGCACCAAATCTGTTGTCACACATGCCATTAATTTTTAGCTTGCTTATGTATCGATAACTTTTACGATTTTCCTCCCGAGGACAGAATAAATGGAGGGACACAATGTTCTTGGTATAATGTTGAAAATAAATATGTGGAGTTGTACGAACTCACAAGTAAAAGCAACAGTTTACAGGTTTTTAATTGGCCAAGTGAGACATACCATCTTTGCCAAAGTGCTAATGAAAACTGAGAACTAGATGGAGTTTAGCCCTTTTTTATTTTTCTAAATTTGGAATACTCATTTAACGAGAGTGTCCTTGATGGTCAAGGCTCCTTTTGTAGTTGGGGGAGGCTCACTATCGCACTTAACCTTACTCCTATTCTGAGAAGTACTTGTCCATTGTGATATTCTCTGCGTATACATTTAATTAAGCAACTGCCCAAGAAAATGCAACAAAAACATTTATATGATCCAAAAGGCGCCGGTTCTCCATCGATTTTGTTCCAATGTTCTAATTGCTTGCATTTTCTGATATGGATTCATGGCGATTGATTTTTGTGAGATTCACTTGGCTTCAGGTAATTGGTGAATGTCATGCAAGCGGTATTGACAAAGAGGTTGCTGAAAAGTATAAATCAATAAACAAGTCTCAGGACTGGGAGCTGTTTCTGGAATTTTTTGTTGATACAGTACTATATCAACCATCACCACAAGGGTGTGTAACCATCATTAAAGTGACATGCAAATTTGAATTTCTTCGTTTGATTTCAAAGTTTTGCTAACAATTCATGCCTCCTTAGCAGAGGAGGCTGCCCAGCTGGGCTATCAATTGCTAAAGCCAACCGTGTGACTGGGAAGTTTCCGTTGAAAGGCGATATGCTTCTATCAAGAAAGGTGAGTTGAACATTATTCTGCAGTAATGGATCAGGAATCTGCTCTGGGTGGTGATGCATTTTTATACATCCTAGTTATGCATTGGCCTACTATCTTGTTTTATTTCGGGATTGGATATAACTTAATACTGTTTTTGTTCTTTTAACAAGCAGTTAGGTATCTTGAATGTAGTTGAAGCGTTAGAGCTTGCTCCAGAACTTGTTTATCCACTTTATCTGGTTGCTTCTGCTGATAGGTATAGCTCGGTTGCCCCTTTTAGTAGCTTCAATCAATCAGCTAAATTCCTCAACTCTATTCAGCAAAGAGTTATTATCAAACTCCTCAATTGCCTAATGAACTTGTTTCTCTTTATTATGATTTATTTGATTGTTGGATTATGAAGTCAAGAGCCTGTTGTGAAAAGAGGAGAGGAGCTTCTAAAAAAGAAGGCTTCTGGTGCTAATCTAGACGATCAGAGGTTGATAAATAGACTGTTCTTACTGTTTAATGGTATGAAAAGTGATTTTCTTTTTCTTGTTTCTCAGTCGAATGAAATCATCTTAAATATTACAGAATGCTTTTTTTTTTCTTTTCTTTTCATTTTCTGTACTTTCTATGCATGTTCAGCACAGCTGTAGACCTGTAGTTGTGTATATAATTGATAGCTACTTATTTTGCTTTATTGGAGTACAAGTTAATTTTAGGTACCTTTAGTTATTTACTCATGGTTACTTACATTTTCAGATCGGGGATATTCAGCTTTGGCTTATAACTGCCCTTAATTTTCTAACTATGCTATGAAAGCCCTTCTTCATTTCTTTTATTTTATGGAAACTAGTGATGTACTTCTATAGCCTTTGTAGTTAGCAGATTATGACAGAAATGGAGCAGTACTGCCAGAAGTGCTTGATTTATGATATAATATTCTTTTGAAATAAACCAAAGACAGCAAAGGCACATAGATGTGGGATGTTGAATACCCAAAAGTTATGGTTGGACAAATACAGTTAATGTGAAGTGAGTTCTTGGTAGTAAGTACAGTCAACTTGAAATGTGAGTCACTGGAATGCATGACCTGAAGTGATAGATAGATGAGCATTAGAGTAGTTAGTGCAAGTATTAGGTTGCTATATAGCAAATGTGATTATCGTGGTCAACTCCAAGAGTCCCAAGTTATAAGCTGACGACTTTGCAAAAATACTCCTATTTAGGTCTGCATGCTTTATATTTCTTTGAGCAGATTTATTTTCAACTGGTGTTTTGTGTTTTAGTTACTTTCCCTCTGTATAAGGTTCCTTTTTCTTCTTTTCCCTTCATTTTTCTCCTGTTCTTCAATTTCTATAGCAGATCTATCTGACAACTAATTTGACCTTTTCCCAGGGCCCAGTAATGCAGAAAATGTTGCCCCAGAATCAAGGGTCAGTCCTGCAAATGCTGCCTTGAAAGTGAAACTAATGAATGTCTTCTGTCGGTCTGTCACTGCGGCAAACAGTTTCCCATTGACTTTACAGTGCATTTTCGGCTCAATATATGGTATGTAGGACACATTATTTTCTGGTGATGAACTTGTGGAGGTTGACTATTGAACTAATCAAGTGATTTGACATAAAAATTAAAAATGAGAAAAAGTGGAAGCTACTGTTGGATGCTATCTTAAGCCCATGCTATATTCATATTGGCATTTAAAAGCTGAATTCTTGTTCTACTAACTGTAGAGGATTGAGATCAATTTAGTGATTTAGTAAACCAAATGGCTAGGTGCTCCCTTGTTTTAGGATACACTCTATGCCCCAAAAAGAATCATGTTTGTTTTTTCGTCTGATATAATTTAAGGATGTTGCACCATATTATCATAAATGATTTGTGCTTCCCTCCCACTACTTACCAATTTTATGTATTAGATTGGTTTATATTCTACGGACATATAAACATATATTTGTGTTTTATTTTGGATAACTCTCCCTTTTTTCAATTTATCAAGAAAAAGGGAGGGAGTACTTCTTTTTGCTACCAAAAGAGAAAAGAAGATCCAATATGGCATCTACTTTTGAAGAAAAATGCTTTAGCCCATTGAGTTGTTGCTCTTTCATAAGGAGAAAGTCTCAAGGATACATACGCTGCAGAAAATTTTGACCGGGGCTTCATGTCTCTCTATCATGACTCACCATCAATATACGAAAGACATGCTTTACTTTCAGTGAGAACTTGTTCTCTGAGTGCAGGGACTGGCACTACTTCAAGGTTGAAGCAGTTGGGGATGGAATTCACTGTCTGGGTTTTTAAACATGTAGGCAACTCAAAAACTCTTATTCAGTTTTTTCCCTTCATGTTTGAAATTCTCTACTCAATGAACCATTCTGTCTACTTCAGGAGGTTTTTTGTGATATATATTTAGTGTTCTTAGGACAAATCTGGTTTAAGTAAAATCCTCATTCTGAATAAGTGCAGAGCTGGGGTTCCACCACATAGAGCTGTTTGCATTTTTTTTGACTTCCCCCTATAATTGTTTTAAGTTTTAACCTTAAGTAGCATCCATTATTTCTGTGTATGCAGGCAAAAATTGAGCAACTAAAGCTCATGGGCCCTGTTATATTGAATGGGATTCTGAAGTTACTTGATGGTTACTCAAATATGGAATCAGGTTAGTCACAAGGTAGTTGATTGGGATTTTTTTTCTATTCTGAATCCAAATTTGATGATTATACTCATATCTTGAATTTGTTCCACAAAACCAGATTCGGCAGCAAGGGACACTAGGATTTTTTCCTTTCAAGCAATCGGCTTGCTTGCACAGCGCCTTCCACAACTTTTCAGGCATTTTTCATTCATCACTACTTCTACTGGTTGCATTCCCATTGAATATGATTTCTAATTGCTATTCTCTCTCATCTTAGGGACAAAATTGATATGGCTGTTCGCCTTTTTGATGCATTGAAAGTTGAGTCCCAGCTTCGATTTATCATTCAAGAAGCAACCAGTTCTCTTGCAGTTGCTTACATGGTGCGCTATTGTACTTCATCTGTCATTATGATCTTATGTTGATTGATAATGAAGCCTAGAATTAAGTTTGGTAAACGAAATACTTAGAGACTGCCATTTAACACACTCTCTGCTAGTGTAGAAAAGGACTTGTATCTGTCTTATATAACAGTGGATGAATTGGAAAGTCATCTTGAGCATCTAAGAGCGTACTCTACATTTTCTTGTTCCACAAAATTCAAGTCCCTGAAGCATCACATTCCATCCAATATTTGCATTTGTTATTATCGTAATCCACAATTTCACTATCATAGTCTCTTATTTACTTCCACTCTTTACTATCTGCAAAGAGCAAATGTTATTTCTCCACTGTTTGGATATGTTTGCTTTACTTGTCTTTTGCCATTAAGGACCTTAGTAGCTTTTTGTTTAGTGTATTCTCTTTTGGTCTTACCTACAATTCATAGGTCATTGTATTGTTATTTCTTTTACATTCTGGCTGCATCTTACCATGCATTACCTTCTTTGAGTTATGTGCTGGCAAGTGGTGTTAACACTTTCTGTATGGTCTGCTAAGTGATGCTCTGTCATATTTTAGCATGATTGCAAGTTCACTGTGTTACAACTTACAAATCAGTTTTGCATGAGACTATCAAAGCATCCAAGCCAAAAAAAAAAAAAATTGGTGATGAAAGGTGAGGCCTCACAACAGCATAGAGCACTTATAACCCTTTGACTGAATCATGTGAGGTTATACCACTCGGCATACATCCTCATGTGCAGGCTGTTGAAATGAGCGAATAAAGGTCTGTCCTGTGGATCATGAAACTGGGCTGACAGTTGATGAACCAGACAATAACAACCTTGGTGTCTATACCGGATTAAAGCATTAGATCAAGACAAATGTAGAATGGGTGGGAGGTTTTGCTACTTAATGATGACTAACATGTTAGCTGCTTTAATATAATTCCTTTACCTTATTAAGCCAGGTTATGGGTATTTACCTCTAATCATCCACACAGACATACATGTAAATGATTGTTTTTTGGAGATGTAAGCTATTTGAGATTCCAGAAAGCTACATTTTTAACACTTGTTTATGATTATCAGGGAGCTCCAGCTGATGTGCTAAAGGATTTGGAGACACTGCTGGTCACTAATTGTCAAGTGGTATTAAATCTTACAAAGTTTAATATTTCTTGATTTACCCAGCCCATATTATAACAATTAATGTTTGATGCTTTAGTGGACTGATCATGAATATATCACCGAAGTCTAATCCACTAGTTTCGTTTTGTACTAACTAGGAGGAAGATGAAGTTCGTTTTTGTGCTGTGAGATGGGCGACATCTTTGTTTGACTCAGAACATTGTCCTAGTCGATTTATTTGTATGCTAGGAGCAGCAGACCACAAGTTAGATATAAGGTTTGCTCTCTTTGCCCTTTGTCATTAATAGAATCATGGCATACTGAACATTTTGCCACTTAAAATGGTGTAAACTATGTGCTATTCATGGTTAGTAAATACTGTCAATGCCTTCACTTTCCAAACAAGTAGAAAGGCAGCTTTAAATGTTGCGAATGCAGTGTAAAGAGAAAGGGGAAAGAAAGTCTAGAGAATAAAAATCTGGATTGAAGAAACCAAGTTTATTGTCTTTAGGTTCTTGTGTCATACTTTTAACATGATTTTGACCCCAGAATGCATTAGCTTTCTCACTTCTGTATGTTCGCTTTCTGCAGACTCTTCAATAGTAGAATTAATTATTTCGTTCTTTAGATTTTGTTATTTAATGTGTGCATTACCATTTTCTTGAAGGGAGATGGCACTTGAAGGACTCTTTCTAGGTAAGGATGAAGGGAAAAAAGTAAATGAGAATCTTAAGCAGAGATATCCTAAACTAGGATACATGCTAGAATGTATTCTTAAGCAGCAGCCTCAATTGTTGGAATCATCGGAAACAAGAGATCAAAGACTTCTTTTTTCTTCCAAAGTGTATGTGGCTATGGTGAAATTTTTGTTGGGTTGCTTTGAGTCAGAGTTGGCACAAGATGAATCTTTAGGAAGATCACCATCATTTCTGTCTACAGCCGAAAGATTATTTTTGCTATTAGAGCATACTATGGCATTTGAAGGTTCTGTTGAATTGCATTCCAATGCTTCCAAAGCCTTGGTCAAAGTTGGATCCCAGCTTCCAGAGGTTCATCCTGCAAATCTCCTATTGTTGATTGGAATGTATTATCTTCATGTTTTCATGCTGTTGAGTGAATTTCTATTACTTACTTTGTTCAACTCTTCCTCCCTTTTCTTTCTTCTCAATGAAGATGACAGCGTCCCACTTTACTCAGAGAATTTCCTGGTTAAAGCAGTTACTGGCTCATGTTGATTTAGATACTCGTGAATCTGCAGCACGTCTTCTTGGTATCGCATCCTCTGCGCTCTCAGATAGTATGTTATATGCCATAATAAGTGAGCTGGTCTCTTCAATCAGTTCAACGGACAAGTTAAGGTTTGTCGCTCTCACCTATGTTATCTCTTTTCTGAATCTGGATGCTGATTAACATATTTGTCAGGTTTGAAGCACAGCATGGAGCTTTATGTGCCATAGGTTATGTCACTGCAGATTGTGTACGCAGAACACGTGTAAGTTGCAGACATTTTTTAACTTGTTTGGAGTGTTGCCCAATAACAAACCCAGCTCATATAATCTGTATTACGTGTGATGGCTTCAGAATAGTGAAACCTCACTCTTTCCTTCTTCTTTTTTCCGCATTTTATTCTTGTGAAAAATCAGAGCCTGTTTCATTTCCACATGAAATGCGTTATGGCATCTATGTCACAGGCCCAAAATGGTAAAACCTACTCATGAATTTAAAAGAAAAATAGATCCACGTGGCCACGAGAAGAGGAAAAGACTTGGCTTTGAATGTAAAGCTAGACTTTGTCAGCACCAGTAGCTACCATGGATTCCATCCATGTCTGCACCCCAAGCCTTTTCAATGGAAGTGATCAAGTATCAAGACTGCATTTTTTCCTGATTAATATTCTACTAACACTTCACTGTTGAAGCACACCTTTAGCTATCCTATATGATAAGCCAGGGCTGCACTTTTGCCCCCTTGTCACTAGAGAATTGTGAAGAGGAACCAATCCAAAATCTTATTCATACATGCTCAGATAGACGTCCCTCTTTCCTTTTTTTTTTTAATCTCTTTTCCTCTGTTGAAGTTATCAGCCAGGGATTAGTGACATGCTCTTTTTGGGATAGCCATGGAACATGTGTAAGATTGCTCTGGTCAAAATGGATTTATTTCAAGCTGGAACCTGGGCCAAATGAAGTACTTGCACAAAATCATATTTACTTGGTAAAAGGGTTTTTCCATTTCTTTTTCATGGTGTGAGAACATCAAATAAAAGCGTTCATTTTGTTTTGTACTCTTAACTGTATCTTTCTCCCCTTGACTTCATCCACAACCAGCAGCTCTGGCAACCTACCACTTCTTTACTGTTTTCCTAGTGAAGCCAGTAGATAATTAAATATATTCCCATATTCAGATTATGAGATTAGTTTAATATGCACAATTTAAGTTTAGATATACTTCAAAGCTTCTAACATCTTTATGCTTTTCATGTGATAGGAATTCACTTATCTTTGATCATTTTGAATCTGCTCTTTCAATTTTCTTTTTTTTATCTTTTGTATCTGACATTCATTGTTAAACAGATTCCACAAGAATTCTTTCAAAATATACTTAAATGTCTCATAGACATGGTTAACTCCGAGGCAACAACATTAGCTTCCACTGCTATTGAAGCTTTAGGTCATATTGCTTTGCGTGCACCATTACCTTCAGTCATGAATGATTCTAACTCAGGTTAATTTATTCTGCTTGTTGAATTGTGTAATATTTTGGTTCATAGTTTTGCTTAGCATACAAAATCAAGTGAAATCATTTTCAAATTACAGTCAAAGTACTCGCTGTTATGCGGGAAAAGCTGAACAAATTACTATCTGGTGATGACACTAAAGCAATCCAGAAAGCTCTCATCTCCATTGGGCACATTTGTGCCAAAGAAACATCTATTGAGCACATGAACGTTGCTCTTGATCTTGTTTTCAGCCTCTGCCGGTCAAAGGTTGGTGTTGATGATTATTCTCTGCTTTCTACAAGTCCGTTGACTCCTGTTAATATTGCAGTGGGTGGCTAGTGGAAGTTGTTTTTTAAATTTGATGCCTGAGTTTCTACAGGTTGAGGATGTTCTATTTGCTGCTGGTGAGGCCTTGGCATTCCTTTGGGGTGGTGTTCCTGTAACTGCTGATCTGATCCTTAAGACTAATTATTCCTCGCTCTCTATGATCTCAAACTTTCTTATGGGTGAATTGAATTTATCTGTTTCCAAATGTAGTACTAGTGGGAAAATTGAAGCAAGTGAAGATTCTCGTGTCTTGGTTAGAGAAATTGTTACTAGAAAGCTTTTTGACAATCTCTTGTACAGTAACAGAAAAGAAGAGCGATGTGCTGGAGCTGTCTGGCTACTATCACTAACAATGTATTGTGGTAATCACCCTACCATCCAACAAAAGCTTCCAGAAATTCAGGTTTGTGGTGATTTTGTGTTCCTTCTTTTTTGAGATTTTCATCAAACCCATTTATAATACAGTTCACATTTAGGGAATTGCCTTATTCATTATGCTTGGTACCTAACTTCATAAAAAAGTGATATTGTTGGAGGTATATTTTCTTAATTAAGTGGGCTTTTTCAGTTGGTTGATTTTTAGTTTGTGTCTTTAAATGGACATATATTACCATGCATACATAATGGTAGTTTTGAACTTACAAAATTATGATTTGGGTTCAGGAGGCTTTTTCAAACCTGCTTGGCGAACAGAATGAACTTATACAGGAATTGGCATCACAAGGCATGAGTATTGTCTATGAGCTTGGTGATGTGTCGATGAAAAAGAGCCTTGTAGATGCATTGGTCTCTACGTTGACTGGTTCAGGGAAGAGGAAAAGAGCTATAAAGGTAAGTGTCAATGAAAAAGAAGGTTTGCACATGATATGAAATATTTTGTTTTGTCCAGTGTTAAATATGTGTTCTAAATATCCTAAGAATCAAATAACAGAAGATTTCATCACAGTATCTCAAGGGGGAAATGATAAAAGATCATAAGTTGTGAAATCTCTGATCTATAAACAAGAAAAGAGCAGAAAATTTTCTGTAGATAAAAGCTGTTATGTATATGAAGATAGTTAATAGTTACAAGAAAGTAAATCAAATAATCCCTAATTGATTGTTGTGACAATAGCTAGTGTGGATATATGAACTCTACTTCACCATTCCAAAACTTTGCATAAGCTGCTAGTGTTCCAGATGCTACAACTCTATGGCTTAACCAACGTTTTGTTTGATTCTCTACTCATTGCTGGGAAAATGCTATTCTCTTGCTTGGTTCATCTTACATTTGAGTCTGAAACTTTGGAGTATTTGTTCTTTAGCTAGTTGAAGACACTGAAGTATTCCAAGATGGCACTATTGGTGAGAGTATTAGTGGCGGGAAACTTAGCACGTACAAGGAGCTTTGCAACCTGGCAAATGAAATGGGACAACCAGACTTGATATATAAATTTATGGATCTTGCTAATTATCAAGTTTCTTTAAATTCAAAGAGGGGTGCTGCATTTGGGTTCTCTAAAATAGCTAAGCAAGCAGGGGATGCTTTGCAGCCTCACTTGTGTTCCTTGATTCCTAGGCTTGTTCGCTACCAATACGATCCTGAAAAAAATGTGCAGGTGAGTAGTTGGTTGCTTATAGTAGTCTTAGTTTTCTCGAATTGGTTGTATGCTATTTCTTATACACTGTGTGTTAATCTGGTCATTCTCTACTGTCTGACCATTTTTAACACTCATTATGTGTCTACCACTTGCACGTTAAGGGAAATGAAGATGTAATTTTGTGTCCACCATGTTAGCTATTCCTCACATTTCGTTAATTGGGCTTATCTGGGCAGTCATTTTTCATTTCACCACTTATTTTGTTGGCTAATGTATTGCTATTGAGGGCATACTAAGCTACGCATAAGTTTTTACAAAAGCAATCATATGACGTGACATGACAGTCTAAGCTAGTTGGTCACTGAGTCTGGTGCTCTCTTAAATTTAAAACAACCATTCCATTGCAGACATCTTTGACTACGTACGTGCACTTCTATAAGTCCTATGTATTCTGCATGTTTACAGTTTACCTTTTCCTATTCTCAACCTCTTCTGTGTACTTTGGACTTCTGTAGGATGCGATGGCACATATATGGAGGGCACTAGTTGCTGATCCAAGGAGGACCATCGACGAAAACCTGGATCTTATTTTTGATGATCTGTTAACACAATGTGGAGCTAGACTTTGGCGTTCTCGGGAGGCTTCTTGTCTTGCCCTTGCAGATATCATCCAAGGTCGAAGATTTGATCAGGTGCTGGTCTTTTCTCTGAGAAATTTTAGCATGTATAATTCGTTGTCATAATTTTATTTTATTTTATAGTTGAAAATCCTTGTATCCTCGATATAGCTTATTCTAAACTAGATAAACTGTTCATGTTTGGCTTGTAAATGGGTCAGCCGTCCCTTGGTTATTTTATGGAAGAAAAACTGTATGAATATGCTTAACCAGTTTCTTAATCCACATGAATGGAGTTAGGACAGACTTTAAATGTAGCAAACAATTCCCTAAACAGAAGGAAATCATTCCTAGCCATCATTATTCATCCACTTCTTACGTTCTATGAATGGCTGGAATGAAGGGGTCAATCCAATGCAATATTGATTTTGTAGGAAGCTTTCAAATTGATGAATAAAAACTCATCTCCATGTGTGATCAGATAATGCGTCATATATGCATATGTACCTTGACACCCCATTCCTATTGGTGTACCAAGATGATCTTACAGATTGAGCTTATTTTGTATTCTGTTTTCTGGTACTTTGCATAGGTTGGCAAGCATTTGAAAAGGTTATGGGTAGCAGCATTCCGTGCCATGGATGACATTAAGGAGACTGTTCGAAATGCCGGTGACAAGTTGTGTCGTGCTGTAGCATCATTAACAATTAGGCTTTGTGATGTTTCACTCACAGAGGCATCAGATGCTACCAAAGCAATGGAGGTTGCCCTTCCCTTCCTACTTGTGGAAGGCATATTGAGCAAAGTTGACAGCATACGTAAGGCATCAATAGGAGTTGTTATGAAGCTTGCAAAGGTATGATCTTTTCTTTTTGCAATTTTATAATATTTCTCTACCAAATGAAAACGTAATTCATAGCATATTTTAGATTTTAGTTGTGTCTATAATTAATGGTGTTAAACAATATCAGAGAAAGAAATAGAGGGCTTAATCTATACAAGACCCTCACACAACTTTTATATAATAGATGGGAGGAGAATAGAAGGAAAGAAAATCCCTAGGAATAAAGAAAGTAAATCCCTAGGAATAAAGAGAGATTATTATGTTTCCTAAACTATAACTAACATTGCATAACAAATGGCCATGTAGTTAAGGCCTCAAACTATGAAATAATGTTCAATTAACCTTCAAAACATTATTCGGTCCAAGTAACCCATAGGGTGATGTATTCCCTCATGGTCATGTTGAGTGGTAAAACCCCACACAGTCAAGTGAAGAAGTTTGTTGACTATATATTGTGGTAAGGCCCCTTTAGCCATTGCCAGTTGGTTTTGAATTGGATCCTTTAACATGGTACCCGAGCCTAGGATGTCACTACCACATTTGTTACTGTAAGCCACATGGTCCACGTAATAGAATCATTTTTAAACACTGGATGGTTAACGAGTATGTGTGTTGGATGCTTTAACAATCAAATAAGGGTTTTAACAGAGTTTTTAATGGGTGGTGAGGCCTCTATATTCCTTGCAAATTGGTTTTGGTTTAGACGCCTGATCATGATGTCAGAGCCCCAGTTTTCTCATTGGCTCCTGTGTTAGTTTTTAGCTCCAGTTTTCTTGTCATGGTCAATGCAATATTTTTTTTAAAATTTTTTTTCAATCATTTCATGTGTCAACATGTGAGGGGCGTGTTAAGTGGTGTAATTCAGTAGCATATCCTGAAAATTTTTAAAGTCAGTCCGAAGGATATGCATAAAAAAATTAATATTTACTACTGTATTTATAGTTTATTTTATCTGATAATAAAAGAGAAACTTATTTTATACAAGTCCTTTTTGCTTTTAGCTCCACTTTCTTGGTCCACATAACATTTATATTTTCAAATTTTTACATAGAGTTGGCTTGTTCAGTGGTATGATTTTATACAATTAAAAGGGCTTCTTGCTGTTTTATAACGGTTTGAGTTGGATGATGTTAATTGTTATATAACCTAGAGCAAATGTTAGAAATTTATTTGGTGAAGATTGTCAAAATAAGGAAAATTGTGGGGGGAAAAAGGTGATGCTCAATTAGAGCGAATATATGGCTGCTCAAGTCAAGTTTCATACCGTCTATGTAGCAAATTACTACTACTTCCAAGTATACAATTCCTGATCACAATATGAAGTTAATCATTGATCACAATGATTGCTTTTAATGTCTCTTATGTTTGAAAGTGGTTTTTATTTAAGGTTTATTTTATGGTTTAATGGCTTCGTCAGTCAGGGTGTTAGCTTCAATCAGTAATACCACAATCCTAACTTGTTGGGTTGGTGCATCAATCTTGTGTCTCCATTCTATATTCATGTCTATGTTAATAGTAATGGCTGGCTTTTCGCTTGCTGTTACCTACCACAATACTGTGCATTTTTCGGGGCTTTGAACAGGCTAAATGACATGCATAGGGACTTGGAAGAGTAAGGATTTTAGCTTCACTGTATTTTTTAGTTCTAAAAACATTGGATGCTTATAGGGTGCAGGGATTGCTCTTAGGCCCCATCTATCTGATTTAGTCTGTTGTATGCTGGAGAGTTTATCAAGCCTTGAAGACCAAGGACTCAATTATGTTGAGGTGAATCTAGTTTATGTGCTTGCTTTAGCAATCTTAAAATGCCCTACTTTGCTCTGTGTTCATTGTTTATGCTTTGTTCCTCCTAGTTGCATGCGGCAAATGTTGGAATACAAGCAGAGAAGTTGGAAAATCTTCGCATTTCAATTGCAAAAGCATCTCCAATGTGGGAAACTCTGGATTTGTGCATAAATGTTGTTGATAGCAAATCATTAGACATGCTGGTTCCACGCCTTTTGCAGTTGGTTCGATCAGCAGTTGGCCTCAACACTAGGTTGGTGCATATTTCTCACTGATAACAATTCGACTATAAGTAATTGTTAATATGAAGTGAGTTTCTTGTATTTTCTGGAAAAAATTATTGAACTTTTTCATTTACTGGGTTTATTTTGGAACTTGAAATATTGTTCATTTCAAGTTAATGCTAAACTTTTTCCTTAAAACTAATACTTTTTTCAAAGGTTTAATATTCTTGCTCTGGATCATGATTGAGTTCTTGCTTATCATTTCAAACTGAAAGTAGCTTCAGATGTGAGCTTTTGCATAAATGCTCCTGATATTCCCATTAGTTGTGAATTGTGAGTAAGCTCCTTGGTTACCCACTGCTGGTCCTGATTTAATCCTTGAACCTTGTTACCAATTAAAAACAAAAGAAACGCTAGAAAAAGTGAAGGAAAAAGAAATACTGGTTGGGCTTTGAGTCTTTGAGAACACTCCCTCAAAGGAGAGCAAAATGTGTTTGTTTGTTAAAGGGAACATCAATATTGTTGCATGATTTGCAAAGTTAGCATTTGTATTCTTGGGTGGTGAAAGATGTTTGAGCATTTCTATGGAGTCATAAGTGGGCAGGTGGAGGACACCAGAGTAGCCAACCCAAACCCTATCGACAATGGTGTGGAGTGTCCTCACCATTATATAAAGCTTTAATAAATTATTAACCGTGAGTGACACAACCCCCTCATATGTAGGTTGGCAAGACAACTGAATATAGGTTTGTCATGTAAACCATGGAAAATGGGTTAACAGTAGACTGAGGAGGCAGTGTCCTTGTCTCTGATACTACATTAAAGCTTCTAATCCAAATTAGCAATGGTTGAGAGAACTGACCAAAATATGAAGCCCTAACTCTTAACTATGTGGGTTTATATTGTTTGACAAAGGAGAAGCAAAACATGGTTATGTGAAGAATAGTGGCATTATGGCACTAAATCAGAATTGCCTAGTTGTTTTGGTGCATAAAAAATTCATTTTCAGTTGTTATGTTAGCCCTGGTGCAACTCTTGTCAGTCTTCCTCATGGAACGTCCATTGCAATAGATAAATAATTTACAGTATCTATAAGAAGTAAAGAAATCTAAGTGGTTTTATTCCACATTTTTTAGTACTGGGGTTGTTAGTGTTTCATATTGTGATGAGGCCTCTCCACCTATTGCCTATTAGTTTCGGGTTGGATGCTTCAACATGGAAACAGATCTGAAGGTTTATCACTATCTCGCCTTTCAGCTGTAAGCCCTAGTGTCATTGTTGTGGTCTTCATGATGGCCCCAGTTTTAGTCATCTCACCAGCCTAGACATTGAGGGGCACGTTTAGTGGTGTTATCCCGCATTGTTATGCCAAGGTTGTTAGTTGATTATATAATGGTGAGACCTCTCCACTTATTGCTAGCTGGTTTTAGGGTGGATGCTTTAGCAGAAATGATATTTTGTACATAGAAAATCCTGTTGGATGATAGTTTTATGGTGGAATGGATGCTTTGGCAGACATGAGACTATGTATGTAGAAAATTCTGTTGGATGGTAGTTTTGTGGTGGAATGTGATTAATCTTTCATACTTCCTAGCAAATTAAGTGAGAAAATGGTGGGAGAACAAGAGAGAACTTGCTCAAACATGAGCTGCTTTAAGTTTGTTGAGAACAGTTTTTCTTCTTCAGATGTGACTTCATGTATTGCCTAGTATTCTGATTCTCAACAGTGAAGTGTCTCTGATAGGGTGTACCTGGACCATTACTCCTGAACTACGGACAATTTATTTTATGACTCCTGATTTTATGAATCCTATACTGATGGCTCTAGAAATTCTTGTCATTTAGCTAAGGTATTTTTACCTTTGACTGTTAATCCCTTGGTGCCTCTCAATATGGTTCTCATTCTACCCAGAAAGAGAATGTGATCAGAATTGCAGTACAATGAATGAAGTGGGCTGAAAATAATCTGCTAGTACTTGAAAGACTCACAAGAATGGTTTATGGTGTAGAAAATAAAAAAGAGGGACCATTTATAAATGGAGTAATTATAATTATGACTGAAAGTCTGATTGTTTGCACTTAGTTGAGGCAAGCCATTACTCTACCTTTATGCACTTGTGAATTTTCTTTTTCATTTTCTCTGTTTTTCTTCTTGTCAAGTGGGCAAAATAAGTGTTCACACTGCTGCATGTTTGACAATCTATCCCTGCAGGGTTGGTCTTGCTACCTTTCTGTGCTTGTTGGTTCAGAAAGTTGGTGCAGATATCAAGCCTCATGCAAATGTGCTCTTGAAGGTATTGTTTCCTGTTGTTGTGGAGGAGAAAAGTACTGCTGTGAAGCGTGCGTTTGCAAGTGCATTGGCCATCATTCTGAAACATGCATCTCCTTCTCAAGCACAAAAGTTAATAGAAGATACTGCAGCTTTGCGAACTGGTGACAAGAATGCCCTGATTTCTTGTGCCTTATTGCTAAAAAGCTATTCATCTGGGGCTTTTGATATTGTGAGTGGGCACAATACAGTGATCCTTCCTGTGATTTTCATATTGAGGTCAGGTTCCCTTGTTGTCTACCCTCTATGTTGCTCCTTTTCGATGAGTTTTTACCTCTATTTTTGTTCACAGACTGAAATGATGATGGTTGACACAATGCTACGGTGATGCATTGTGCCCTGAGATCATGGGCTTAACTAAGGGAAGTATTTTCTGCAGAAAACAAGGGACTGTTGTGCACCATATCTCCCTAAAATCACAGGAGGAAACTGTAAAGCACCGGAATTAGGAAGCATAGTTGGCTTTGAAATCTTTAAGTGATCTCTTAAATCAATATTGGCCATTCTTAGATCTTAACGTTTAGCCTCCATAAAAAAGATATCTGTTGTATACAAGTTGAGGGGCACTTCCTTGATACCTAAAAGCAACCAAAAAAGGAACTCAAATCAGTGAATTATGTTTTGTCTCCTGTACAATTCATAGAGTACTTTATCAGTTTCTGGTCTGGCACTTGTTGAGATCTTCTAATGAGCAACATGTGAGAGAGCTTGTTCCAAAATTGCAAAATTGCATCTTAAAACCAAACAGCATATGCTCTTTATTCATGATTTTAGTAGTTCATCCTTCAGGCTGATTTCATTTGAGGGTTTTAGTGTACTTTTGATGTATGGGAAACAATTACATTGTTTATTTTCTCAAGGGACATGTTATCTGTTGCTGCAAATTTTTAAAGTCATTGCTTTAAATTCAAGAATTCCTGGGTAAGCGTATTTGATGAATAAGATTGCAGCTTCTTTACATTGTATACTGACCATGTCTTTTATTGTTCGTAAAACCTGTCTACTCGGTGCACATTTTGAGTTACGGCTTTAAAAGCAAGTCTTTATTGCTAAGTCAAGGTTAACTTTGAAATAGTTCTCCCGTGGTTTTTTTCTTTTCTTTTTTTTTTGGGGGGGGGGGGGGGGGGGGGGGGGGAAGGGGGGAAATAATAACCTTATAGTTTTCATATATAATCAAGATGTTTGTTTTCCTGTGAGAACTTATGAAGACCTTTTGTCTTTTGAGACAACAGCTGTGGTCAAGTGGTTTTCTTCTACATGTTTAAGTTAATATGTTTCTAGGGACACTATATTGTGATTAGACCTTTCCAGTTATGGTCACAAGGTCACCCCCTTTAACCATGTTGGTTGAAACAAAGCCCTGCATGGTTAAGGGTGATCATCAGACCTTATAGAGCCCCCCTTTCTAATTGATACTTAGCCGTTTGTTTTGACATAGTATCAGATTTCAAGGTCCCACTGTTGTTTCTTCTTCGTGACTAAGAGTGAGAACTATGCTAACACATGAAGTACATGCCACTTAATAGGTCCATCAGCCCTATTCATGAGGGGGAGTATTAGTAGGACAAAGTCCCACATGTTTAAATTAAGGATGATCCCAATGCCTTGTGTAGTAGCAGGCTTAGCTCTCATTGACAAGTGATTTTAGGTTGGGTGTCTGTAGCCAGTAAAACTATTGGAACTGTTAATGCGTCCAACTCAAAACCAGTTAGGAACAAGTGGAGAAGCCTCACCATAAATAAGGGACCCTTTTTCAGGTTTGAAGATGATAAGTATGTTTCTGACCTCTTTGAGGATTTGTGGGAAGAAAGCACAAGTGGTGAACGGGTGACACAGCAACTGTACCTTCAGGAAATTGTTTCGCTTATATGTGAAGGCATTACATCATCTTCTTGGTCCAGTAAAAGAAAGGTAGTCAGCTTTTTTTTAGTCTCATTAGTTTACTGTTTTTGAAGTTCATCTTTCTTCTCTATTAACCTGATGAATGCCTACTATGTTCCTTCCCAGTCAGCTCAGGCAATTTGCAAACTCAGTGAAGTTCTGGGTGATTCATTGTCCCCTTATCGTGGTGTTCTTTTAAACTCTCTGATTACTGAAATTCCTGGACATCTGTGGGAGGTATGGAGTTTACATTCATTGTTAGTACTGGTTGTTACTGTGATGTGTTTGATATTGGTATATTTCATGCAGACTTGCTAACAAATCCAATCTTACAGGGAAAGGAAGCTCTTTTATATGCAATAGCTGCTCTTTCCAAGTCATGCCACAAAGCGATTTCTGCAGATAATCCTTCTACTCCTAGTGCCATTCTGAGTTTGGTCTCTTCTGCATGTAAGAAGAAAGTCAAGAAATATCGGGAAGCATCCTTTTCTTGTCTTGAACAGGTTAATGTTCCAATAACTCATTAATGATTTTCATTGTTCTTGTTCTTTTATTGTTATAGGTAACTCATATATACAATGAAGCATGATAACCTTAAAAAGTTCCCTGGTTGTCATCTGTTCAATCTTGGGATGCAGGTCGTTTCAGATTTGTTATGACTTTCTGTGGCAATTATTCATTTGTAATTAACAGTTTTGGAAATCTATGAATTCTGCCCATTGCTGAGAAATATCTTTGCTTGAACTATAAGCATTTATGCATAGGTATAGATTGTGCATGTGTGTGTGTTCGCACAAGACATTGCTGAATTTTATCTCAACTTTTCGGATACTTGATCTGGCACATTTACTTTTACTTGCTGATGGTAAGCATGTTTTTTCTCTGTAACATGTCAGGTTATAGTAGCCTTTGGTAACCCAGAGTTCTTTAAAATTGCTTTCCCGTTACTTTTGGAGATGTGCAACTCGATCTCTTCCAGTAAGAAGGGAGCAGCAGCTTTGTCAAATGAAGCTACAAAACCAGGTTTCCACATCCATCTGTTTATATTTACCTTCTACAATTATATCTAGTCCAGTTGCAGTGTGCAAGTTATAGCAACTTGTTTGTAAGTTATAGCTTCTGTTGATTCTTTTGTTTTTCGGTTGTCAAAAATAATCTCGTATCGTACAGAGTCACTCTAAACATTGGCTGTAGGGATATGGGGGTAAACTTGGCTTCTAATTTCATGCTTCAACCTTGTTTGTTGATGCTAAAGAAACCATCTAAACTCTCAGTTCTCCCCTGACCACTGGTTGTGGCTTTTGAGCTATTCACCTTGGATCAACTTCCTCATCCCTTTCCTCAAGCTGCCTCATGTCTTGATCATATTTTTGGCTTGTCTAGAGGGTGGACAAAAAAAAGATAATAGAGTTCAAGTTGAGGGCTCCTTCTTCTGTTTTTATTTGAAGTGGGGATGGGTCAAAAGTTTACTTTCTTTATTGATAGAGATTTGACTACAGATGATGGATAGTTTGCCGACTGCATAGAGTGCATATCAGTGCTTGCTTGTTAGCACTTGCTGCTTTCGATGCATGAATTTCTGGGAAATCTTGTCTTTAGTTAAGATAGATGTAAGGATAACCGCTGGTTTGCAGACGTTGATGATGTTGAAGATGCATCCATTCCGTTCGACAAAGTCATGGACTGTTTGGCCTCTTGTGTGCGGATGGGATCTATAGATGACATTCTTGAGGAGAAAAACAACCTAATGGTTTTTATGTCGGTTTCCTTGTCACCAGGTCCCCAGTGGACAGGTATGTCCTTTCTCTGTATTTTACTTTCTCCGTTGTTCTGAAAAGAGTTGATTCCTTCTGATTTAATTAGACGACTTTGCAGTTAAAATGTCAGCATTTTGCTCAATCAAAGAACTTTGTTCAAGGCTCTCTACCATTTTGGATGACTCTAAAGAAACGTTGATGCAGTTTACAGCCATAGCTTTTGTTCAGGAGGTATTTAACTCTTCCTTTCTATTGTTTTCACTTTGAAAGTTCTGCATTTTGAACGTCGCTTGTTTATTTTATTTTTCCAGTTGTTTGGCGTTGTAATGCCTAGAATCATCGAGTGCATAAGTACGATAAAAATTGCTCAGGTAATTTGTCCTGCTATTTTTATCTTAATCAATTTCATGGGCATGTTCTTTTTCATTAAGAGGTCACCGGTTTCTATAAATGTACAATTTTTCCTGAAACACTATGGTCTATGCACAAAATTGTAGGTTCACATATCTGCAGCAGAGTGCCTCCTGGAGATCACCAAGCTTGGAAGACATATTTCACCAGCAAATGGGACATTATCAGGATTGAAAACTGAGCTTCTTGGCCTTCATGAGGTTGAGAAGAACGAGCCGGCAAAATCACTATTGAGGAATTCAATCGACATCCTTGAAAGTCTCGAGCATGGAGGTATTACGCAAGGTATCTGAGTATCGATATGTAAAGAAGACAAACGTCATTTGCACAGATGGAAAGTGATTCCTGATGTCTGGAAGCAACTCGAAATGAAGAGGTTTCCTGAAGCCGTGGTACTTGAGATGCTTCATGTTTCCGCAGGTCTGAGTTTCATTAAAGCTGGAGCCGCACAAAGCTAACATATTCAAAGCTTTTAGCATCCTGGTTTACATGTATGATCTTTGGTTGGACCCTGTACTCATTTTAGGGTACTTGAACAATTTGTTTAGTATATCACTTAATAGCGTCGAGTCGACCACTTCTCTTATAAACCGACGGTCCATCAAGCCCACATCACAACTCTCCAAACACACGTATAAGCCTTTCTCTTTTCCACATGCATGTGTGGGGGTTTCGCTGTACCAGTATAATTTTGCCATTGTTCATGTCTCTATTTGTAGATGTGGCCCTCCCCTCATATAAACAAGGATTTTTTTTATCTTTGCATATCCCTGTAGACTGAATATGGTTAATTAACTAGTGTAGCAGTAAATCATATCTCTACCCAGGTTCAGTTCACATAAACAGATGTTAATCGTTCATATTAGTATGTTACAGTATATTCACTGTCTTTACTGAATGTAATAAAGTGAGAAGTGTTTTAATTTCTTAAACAAATCAAATAAGCAGATAATTTTTGTAGTGGGTAATAGTTCGTCACAAATTCAGACAATATTGTGGCTTAGAAAAGATGGTGAAAGAGAAAAGGGGAGATCTCAGTGGCACTACGTTAGCACACGTGTAGTTTTCAGTTAATTACCGTAGCGGTAGCGTCTGTCTGCATGGAACTGAGGCAAACAATTTGTTTGTTTGTTTATTTCTTTATCGTTTGCTTGTCATAGGTATAGCTTATAATTTTTTTCCCCTCCTGACTTGATGTATTTCATATTCATTTAGAAACCTAGAGATGCTACTATTATGAGAAGGGGGAAAAATCAGGGGTAAACCAGTGCAAGAAACCAGTTCCACACTCGTACCCTAAAGGACCTAAACAAAGATAGTCCCCTTTTTTTTTTTGTTACCTTTCCATTATCCAAAACCGGAAATTATTGGGCAGAAAAGAAGAAACATAATCAGGCCTATATTTGGAGTAAATCTAATATGCACCAAATTCTTTATATATTTATATTCTAATTAATACTATGCTTCATAACATAAAATAAGTGTGAACATATCAAATCTTATGCCTCCAGAATTAGAAATATGTACAAATTAAATACTAGATATGTATAAATTTGATATACAAATAAAGTGAAAGATTTGTATAAATAATTTATGACATATGTAAAAATGACTGAATAAGATAACAAATATGTTGCCAATATATTTAGCAACATATAGAGGTTCAACTTTTTATAAAAAAAAAGGTGTGAACATTTCAAATCTCACTTTTTGCTAAAATTAGAGATACGTAAATCAAACGACAGATATGTATAAAAATCAATGTATAAAGTAAGTGATAAATATATATAAAACGTGTAATACATATGTACAAATGAAATTTCTGAATTGTTACCAATATTACATTATTTTTTTGTAAATAATTTCGTATTAAAATTTTTCCTATATTATTTTTATATATATATAATTTTATGACTTTGTAGGAATTATTTATTATCTACATATACATACTGAAAAAACATTATGGACTTAATTTTAAAAAGTTAAAAAAAAAAAAAAGCTTGGGGAAGGAGATTTTGGTTTTTGGGGGGGGGGGGGGGGGGGGGGGGGGGGGGGGGGGGGGGGGGGGGGGTGAGGGGGGGTGGAAAGGTGTAGGTGATGGTAGTGGTGTGTGGTTTTTGGGGGGGGGGAATTGGGGGGGGGGGGGGGGGGGGGGGGGGGGGAGACTCAAAAGCAAAATTGTTGTTTTTTTTTTTTTTTTGACTCAAAACCCTTCTTTTTTTGTTGAACAGCTACTGGCCAGCAAATCTCCTCCATGCTCGTATTCAATCTGGCATAAAAATATTCCGTATCCATGCACCAACCAAAGATCGTAGGTCAGCAAGCAAATGGAGAGGACCTAATGGGCGTGAGATTGGATTCTGGGTTCAGGAGAAGGAGCAGATGGCAGCAGCCTGAGAGGAGTACGCAAGATGATGATGAATGATAAGGATACACTGGGTATTATAATATCTAATAAGGGTAAAAGTGTAACTATATGATAAGGCACAGGTAAAGTCAGGCGCATGCAAGACACAGCCGCATACCAAGGCAGCAAGAAACAAAGTGGAGCCGCATTTGGTCATGTGGAGGGGTTGACATTCCTGATATTCTGATTGAATTCAGAAATGTAAATAACTTCACAAAGACCTAAACCTTGCCCGGTTTTTCAAAATCGTTGCAAGCAAAAAACCTAAAACAACTTCACAAAGCAGCATGCCAAGAGCGAAAACAAAAAATGTTTCGATGGTCTTGAGATTGATCAAGTAGCTGGTACATGAGAATATGCTTATTCAAAGACGGTCCTCCAAAAGAGAGAAAACTGCCTCTGACAAAGAGCAAACATGCCTGTTCAGTACAAAACCATTAGATGCTAACACCTCCCCATTAACCAGCATCTTGATATCTATGGAGATCAGAACTAAAAATATGAAACACACAGCTTAAATCATTCATGAAGAGTCCCCAGGATATCTTCATCTCTGAATAAATGGTACCTGAAATAGTATAAGTGAAATTTGTGATTGCCAAAATCAGCACAACAGCCAAAAAAAGGCGTCAATAGTATAACATGCAAGACAGTGCAAGCTAAACTTCATAGAACATAAAATCATTCTGCGCCTACTATTCCTATACTACAGGTATTTGGGATGGATGGTGGTTGGGGCAAATCAAGTAGGCACTGAGGGAGTGACCCTATCGGGAATATCAGACATATTTACGAGTCCATTGGCTAGTTTGATAAGCAAATTGGTTTTCGACATACCAAGCTCCAGGTTCAACTACGAGGGTGGGATGAATCAGACATAATTCAATGGATGGAACCAAGGCTCAGAATAATGGTTGAAGTTGGGGTTTTCATCTACAGAATTCAAGGTTCAACAAACCCTCACTTTATCCTTGACCTTTCCACACAAATAAAAAGAATGGGTACAGATGCAAGGGCTCCAAGAGCACTGTCCCTGCATTGCCTCCTGTAACAAGAGCCAAGCACAAATGTGATTCACACAACTGGGTGGCTGGTTCCTATCAGGCTAACTACTGCCCTAAGCTAACAGGTAATCTGACAAACAAAAAGAAAAATATCAATGCTTTATGCACGTTACATGAGCTACCACTAATCAAGAGGTCTGAATTTACAACCTGAAAATACATCACAGCCTACCTTCCACCACATAAACCAAGTTCAACATGAAGAACGTATGCATACAATTATTGACATAATTAAGATTAAGGAGCAAATAAAAGAACACTTCAAACACAAGGAGCGTCTGAAAAACTAACTCTTTTTCACCAAGCTTCACTTCTGTGCCTCCATACTCGGGCAGAAGAACAGTGTCCCCTTCCTTCACAGTAAGAGGAACGATTTTCCCATCTCTGTCACAAGCTCCAGGACCCACAGCTACAACTTTCCCAGAGTTTATCTGAAATCCGTGCAAGAAATTTTTTTTTTAAAAAAAAATCAAAGATCAAAACTTTCAATCTTCAAAACAAGTTTTTAAAATTAAGGAAGAAACTTTTTAGGACAAAATAAATGGGTATTGGAAAATAACCTTAGGGGTCTTCTCAGGAAGCAGAATTCCGGCGTTAGTTTTGGAAGGAGGAATTATTCTCTCCACCAAAACACGATTGAAGGATGGAATCAAACGCTTGGCCATGTCTTGCAGAATTTCGGGACCAGCAGACGTGAATCGAAAACCCAGAAGCTTCTGTTTTCGGCTCGTTGGTTGGGTTTAGGGTTTAACGGGTCAAAATAGTAAAAGGACAAAACTAGCCCCCGTATTTTAGATTCTCTTCCAATGGGCTTGGAAACCAATAAAATGCTCATTTCCAAGATTTTGAGCTATGGGCTGGGCTTTCAGACTCAAAATAAAAGCGCGTCCAAATCTGTTGTAGAAGAAAGAATTGCAATTTTTTTTTGCAATTTTTTTTTTCACATTTTATTCTTCTTGATTTTTTTTTTTTTTTCAATGGAATGACACATTTTAGTACATCTATCAAGGAAACATCTTTAATGGGAAGAGAAGTTAAAGGAGCCACCTACCAAAACAAACCTGACTTGAGCCATTTAACTCATCAATTCATTCCAACAACTCCATTAATGGCAATAATAACATCTACTATTACGCAAACTACTATTATTCTCCCTATCAACAAACCAACCCAAATACCTCAATTTCATCTTTTTGGACTCTGAGACCACCACAGACACCAAGAGATTCAGAATTCAAAACTCTCTTCTCATATATATATGCAACTGTAAAATTGCTTCATCTTATATATATATATAAATATATGTAGCACATTGCTATGAACAAAAACAACAATATCATCTCATCTCATCATCCACAGAATTGTCATCATTCAAAAAGAAAAATAAAAAATAAACAATAAAAAAGGCGAAATAAATAAAAATGAAGAAAAGGAGAAGAATTCATATATAGCTCATGGCAAGATGAGCATTCATCATGAATCATCTATTGTGCAAAGGATTTGGACCTGTGTGGATTTTTCTCTTTTCATCACCAAAAATTGCATCACCATCATGAACTCTCTCCCCTTCAGGGCCACCAGCAAATTCTGAAAACTGATATGAATGACTTGACCTGGAAGAAGCTGCTGCAGGATGGGGTTTGAAGCTTCCATGTCTAGCTACATGAACTGAAGCAGAAAATGGAGTTTCCAACAGAAGCAGCAACAGAAGCAGTAGGAGGCAGCCAGCAACTTTCTTTCTTCTCAGACCCATTTTCTGAAACCATGCATGGAATCTTCTAAGTAGCCGGCTAAACCCCTAAAGGAAGCACTAGAAAAGACACAACTTTTCTCTCTTTGGATCTACTGATCCCCAGAAAAAAGGCCTATATAAAAGTTGAAGAAACGCAGAAAGATGTTGAGCAAACCCCTCTCTTTTTGTTTGGTTTCGTTCTTCTTTTCTCTTGCCTTTTGAGGAGCTTGTTCTTGTTGTTTGTGTAGCTTTGGAGTTTGAGCTCTGAGAAATGAGAGTCAAATAGCAAGCCTAAGGGTCAAAATCTATGGGATTTGGTGCCTGAGGGACCATAAATTGGCAGCAGAATTAGATATTGGTAGCACATTTCAGACCTCATGGTTTAAAGTATCAGAAAGAGAGAGAGAGAGAGAGAGAGGGAGAGAGAGAGAGAGGGGGGGTGAGGTTTTGTTTAATGCTTCTTTATGAGGTTGTATATATGTATTTTTATTTTCAAAGTTGTGGAATTTCCTGCTTTCTTTTGTTATGAGAAGGAATGTGTCTTTAAATAGAAGCTTTTATGCCCATGATGGTATGAATCAAGAGGTCTTAAAAGAGTAGTTTAATTTGACGTGTACTCATCACATGAAAAATATTGTAAACCATTTTACTTATCAAATAGTAGGATATTTATATATAGAATGTAATTATTTGTCTGCTTTAATTATATACTACTTTATTTTCATATACTAACATGTAGATGTATAAGTAATATGGAATTGCTGCCTCTAATTAGGTCAAGAAGAAAAAAATTAGTCTCTGTCCATAACACTACTCTACCCACAGGAGGAGGAGGAGGGGGGGGGGTGTTTAAACTAATTAAATTTAATTAGTTTTAGAGCTTACATGTAGTTTTGACAACATTATGATGTAATAGTTCTGCTAGCCTTCAAGTTAAGCGTACTTAGTTCTATTTTCTTGCTGCATCCTTCTTTTGACCTTGAGAACTAGGTTGGCTTAGTTGGTTAATAATGATAAATTAACTGTTTTACTTTGTCAAAAAATTCTTATTAATTACTGGTTGGTCTGTAGGTATGATTGTAAGTTCGAATTGAGTTGATGGCATTGCCCTCAATCTCCTAAACTTTTCAATGAAAAAAAAAATATAAGGCATAGTACTTGTAATCTCAGGCTTAAATATCCCTTAATGAAGAATTAAATATCTTTCAGTCTAGTCGAAGGGGTAGGAGCTCATTAGCAGATGGGCCTTAGACAGCAATGCATTGGAGTGATCCTTTTTTTCTCGAGGCATATGATGTTGTCTCATTCACTTTCCCACTCCAAAGAAAGCCAACATGGAATTCATGGCTTATTTGACTTTAATACATTCCAACTTGGGGCCCAAAGGAGTATGAAAATCCAGGATGAAGAATATATTGAAAATGATCTTATTATAAAAAGCTACCTACCTTTTCTTCACCTTTGCCTTTCAAGCACTTGATCCAATTTCCAATCTTTTTGTCTTTGAAATTAGCTAATTACCTGCTCAAGCTTTGGTTTTTAAAGCTTGTATGTTAATTTTTCGGAAAGAACAAAAGAATATTTAAGGGCATGCATTTGGAGAAAATCCGCCAGTTGTGTAGTAGGCCACCACCATGTAAATAAGTGGTGATAAAAAGTCTTCATCTTTAGATACGAGCAGCTACCAAAGTCACCTCCCAAGAGAAGTATTTGGAATCTTGTTTGGAAAATTATGATTTTGATTAGATTGGAGGATATCATGGTGTATGTGTACAGAACAAGCGGAGCACAATGGGCATGCTCAAGGGCCCAAGACCATATAAATCACTTTCCTTCATATGTGGAAGACAGAAGAGTCAGGCTTGGAAGGAAGTCTAATGGGAAAGAGACAATGCTATACTTACAAATACGTATGCATACATATACATATATTCATAATACGTACGTACGTACATACATACATACATATATATCTGTATGTATATTTGTGTTTTCACCCACACAGAATTCATTAAATTCTCTAAAAAAGTAGCAGGAACTTCCCCGGCAAGAAATGATTATGCTGCGTTCAAATCACTTCATTGCCTCTTCACTTTTGGCTATTATTACTAACCGAGATACTGAACTAATTAATTTCTTATGTTTTCCCTCTTTTTTTTTTACTTGCCAACTTTTTTTTTAACTTTTACGTGTGTGAACAGGTCTCAATACCTGATCACTACATTTGGTTCTCGATTATAGCTTTTGGGGCTTATATGGTTCGTTCGTAGACCATGGGGACTTCGTCATGCATGAAGTTGATATATATCTTCATTTTCCTGTGAAAAGATAGCTAGCTATGGGGTGTGAGTAGCACTTAAAATGACCAGTTTTAGACTTGCGTCGTAGAACTTGTCTCTTATCTCTTACTCTTTCAAGTACTTGACCGCCGTAGGATGGTCACCAAGACACCTTTGACCTCCTCGAAGTCTAACATCCCTCTTTTTGCAGGCGCCATTCCTGCATCAGTGGCTCCAATTTATGGCCTGCATTTATGCTACATAAATGGTTTTCCAGCTCTACTGTTGCAGGCCGTGCATGGAACAATGAGAATAAAGCATTCTGACTTAAAGAAACCTGGACACTTCATATTTCAATCATAACGAAAACTTAAAGAGCTCAGCTGGCTGTTCCATGATGAATTTACATGCACCCACCACTCCTCAAATTTGAGGTTGGAAATCTTGCTGTGAGCTGAGTTGTACAAATCTGAGGGATGCCCATATAACTTTGACTGACTTGCACCATGGAAAAATAATGAAAAAGATGAGACAAAAAATGTTTTATATCAGTAGTATAGCCATCATTAAGACAAGGAATTAAATTGGTGTGCAAGTTATCAGAATCACTACCCTCTTTATTTTCCACTTTCTCTCTTTTCTTACTGGTCAAAGGCCATCATTAAAATTCAAACAACTTTTGCATTATAAGAGAGAGAGGGAGGGAGGCAGGTTATTTTTCTTTCCATCTTTTGCTAAATACAATATTTGCAAGAGTTTATATTTAGACTCTGATTTGAATCTTACTAACATTAAAAAACTGCAGAAAGAACGAACTGTGTGTTTGACAACAGGATTTGTATTTAGCACACAAAATATTAATGGTAGAGATTAATGAGTTTTTTCCAACCTCTAATGTTAATTACAAATGCTTCTGTCATATGCAGCTTTTGTAATTGGGGCTCATAGTACCAAGCACAGGGCCGGGTAGGATGTATATGAACCGAAAGATCATGAATGAGCTCTGTTTATATTCGTTCATTTAAATTTTAATCAAATACAAACATGATCACGAATAAGTCTTGTTTGTATTCATTCATGAACAACAATAAACGGACCAAAGAACAAATGTGTTCATGAACAGAAATAAATGAATGCATTCTCAAACAATGTATATGAACAAACTTATAAACAATTTAAAAGAATGTAAATGAATATAATGGAATGAACTTAAACAAACAAATACATACATAAACATGAACAAAGTATCAATTTGGTCTAAGTGACCAACAGAAACATAAACTTGAAATAATGGAGTGGGGATAACATATGGAATGGATGGTCTATGCAGATATACATGAGTGTGTGTGTGTGTATGTACTACTCCCTCTGTCCCATATTCTTTGAAACACTCACTTTTTAGCAATTAATCTATGATTTTTTATTTTCAATTTTTAGTATATAAATAAAAACAATTTTCTATATAAATGATAAATAAAGACCTCTAGTTTATAAGCATATTTTTTTAAATTTTTTTTCTAACAACCAATAATATAAATAAATTTAAGTTAAACTAGAGCCAAAAGTCAACTGTTTCAAAGAACTTGGGACGGAGGTAGTATGTATGTGTGTGTGTGTGTATTAATATAAATAATAAATTGATAAATAAACAAATAAACAATAAACAAATGAATAAATAAACAAATGTACAAACACGAATAATAAGTAAACTGTTCGTAAACATAAATAAAAAAACATAAGTTTGTTTGTTCTCATTTGTTTAAATTAATAAATGAACATAAACGAATTCCCATTAAATAGTTCATGAATAGTTTGCTAAATGCTCTATTCATTTATAACCATAGATTTGGGTTTGAATTACCAACCCTCCAAAGAATATTGACAAATATGGGCAATTAACATCCACAATTTGGCAAAAGGTATTCCAACGATATTGATTAGCTTTAGCCATTAGATGGTTGGGGTTAACTAGATTAGTTATCTTTTTGGTGCTTGCACTAATTGTAAACTTCATTTGCGCACTCAGGAACAGATTATGTGATTAGCTTAATTTTAGATAATTTATTAATAATGAGAATTAGTTTTTAAAACTATTAAAATTAAAAGCTATATATCTTGAATGGTTTTTTTTCTTAAATTCTAACCTTAATCACTAAATAAAACCTATATTTGAGAACTGGAACTCCACTCATACTTTTTATTTCGATTTCAGCTGACAAGGATGGTAGAACAACTTCCTTTACATATTGAAAAGGTTTAAGCTTCCTAATTCTTCTTGCAGTGAAAGATCCTTTTGCTTTGTTCACCAATTTTGCAATGATTATAACAATCCTTTAACATGGTTTAATAATGGTTAGCCCCCTAAACACATCTTTTGCTACCCCACAACATGGATTACAGATAATTAATAAAAATTGCCAAACCAAATTCTGTCATAACGACCTGCTGATGTAGATGACGACAAATAACAGGACCATATATTACCTGATCAAATTTTGTTGGTCGAAGGATGTGGTGACCAGCCTGAGAGCTCAGGTTCGAATGCACCCGATCCCGAAACTTTGAACCACAAATAAGTTTTTACTTAGACGAGACTTGATCTGTGAAGCTTTGTATTGATGGAAAGTTGAAGAGGACTTCATACAATGTAGAGATTGTACATACACAACTAGAACTTTCTGTAGGTGAACGCAAAATTTTCATTATCGAAGATGATCTCATTCCCGATGGTGCGAGGAAGAACTCACTCACATTTTGAGATCATGAAGAATAAGATTACATGTAAATTTAGGTTTGTTTTATTTCTAGAATACATAACCACAGAGGGGGCCGGCCTCTGATCCTAGAACTGGTCTCTTATTGGCTTCTCTTCGGTATATTCAGTAAAAGAGAACTGCCATCGGCTTCCTTTATATCTTTGAAGCATCAGCTGTCACCCTGCTCAATGCAATAGCTGCCTTTGAACCAGATTGTCGACCCAGATGCTTGCTGATGAAGTCTCCTACTGACATGAGCTTAGAAAGGTCTACATTTGTTTTTACTCCAAGCCCATTCAGCATGTACACAACATCTTCTGTGGCAACGTTTCCAGAAGCTCCCTTAGCATACGGACAACCGCCTAAACCAGCTACAGAGGAATCTAATGTGCTGATCCCCATCTGTTCAGAAGATATTAACAAATACCAAAATCAATATCCTACTCGGTCTTACCATCGAATACAGAAGAAGTAAAAGTGGCTCAGTTTCTCAGCAATCAACTGTTTCCTTAAACTGTATTGCAACTCTCTAAAATACCAACTTCAAAGTATATGTAATAGGAAATTACCGAAAGTGACGCTTACTTGGAGAGACACTAAAATGTTTGCAAGAGATTGCCCATAGGTGTCATGGAAGTGGACAGCAAGCTTGTCAACCGGAATAACTGACATTACTGCTTCAAGCATGGGAACAACAGTACCTACATCAGAGAAGGAGAAATGGAAGTTTAAACTGGGTGGCCAAATTTCACAACTCCTTGAGACAATGAGTTGAAACAATCATTGCTGCCTTTCTATATTGTCTGGTTGAAATCGTTACACTGAAGCAACTTTATGGCCATATCCCTGTATATACAACCAATGGTATAATAAACATACAAATAAAAAAATTACCAGGTGTACCAACTCCAATCGTGTCACCAAGTGAAATCTCTGAGCATCCCATATCATAAAGCTCTTTAGCCACATATGCAACTTTAGAAGGAGGAATTGCTCCTTCCACTGGACAGCCAACCACACAAGATACATATCTATAGAACTTTTAAAATTAGTTTCAGCTCTCGGGAAATCACTATAGCAGAAAATCTAATGAAGCACGAAAGCTAGTTCTTCAAAACTTGCAATTTTAAAGCTGCAAGTTTCATTTTCAATGTGAAGTTGAGACAAACCTCATTACAGGTTTAATGAACAAAATTTGTTCAATCAACACAGAAAAATAAGGAACAAAGTGAATTAAGTTCAAGTCTTTAAAGTTATATGCTATGCTCAACAGAAGTAGTACGTGATCATTATGTATAAAGGGGGTCGATATGGGACTGAAGCGCCAATTTTTATTCTGAAAACTGTCGGAATAGTTACAATGTCCTATTTCACAATCATGCACTAATTTATGGTACGATGTCCAAAGAAGAAACAAATAATGTAGGAGCCATCAAATTTTCCCGTGAAACAGAAAACAGTCCCTTGAAATGCAGGGTGAAAAACAAGAGCACATAATTCATTTGCTAGATGGACCTGATTCTTTAAAGGAAAAGTAAGAACTGAATGGGAGACATACCCTCGAACAGGGATTGAGAGCTTTCTAGCAGTCAAAGTGACAGCACGATAACGTACAAGACTTTCTTCAATGCTACAGTTAATATTGGATTTTGAGAAGGATTCAGAAGCTGAAGCAAAGACAGCCACTTCTTTAGCACCAGCTGCAATAGCTGCTTCAAAACCCTGTAGCAAATTGAAGTCAATCAGATATTCTTCAAAACCACGATTGTGTCATGCAAGAAAAACAAAGGCACATGCTTTACAATAAAAATAATACATATATACACACTTTCAAATTTGGGGTAAGAACAGGCAATCTAGCACTCTTAATGTCACGGACAGCTTCCATCACATCCTTTGCATCAGATAGCTGCATAAGAGAAAACAAATGAACTTATAGCTGAACATAAATCTAGAGAGCACTTGTAAAAAGAATTGATAATACAACACAAAAACCAATGTCTCTATCTAATCTATAACTGTTGCCACAGCAATTTACAGATGGAGATAGAAAAGATCTTACCCCAACCTGTAAAGAAAATGTTTCTTGCAACAGTACAGTAATACAGTTCCCAAAATTGACATAAAATGACAAAAGGCACATATATGAATGAATAACTAGAGCAGACAGACATTGGCACCAATGTGTTACACACGGCTACTGGTAAAGGAGGAGTAGTTACATGCTTTTGTTAAAGGTGTATGCCACCGAAAATAGTTGCACTCCTAACTTAAGTAGCTACAGGGCATTTGAGAAATTTGAGGAAACGGAATGCGGCTAGAAAGTGTTTCTTAACACAATCCTGGATGCATAACGACCTTAAGCAGTTCAGGAGAGGGTAGCAGTATAACAGACACAGGTAATCAGTAGCTAAGCACATTACCATTAATTCCATGTTTTGTACTCTAAAATTCCTAGTAGATCAATAGAAAATATGTTTGGAATTTCTTCTTGCAAAATAATGCAGGACAAAGTTTGTGAAGAGCAGAAGGCAATTGAAGCAAGAATACAATTGTAAATACTGAATCTTGTGAAAGAAGACTTCAAGATAAACTACATGCTAAGCAGCTATGGTCATTCAAATGAATCCTTTTCATCCACATCTGCTATAGGTCAATTTCTTAATTTGTATTCCACATGAAATTAGGAAGTGGAGTACACCGCCATACCTGAGGAACCCACTTAGGTGACACGAAACTTGTAGCTTCAACAACCGACAAACCCGTACAAACAAGTCTACGAATCAGTTCAACTTTTACGGATGTTGGCACAATATTTTTCTCATTTTGCAACCCATCCCTTGGACCAACTTCTACGATCTTCACAAACTTGGGCATGCTCTGACAAAACTGCAGCCACACATGAAATGCATATGAAGATAGACCACAGTAATGATCATGTAGCTGCTCAAATGTCAATACCAAGCAAAGAAAAGGAAAACAAATCAAAGCTGTGGAAACTTTACAACAAGCCTGACCACAAAATTCATGGCCCATAATCAGACTGAAAAGGTTAAATTGGAAAAGTTCGTGTAATTTGTTTTCTGAAAGCATAAATAAATAGAAAAAGCATAGCTTTTAAATTAGCACCTCCCCCCCCCCCCCCCCCCCCCCCCCCCACTTTGTTTTCCAGCATAACAATGAACAGAAGGCAGATAAAGATTAATTTCACTTGCCTTGTATGTCAAACTTCTTATATCTCTGTTAGAGCACCTGCTGCCATATTGAAGGTCTTGCAGGTGCCTTGAATCACAAACATTTCCGCAAGTAATGTTCCTCCTACTAAAACTTGACTTTCGTTGACCCAAGGAGTTGTTTCCGGATGCATCCCTTGTGTATCTCCTCCATGGGTATGCTTCCCTAGTAAATTCTTCATCATCATCACTGGTGACAGGTTCCCAAAGATGTAAATAAACTAATGAATGAAACGACATAAGTAACAATATAAACTGACACCATCATAAAGAAAGAATAGCTACAATTATGTGTTAACAATGCTGGAAAGGCTAATCATCAGCTGATCATCAGCCATTTCAATTCTTTAAAAAGGAAGAAAGGTAAAGGGGAAGGAGAAAAATTAAGCCATATTTAAGTTCTGCATGCTTTTAGGCATTGCGCAGTGCTGGCTTTACCAAACACAAGTTGTATATCCTACCCTAAAATGAAGCACCTTCAAGGGATTTTTTTTTCATTTTAATTCTCCTCTCTTACACCAGTAACTTTATATTTTTCTATTTTTTATTTTTCAAACACATAAGAAATGAACTCAGGTAATCAGAGAATAAGCTTCGGA
The DNA here is from genome assembly GCA_005392925.1 of Aquilaria sinensis. Lineage (NCBI taxonomy): Eukaryota > Viridiplantae > Streptophyta > Magnoliopsida > Malvales > Thymelaeaceae > Aquilaria > Aquilaria sinensis. The sequence goes on along the minus strand of SMDT01001068.1, from coordinate 374,956 downwards.
TCAGATTTCTTTCTCCCATTGATTAGGAATATCTCTACCTGACTAAACTTCATTCGCAAATGTAAGTGGAGACACTGCCTGGCCACTGTCTAGCCTATATTGCATATTTATTGACCTTAAATGATCGTTCAACTAACATATGTTCACTGAAGCAATTCCCCTCCCATGCTGTGAAAGCGTTTGTTGTCCAACATACAACAAGGTATAACTACTTTTGGTGCTGTAAGAGGGATTGAAGATGCTAATCACTTACTAACAACCATTGGATGTGCTGCAATCCCTCCCTTCAATCCAGCAGCTGCCCATGCCGCCATCATCTGCTCCAGGCCGACAAGCACTAGAAGAGAACCTCTGAATCCTGTCAATGGTACTCATGCTAGGCAGCTTGTCAAAAGAAAGAGGCTTCTCTATACTCGACATGGTGGCTGCAAGACAAAAGGAGGCTCTGGAAAGAAAACGACAACAGCAATAAGTAATCTTCCAAAACAATGCCCCCAAAGATTTACTCACTAGCACATATCAACAGAACATGAAGTGCAATTCTGGAATGCAGATTACAGGTTACAGGGCTGTTCTCCAAAGAAACACAGGTCGTGATACGTCAATATTTGTTAAGGAACTGTAGTTAAGTAGTTGACAACATTGTAAACCCAGCCAGTCAGGACACTCAATTCTTCACTGATATACATGATATCACATAGGAGATGTATAATATCATCAATTTGTCAGAGAGGCCATATCTAAGTTCCATTCAACAACAGGTCTGAAGAAAAAATAGATTAATATATAGTTCTAAAACTGAGCATGAGTATAGTACGGTGAAGTAGAATTGAAACAAGACAACCACATAGACATTGCAGAGCTCCGAATGAGAAGAAATGATTATGATAATGAAGCAGGTGAATGATACAATAAAACAGCAATAAACAATAATTTAGCTGTTTCAAGAAGTATTGTTCAACCATTTTTCCCTTCAACCAAATCTAATGGAGCTTATTTCGTATCTTATCTCATTTGACTTGCAACAGTAACAAGTTCAAGTTTCAAGCTCTCTTGCTATCAACTATGCCAAGGCCAATTCTTATCCTTTAAACTGACCAATCATCCAAGGAGATATGCATGTCAAAAATTGCATAAATGACAATTTGTTCACATTGGCGGGATTCCCAGACACAAGTTGGACAAAAATTGAATTAAAAAAACAAAAAAATTCATACATTAGATGAAGTTCAAACCTATGTTGCAGCACAGTTGATTTGGAAGCTGAGCAAAGAGAGGACAACAAGTGGAAAACTGGCAATATGCCCTCACATTGCCTACTTTATAGGTTACTCTTACAACATTTTGACAGCTTAACCAACTTCCGTAACATATTCCACCACAAATTCTAAAACATGAGATGAATACATGAAGTTCCCCAGTTCAGCTACAACTTTTCCAATTTCTTTGCAACTAAAGAGCACATATCAACAACAACCAAACCAACCTCACTAGTATCAAAATTGAGATCCACAAAACAACATAGTGCAAATATTTCATTCATTTTCCAAAAGTATAGGCTACAATAATAGTTTTTCCACAGAAAAGAAAATGCCAAACTCTCACATTCTGCTCCTTGATCCTCTCAAAAACATAAACAGCCCCAAAATTGAACCAGTTGATCTCTCTCCAAATGCATATCAAGAATGAAACGATTCAGATTCCACATATTTACTCTAATTCAAGTCGTTTTTTTTCCTTTCTATCAGTTTCCCGGCAAAGAAAGCAGGGTGTATGACAAAATTTAGAAACCCCATAAATGGAAGAAGAGAACAGACCTGAATTGCAAGAAACTATATACAGCAAAAGGGAAGGGGACTAGGGTTTCCGAGAATCGTGAAAAAGGAAACCCTAGAAATTGGGGATTCAAATTGAGCCTTATATCTCCAAAAACAGAGGAAGAAGAAGAAGAAACCGAAGAATAGAAGGTAACAAAGAAACGTGGAAGAGGAGTTGTTCACAAGGTCTCTACATTGGTTTGGTGGGAGAAAGTTATAACCTTCAATTCATTTAATAAATTTTATTTCTATTTTGTTGGTCAATTTGATTTCCTTTTTCCTTAGTTGGCTTTAATTTTCTCTGGTTCGAGACTTCGAGCTCGATTTCCAAATAAATGTAAACAAAAATCGCCGACGGGCGTACGCGCAAAGAAAATAAGGAAAAATAAAAATTAAAAAGAATATAAAAAATATAGAGGGAAGAAGACACGGTAGTGGTGGTAGGTAGTTTTCAGTTGGTAGTTAGGTCATTTTCTTGCACTATTTTCAGAGATATGAGAATGTCTTCATCAAATTTAATTTCAAAAATAAATTTTTTTTCTTTGTTTATTACCATTATAATTTATTTTTCCTTTTGTTCTATTTGTGTTGAAGCAAATCGGTACATCAAAATATAATTTTTCTACTTTTTTAAAAAAAGTTCTATCATTTTCGTTTTGGCCTATCAAGTTATTGTGAGATAAAAAGTCAGAAAACAACTTTGACAGAAACAAAGAGATTATTAAAATTAAAAAGACTTAAATCACGAATGACCATTGATAATTCAAATTTGCTGACTATCACAGTCGATCTCAAAGCAGGTGCTTGTTAGATCATTGAATATCTTAATTGAGAAAAAAGGCTTGAAACTTTGAAGCAAAAAGTGCAGTTTTGTTTTCAAATCCACAAACTTATAGAGGGAGTTGTACAAAATTGAAAATTAAAGTATCAATTATGTACTGCATTACACTCTTTATGAGTTCTCAAATTTGGCAGGAGTGTGACCTTCACTTCTTGAAACTTTCCAATGAACACAATTTTAAAAGTTTAGTGGGTGAATGGGTACAAAGAAATATTTGATGGGCTAATGGGAATATTTATGGCAGTTCAATGGATAGGATTAATGCAAATGAAAGCAAGAGTTTCATATGCATATGAAAACACATTATGAAAAAAACTAAAAATTTTAATTATGGTTTGATCATTTTACAATAAAACGAAATATATAAAGAAACCTTTAGTTCTTGAAAATTGATAGAAATTGCAATTTTGCCATTAAAGTTTGAGTGTTTGAACAAATTTCACATCAATGTTTTTTTCTCTATATCTGTCACTAATATTATATTGCCCATGTCTCATATTATTTGATACATTTCACTTTTTTTTACTTAAATTTTAACTTGAATAGCATTTTTTAGAAAAAAAATTATAAAATTATATTTAAAAACTATACATCCTTATTTATTATTTATATATAAATTTTTTATTTATATATTAAAATATTAAAAATAAAAAATTATAAATTAATTACTATAAATAATAAATGTTGTAAAGAACTGGAGATCCAAGAAAAAGTTAGGCTTAATTTTGGCAATCGGAGCAATGTTGATGAGTAGACATGGTTGAGTTCTCAAGATGGAGGGTTGAGCTTCGAAAGCCCAACCGTTTCCAAGCCCAACTCAAGGTGGTTGAATTTGATTTAAAGGCCTAATGACCGTGCCTTTGCTGACACAGTAAAATAATTCAAAAAGTCAAACTGAAAAAAAAAAGGAACTAAAAGTCCACCATAGCTCGACTTTGAAGCGGTAAAATGTCTGTACCAATTTTGACCCCCTAAACTTAAAAAAAAAAAAAAGGAACTAAAGTCCACCATAGCTGGACTGGACTTTGAAACGGAAAAACAACTATAACTTTGAATGTTTGTCTCACATCACATCTTTTTAATTTGACCCCCTAAACTTTCATAAATGTACATATAACTTAGTCTCTCCAATCTCCACAAAGTTGGCTAGTAGTTGCTTCTTGAACTTTTAACCATGCACCCAGCTGACCCTTCAGCGGCCACCCACCGCAGCAATTATAGACGGTGTCAAATGGGTCCTGTGTGGCTTAAGATAGGGAATAGAAATTCCATTTAGTGGAATTCAAATGTTGATCTATGAGATTAAACTGCATCTCAATATTTTAGAGATCAAAATGTTAAATTAACTGTTGAAGCCATTAAGTACAAATTAAGGCTACACTTGATGAGATTTTAAGAGTTGACTTGGATTGTGGGGTGAAATCCCCTTCAAATGTTATGGTGCAAAAACTGGAAATTAATTTTTGTCAAGGGGCTAGTTGGGCATATTTGCAAAAGTTCAATGACCAAATTGAGATTTCAGCATTTTTATTTATTACTTTTTTTTTTTTTTTACTTTGAAACCGTTTTATGTGAATAAATTTTCGGGGGAAAAAAATTTTTAAAAGCGAAGTCTTGCACATAGAATTTTACTTAGCATAGTAAAAATTACTCAAACTTAAATAAAATTGTATATAGTAAAATTGATTGGACACTAAAAAGTTAATAAATTCTAAATATTTTCTCATATATCAATACGGATGTCAACGGATATCTAATTCGGCAGGTATTAGGTTGCATCCTATCCTATAAGTCGGATTTTTTTTTTTTTGTAACTAATCGGGTTTGGGTTGGATGTGAGTTTTCTTTTTCAATCCGCCAACGAGATTAGGTAGGATGTGGGTTTAGGGTTTACCTGCCTCACATTTGACCCATATATATGCATGTATGTAACATATTAATATTAGTTATGTGATGAAAATAAAAGTATAATGAATAAGTTATATGAAATTAAGAACAAGTGTGAGTTGCTTTAATAGACAAAGTATAACAGATGTTTTTAATAGTAACAAATGTATGATTGGGTATTGCATAGTTCAATAAAATTTGGGTTGTAGAGGTGTGGTCAGTGGACAGATTTTACCTTACCCAACATGTCTAAAAATGGATATAATATGAATGTAAAAATTGTCCACCCGATAGACGTAAAAATTGTCCATCCGATGGATGATGAGTAGGATGTGAGTAGAACATTTAAAGTAATGAATAAGATATGGAAATACTCTCATTCAACCCAATCCAACCCATTGACATCCACACCTATCAATCAATATGGCCATGTTTAATTTTGTAAAATTTTTGTATAAAATTTAGAGTAAATACTCCACGAAATTTAGGGGTACATAACTACCTGGTCAAATGCAGGAGATGCACCATGTTGAAATGCAACTTAAAAAATTAAACTCTCATAGCGAAAAGCCTGCCACATATTCATGATATAAGCAAGACTTGATCCTAAACCCTAAAAAAAATGTTAATTAAGGCACCAAATTAGAGGAGTAGGCCGCCACAATATTAGTCAATATAAGAATACAATATATGTTTTACGAATAATTTTGTTTACAAAACGATGCAAAGTGACAAGGGCCCAAAAACAAAAAAAAAATGATGATTCTTTAGGGATGACGAAATAAAAATGTTTTTCAACTTACCGTTTTATTTGGGAAAGTTTAATTTGAAATAATTGACTTGTTCACAAATCAAAGGAAGATCATAATTATAGAAGAATGAAAGCAATATGAGTTGATCATACATATGTGTGCAAACACAAGAATAATGTTGAACAATTCTTATACATTTACATGCCTCTGTGTGTTATTGGGCAAAGATTTAGTACAGCCTTTCCTAGCTTCAAATATGAGTATATGGCGGAGAAGAAATTTCAGTTGACTTGATCACTAAGCTACTGAGGTTTGACTAAACCCTGGCACCATGATGTTCTAATCCTGGTGGGCCGTTGTGGTCCTGAATCGTATTGCTTTTATGGTTCGATCCACTTCCACGTAACTTGCCAATGCTTTGAGTTAGAAAAATGTAGCCTAATGTTTCTATAGTTAGGTCTCATTGCTGATTTAGGGTAATAATTGAAAGATGTTCCACAATCTTCGATAAGCACATATGTTACATAACTATATAATAGAGCCATTCCACAATCTGGGAAGACAAATAAAAAATGGCACCAAACAAGTTCACTATGAGTGAAGCCTGATGAGTGTTTTGATACTCTCTCATCCCTTCGGCTTGTTACATGGAGGCTTCGCTAGCCCCTGTAAAAGGAAGCTAATATCACCCAACACCGATACATGTATTTGCATATTTAGGTGGCATTTGGATGTAAAAAATAGTTTTTTTTCTATTTCTATATTTTATTTTCTGCGTACAATTTCTGAAAATATGTTTTAGAAAACATGTGGTCGGTCGTCGAAACCATAAAAAATAATTATGGTCTCCCTAACAACTCAGAATAAACAAATTTATAATCTAGCAGTAAAAACCAGGTCGAATCCCAATGGAAATTTCTTACCCGAAAGCTTCCTATAAAAAAAAATGAAATAAAAGGGTGAGAGGTTTTCTTGAAATGAATGTTGAAATAAATTAACGGTAGAATCAAAATGAGATTAACCAATTCTAAAAACGCTCAGTTCAGGGTTGATTATCCATTCCAATCACGCAATTGATCATCGAAAGAAAATATTTCTTCAATCCAAGCAAATAAACAGGACTCTCTTTAAAGCTAAAAAGAACGCTAAGAATTCAGCAGTAAAATTAACCAGAAAAAGCTTTAGATTAATTTCTTGATTTTGAGTAACAAGATATTGAAAAGCAATTTCTAATTATCTCAAAATCAGCATTAAAACCAATGAACCAAAAAGTTTATTCCATGCAACAATCCAAAAGCTTGAATAATTTAACCTGTCTTACTTCTTCATATGAACTAACCAGAAATAAAAGTAATTTCCAATCAATTCACTTGCTTCTAATTGAATTCTTAATCTAAGCGGTTGAAAAAAAATCAAGCAAATTTGCAATTGCATAACCAATCCAACAAGTGATAATAGGAAAATTAATTGCAATAAATCTGAACAATAAAGAAGTAAATACTTGAATTCAAATAGAATTTAAGCAAATAAATCAATCCTCACAACTGGTGTTGGCGATAGAAATCATCTCTAGAACTGAATCAGAAAAATTACTTAGCCATATTTAAAAGAAAAACAAATAAGAATAATAATAGAAGAAAAACTAAAAAGCGAAAAAGAGAGGGAGCCCAGAGCCTCTGGCGGCAGCCATGCTTTTAAACCAAAAGACAAAAAATCTAGCGTGCTAAACTCATAAAAATTCTCTAAAATTTTTATATTATTACAAAAGTACCCAAAAAAATAAAAAGATTCAAAATAATTATAAGATTTCAAAATTGTCAGCCAATCAATGCTCCAGAACAGCAACAGCAGCTTTAAGCTGATATTTGACCTTTATGCAACCATTATTCCTCAAAACTCAAAGCATAAAAGTTGTAGAGATTTTTCTTAGCTTCGAAACGACACCTGAATCGCAAAAAATGAACATCTACAGCCAAATATATGCCCAAAATACCGTAATTGCTTATGAACCGGCTGACTCGCAAATTGTAACTTTGAATCTGAATTTGACCCTCTTAACGTGAAAACTGGGTTCCATGGTCTGAATGTGATTTGTAGCTCCAGATGTTAGCTTTCCAATGAATCAAGAATCACTTGATTCCGATCTCTGTAGCTCAAGATATGGTTTTTCTACCAGAACATCACCAATCTGTCAAAATCCTGAAAGAACACAACCAAATTAAAACTTGTAAAATGACAAATTAAATTCACTTTCAATTAATTGAGTCCAGATATGCTGTAAGCTACAAAATATACTCAAAATATATCTTTAAGGTTCAAAACATATTAAAACATACTAAATATGAGAGAAATAAATATAATAAATATAAGCTTATCAACATGTTTAGTTGTTTTAAACTAAGTAAGGATGATTATATTATGTACACTACATTGGAAAAATCAATGCCTTAGTTTAATGTTGAAGAAAAGTTTGTGCATTATAATTGAGTATTTTTCCTAAGTCTATCAGCTTCAAAAGTAAAAAAGAAAATTGTCAAATCCAGCCCCCAACTTTTTACTCTATGCAGCTTAGGCTCATAGATTTTTTACCCTTTACGTCTACACTACCTTCTCTGTCACCCACAAACACTTGACATTCCAGCACTATTGCCATCTTCCACTGTCATATCGCTCATTGCCAAGTCACAGATCACCATTGCCTCTTTCAGTTAGACCCGCCGCTGATAATTGTTGACATAGTTCGAAGGAAGGAGAAGAGCTTGATCCAAGCCCCATGTTCTGCCATTGGTCATAAAACGTTGCCGTCAACATGCCGGCCACCACTGTGATCATTGTTTGTCTTCCTCTCTAATTTGATCAAAATCGACATGTTATGGAGATTATTGTTTCATTTCGCTTCAATTTGTCGGTCACCGCACAATACCAGTTGCACATCACCAATCAACATCTCAAATTGATTCAAACCAAATCAAAGCATCTTTCCACGGCAACAGCAGAAAAAAGGCTCTCATTGAAGTCGATCAATCAATCGAGAGAGAGAGAGAGAGAGAGTCAATTGCGCTTTGCGGCCATGGCTGAGAAGGACGATTGGAGGAGTTGTAGTAGTCGATGACTTGACTAACAAGTCTGAGTTGAAATTAAAAGGAAAACTTGTGTTTTTCAAATCCGAGAGAATTTGAAAACTACAAAATAAGTGTTTTCCATTTTCTTATTAATTGGAAAACAGTTTTCTTAAAAAATAGAAAAGGAAAATTTATGCACTAAACAAGTTTTCTTTTTCATTTTTCATTTTTCAGAAAATTTTTTAGAAAAATTGAAAAAATTTCTACAACTAAATAGAGCCTTAGGAATTTTATAATAATATCATGAACTTTATGCGAAGTCCAGAACTATTAGAAATAAATAACTGGCTATAAATCCATCCAACCTTTTTCCAAAAAAAGGGCAAATGTTAGCCAAAATACCAAGTCGAGTGATAGGCCACTACAACGACGTCCTTGTTTAACAATAAAACAAATATTAGAGGAGGCAACCAACGGTGTATATAGGTTGAATTGATTAAGATAAAGAGCAGCAATTATCGTATTGATATATTGATATATAATATAATAGACAAAATAAAAACATACCCAATATATCCTAGTCGGGGATGTGAAAGATGATGGGTCAATTCACCCTTGTTCCATGTTTGCAATCCTCTGCCACATTCAAGTATTGCTATTAATATTGGCATTCACTAATAAACAACTCACTAAAATGTGACATGATAGTGATCATTGGATGCTCTTTTTCACCGTCACTCAAATCCGACTCCCCCCACCCCTCCATATTGACGAAAGCAAGATTTTTCAAATTAGGGAAGACAACCAACAGTTGTTGCATTTCAGGTGGCTATATTCTAAGAACTTCGGCTCCCATTTTCTCACTATCCGCATTGATTCTATATAGACAATTTGAAGTCTTGGCAATTTGCCCAGCTCGGGAGACAACTACTGCCACTCTTTATAATATTTGAGGGTTAGTGATTTCAGATTGTTCAATGATGTCATCAAATTGGGAAATCCATACTTGCCACTGTATCCCAAATCCCAATATCCATAACTCTTTAATGCATAAATGTGGACTCAAGGCTTATAGTAACTTTTTTTCCTTCTCACTCTCTACTTCCCCACCTCTTATCCTATTAAACTTGAGTTCCAATCTCCTTAGCTTCGTCTTGTCTTTCAATTTCTCTTGTTTCTCAATCCAATGATTAGGATGACTTCCAGGTTTGACAAATTTCCCAATTCTACAAGGCTAGCATCATTTTGTCTTATGCTACTAACAAAATTATCTATTACTTTAACTTTACTTAATCTTTCAATCCCTTTTGGCATACACCTAAGCCTTTTAATTTCCCAATTATAAAGATAAATAAAACTGATCAACTCCCCTATCTGTTGCGGCAACTTTTTGAGACTCACAAGCTAGGTTATGTCTAACCTTTCCAAGTTACATAAATCACATATTGGTTCTAGCAATACTCTTAATTTTGAATTTCACGATAAATCTAGCTATCTTAGATGTTCTAACTTCCCTACCTCCTTCGCAAGGACTTCAAAATCTAAATTCTTTAGTTTCAATTTTCTTACACTGATAAGTTGTCCCCAGTCCAAAAGATCAACATTTATTTTTGCATACCTAAGATTACACCGAATCTGGAGGCTTCACAATTTTTTTTGCAACCACAAATGTTATCGAAAAATTGGAAGCTTCCTCAATTTTTTGTCACTATTCAACATGTACCGTGTACTTTTTTTATATGCTTCTTCGTCAACAACTTCATGTTATTGGAATCGACTGAGCGGCATTCACCTTCACTTAAAAACACTGCTTTAAAGCTTATGGTAACTCATAGTACCATAATTGCAAAGGACCAAAAAGACCTCTCTTAGCATATTTAATTTCCCAAGTTTCACCTGTTAAGACATGTTGCCACTCTTTAATCATGAACAATATCATGCATTTTGGATCCATATATGTTATTTGTATAACATAAAACTTTTATGATATAGATATTATTATGATCTAGTTATCACATGTTGTAAATCACTATAATTATGAGAAAATAGCTTAGTCAATCCTAAATTTTTTTCATTTTTTCTATGTCAATCCCAAAATTTTACTTTTTTCTAAATGAGTTCTAAAACATTAATGCCATAAGCACTGTTAATCCTAAAATGGATGACAATCCGCATGTCAAACGGAATGTCTTATGTGGCCTCTAACTTCCACTAACCCTTTCATGCTTCAGGACTCATTTAGAAAAACATAAAATTTTAGGATTGGTATAGAAAAAATGCAAAAAAAATTATGACTAACTAAGTTGTTTTCTCTAAATCTATTTCTTTGTATTATCCAAACTGTACATCTTGCCCTCAGCTTTCTGCTGTCTCACCTCCACCTCTTTCTATTTCTTTTTCAATGACCTCATTCTCTCTCCCATGGAGCCCATGTTTTTGGGGTGAGATTGTCTGGTAGCCAACCCATGTCCCAAATTTCTTTATAGCTTCCTAATTGTTAAATAGTTGGATCTTAGGAGGGAGCAAAATGGGGAGGCATTGGTAAGGACCACAAGCTGGTCGTGGCCGTGGCTGTGAAAGGAGGCAATTGAAATCATCATGTTATGGGGCACAATCAGAATCAGACACTGGGTCTAAATTGGAGGCACAATCAAAGGAGTTAGCACTAGAAATCATAGGAAAATATGTGGAGGTATGCTGAAGACCTAGAAATTGTAGTGGGAGCAGCCACAGAGAACAACGGGAATGGCCAAGTTTGGCTAGGGAAAGGAGGAAGAAGGGTCTTGGGTTTTTATGCTGACATGTCAAGGGATTAACTGAAAAATAATGCCAGCTAGGACATTTCGTTTGACATAGAAAAATTTAAAATTTTAGGACTGACATAGAAAAAATGTAAAAATTTTAAAACTGACTAAGTCATGTTCCCATATAATTATATAAATTATTAAAATACTATAGATTCTTTTGGAGACATTTCTCTGAGTAACATATACTATAGTGATGTAGATTACTATCACAATCAAAACCCGCCGAATAGCACGGGCTCTTTAACTAGTTAGTTTGTAAGTTGCTGTAATTTTTGTTAGACCATTTTCCCCCTGTTAGCATAAAGCTTCCTCCATGCCCGAGTCCTAAAAAGAATCAAGCTAGGACTTGCACTCATACATCAAATTAGAAGTGTTTTCCAATGTATTGGTTCATCTAGAAACTTTTAAAGTCAGGCAAATTGCCAATAAACTATAAGGATAAAGTAATTTTACTATTGAATTTTTTTATAGGCAAATTTGCCATTAATCTTTTTAAAATATGCAAATTTGTCATCGATATTTTGTATTGGAAGCAAATCTGTCACTGACTGTTAAAATTATTTAGCATGGCAAGAATGAAAAAATGAGCAAAATACAAATTTCAATTGCAAGTTTCTTTACCTAACACCCTAGCCCCTATATTTCTAAATCTATCATTTTCATTATTGTTTTCACTCTAACAAACCCAATTACCCTTTGCCACCGTACACCTTTTCTGCCACCAATGTTATCTCAACTCTTCCACATATCTAAGCATCATTCCCAGAAATGCTGCTTAGAATAAATCTTGATCAAACAAAACACAATTGATGCAAATACCAAATAAGACTAAATCTTGAGGCGCTGCAATTCTATAATAAAGGATATATGATAGTAGTTGTGGAGGGTTGCTCGCCTACAATGAGGAATGTGAAAATAAAAAGGCTCAACAATGGGGGTATACGGTCAAATATAAGGTTTTGACTCATTTAAATATTGTGAAATATTTAAGTAGCTTGAGGTTAAAGAAAAAACATTTTAGGACTAGTCTAAGAGTTCTTCCATTGAATATTCTCTAAACAAATAGAATATTTCTATCATTTAACGGTCAATGACAAAATTATCTGTAATGAAAATGATAATGACAAATTTATCTACAAAAAAAAAAGTTTAGTTTCAAAATTACACTGCCCCTATAATTTAATGACAATTTTTCCATTCTTACCTTGAAGTGATTAACTTGTTTACAGGTTGAGGAAGATCATAAATATTGAAGAACGGTATAAAAAGAAAATGACGAAATAATTAGTAGTTCTTTGAAAAAGCCAACTTAAGTATGGTTGCCGATGCTTCAATGGACCATGCATATGTGTCCAAGCACAACATTATATTAATGCTGAACAATTCTTACATATTTACATGCTTTGCATGTTCCCGGGCAAATATTTTGTATAATAGGATTTCTTGACTTCTTCTTCTTCATTTTTTTTAATTAGAATTAAGTATATAAATATAGAGTATAAGGAGTATTAAAAATAAGGGAAATGTCAATTTTTTTTAGACTCAGAAATAATACGAGGTTCATGGAGGCCGCGCATTGTGGCGGTTCATATGATCATTGTATAAATTCGTAGAAAATGTAAAGATTTGATATAACAAAAAAATATACTTTCATGTTTCAGCCATTATAATTTTGGAACAAAATAATGTTCACACATTGTTAAATGGAGGCTAGAGTAAAAAATGCTACTACAAAAAACATAAGAGAAACAAATCATGGTTATTAATATTTTGCTTTAGAAGACAATAAAAAAATGATAAAAAAAATTAGAGACCAAGAGCACAAATGGAGAGGTTTGATGACCCGTACACTGTAATGGATATTTTTTTTGTAATAAATTTTAATAATAACAATGCGACACATAACATGTTATATGCTTCGAAACAGTGCATATTTGGTCTGTTAATTGAAAAAAATTTAATAAAATTTTTTATCTCCTATTAACACAAAATCTAATTTTTAATATCAATGAAAAGTTTACTCTCAAATTTAAAAATTATGGATCAAATTGCTTTATTAAACTATAGAGCTTGAAATAAATAATTGATACTACAAATCTTAACAATCAATAATAAAAGAATAATGATAAAAATAATGATTAAAGCTTCATTTTAGAAAACAATAATAAAAAAAATTAGGATCAAGACCAAAAAAAAAAGAAAAACTTTAGGCATTAAGGATTTAACAATTGACTTAATGAAGATAAAAAATGGTTTAACTAAAAACTAAATAAATTTTAACTAACAAATAAACAAATTATGGTCACCAATGCCTTACTTTAGAAGATAGTACATAAAAAATAACAAAAAAAAACTTGAGGCCAAGAGAACAAATAGAAGATTTAATTAAATTATTATAAAATTTAGTGACTAAAATGTAACATGGACGTAACTTAGGCCCAAAAAATAAAAAATTAGAAAGCTAGGGAATGAAATCGCGTTTTAACCGAATAAAATGTGAGATAGAAGAAAACCAAAAAAATTGCAACCTAGGCCCTCATAAAGGCAAGCGCCTTACGAAATGAGATAAAACTAAAAAAAAAAAACAAATAATATCCTTAAAAAAGTAAACCGGGAAAATTACAACCTAGGCCCTCATAAGAAAATCAAGAAATGAAAGTTAGGAAATGAAATCGCGTTTTAACAGAATAAAAATATGAGGTAGAAGAAAACCGGAAAATTGCAACCTAGGCCCTCATAAAGGCAAGCGCCTTACGAAATGAGATAAAGCTAAAAAAAGAGCAAATTATATCCTAAAAAAAGTAAATAAAAAAAAATAAGTTAAAAGAAAAAAAAACTGCTGAACCATGATCCAAAACAAATTTAGCTCAACCAGCCCAAAATGAAGTTATTATTCATCTAACAATACCAGCGTTGATATTTAAAAATATAGTGTAATAACTAGCATTTTTAATAATATTACTTGGAAATGGAGGAGGGGATGGGCTCAAACCCTGAGAACAGCTACGGCAGGTTTCCTTTGCTGCCGACTGAGCTTGGCCCGCAGAACAATTTCCTAACTTCAAATATGGGTATGGCAGTGAATAAATTTCAGTTGACTTAATAAACAAGCTACTAATGGCACCATGATGAGGATTTTTCTATGGTGCCCTTCGAGTACCAGCCACGAACACATGAGTTAATTAGCAAAAAACACAATATATATAATATGAAATTAGTAAAATTAGCAGTTTCATCTCCTAATTTGTTACAAGTATGCATTGAACTCCTTGGACGTTTATTTCAGCCAATTAGGCCACCGTTTGAGAAAATAGTCGGAATAAAAATATATTGGTAGTTTTTCTTTCCATTTTCCTGGGGTAGAAAAAAAAATTTTAGAGTATTTTTTTCGCCTTAATGGTACTCATTTTACTTGTCTGCTGGGAACTTTTTTCGGGACTTGATATCTATGGACCAAAAAATACGAGTCAATGAAATGAAACATGTTTCTACCATAATTTCTAAAATTTTTTTAATTAGATGTTTTTGGGATTGTGGAAGCTCATCATTTCATTATGTTTTTTTAACAGAAATAAACCAAAATAAATTTTTTATCTCCTTAAAAAATAAAAAGAAAACCTATTAATAGTCTTGATATTTTTGAGGCACAAAATTAATGGTAAACTAATTAGCTAGTGTGCTTACAAAGATATGTACATGTTTACCTACTGTGTTTGGTGGAGATTAATAATGAGTAATTTAATGTATTATTAATTTTAACAATTTTTTGCTTCACTTGTATATCAATTGAAATTCTATAATTTTTAAGGAGTCTGAAAAAAATATGTATTTTTTTATCAAGTTTTTCTTTTGTAAGTTGGATATGGGAAAAATTTTCCAAAAAAATAAAATTTTTGAAAATTTTATATCTAAGTGATTATTAGGTAGATGAAGTGTTAGCTTTCAAATTACATTAATTCTAGATTAAAAAATTAATAAAATTAAAATAATAAAATTTTGAATAACTTTAAATTAAAAAAAACGCAGTTATAATGTAAAGGTTGAAGGAATAAACAAAGACAAAACGAAAAAATAAAAAATCAGCGCCGAAAACTATATATGAATTATCTACGGAACAAAATTAATCGTCGCAGTTGCTGACCTATTTGGCCTAACCAATAATTTAAGGGATAAGAACACATTTGCAAGGAAACTGGTGACAAAACTGATAATTTTTTTTGTCTCCAATTATAACGGACATGGTTTGTAAAAAATTGCCACTTGTCCCAAGGCAAGTGCCCGCTAGGGGACTGTAGAACAATCCTTATTGATGATCCTATACGTGACGGGTCATCATGATCCTAAATCAATCATAACAATTTAAATGTATGCTAGAAGCTTTCCCGAACCATGATATGGATAGTGATACATGAACTCTAACCAGTTTGTATAAGCAAGCAAAAATGAAGCAAACATCTATTGAACCGAATATGGACATCTTGGAGGACATATGGTCAAGAATTGTTTTTTTTTCTTCACCTTTTTTTTTTATATATTTATATTATAAGTATAAGATACATTCTTTCACCAGCCTATCCAATTTTGGGGGGAGAAATGCCCTATTTGCTTATTTACATGTGTAAAATTCTGTTATATTACATTAAACTATAAAAATGGGGGAAAAAATGAAAGAGTACAAAAAAAAAATTATGGTGACATTACAGTTTTACAATGTATCAATATAATATCAAAATTAATAATTTATTATTAACACTTTTTTTCAAGTAAGAAAATGTTCAATAAACGATGAATTTCCTTATAAAAATTAAGAATTATAAGTATAAAATATATTCCTTGATTAACTTATCCAATTTTGGTGAAAAATGACCTGCTCCCTTCAATTGCTCCACCTGCTCAGTTTTAGTAATCAGGGGCACATACTCAAAGGAATAAACTCCTCAATACCATCACTGTAATTAGACAAAAAAAAATGTTCCAAATATATATTAGGTCCCCAAAATTCTCCACAGCTAAAAAAAACCCTTCTCAAAACACCCAACTGAACAAAATAACAATTGGAAATAATAAACAATAAAAGAAAAGTCGTATTTGCATAATCACCACTCAACAACATATATAGAAAAAAAAAATGAAAACAGTTCCCAAGTCTAACAATATTTGATAAGGTTGATATAGCCAGCTATGAATGATCAAGGGCCTAACTAACAAAACACAGCCAATTAAAGTCTCCCCTGTAAATTATTTCAGCACTATGTATACACGTGTCTAGCATACAGTGAATACTAAAATGCTAGCTTTGAAGAAATGATTTCTCATTAGAAACGGAGGCACAACCAAAAAGGGCAAAACCATCAATAACCTAGCCAAAGGAGTACAGGTGTCACAACCATATTCAGCCATTGTGCTTTAGTATATATATAGACGTTGTATGAAGACAATTGAAATATGTAATATGTTGTAAAATCTCCAAGAACCATTTATGGTACAAAACTAAACAAAAACATGTTGCACAAAAGTGATATCATACAAATTCATAGTAACTGAAGCTAGCCCAATGATAGTACTTTTGATAGTCTCGTCTTACATCCTCAACTTGTTACATGGAAGCTTTGTTAGTTCTTAGAAGCCTGCAGAAAGAAGTCAAGGATATTACTCAACATCAATACATGCATGTAGTTGCATTCAGGAATTCTATATATAATGAAATCATGAACTACTATAGAAATAATTAACTGGCTATAAATCCATCCAATTTTTTCTCCAAAAAAATAAGGTTAGCTAGAATATTAAATTGGATAAAATTAAGGTGGCTCCAGTGGCGTTGTTCAACAATAAAATAATAGGAGAAATATTGGAGGAGGCAACCAAACGGTGTATGTTGAATTAGTTAAGATAAAGAGCAACAATGATGGTACTGATACATTGACATATAATAGAAATAATAAGTGCGTACCCCATATACAGCAGCTAGGGATATGAGAGATGATGGACCAGTCCACTTCTGTTCCTCGTTTGCAACGCTCTTCCACAATCGGGCAACCATAAACTAGCAATGTTTGTAGTGTGGCTTTCTCAAAAAGTTGCCACGGTATTGCTATCAAGCTAGGACAATTTCCAATAGTCAACTGACTAAGATGTGGCATAATAATGATCATGGGATGCTCTTTTTCACTGTCACTACAATCCTACTCCTCCCATCCCTCCATCTCCCTGAAACGAAGACTCTTCAAACTAGGGAAGACAACCAACTGCTGTTGCATTTCTTGTGGCAACATTCCAAGAAATTCGACTCCCACTTTTTTCACTCTTCGCATATATCCTAATTTGATAGATTTAAGTCTTGGCAATTTGCCAAAGGGAGGCAGCTGCTCCAACTTTCTACAACCTCTAAGGCAAAGGAATTTCAGGTTATTCAATGATGCCATCCAATTAAGAAGTCCATGCCTCCCACTATATTTCCATATACTCAACTCTTCAATGCATAAAGGTGGACTCAAGGCTTGAAGCACTTGTTCTCCCTTCTTACTCACTTCTTCCCCACCTCCCACCCTATTGAACTTGAGTCCCAAACTTTTTAGTTTCATCTTGTCTTTCAATCTCACTTTCATGCACTCATTCACATCTTTCATGTTCCTTAATCCAGTGATCCTAATGTCTTCAATGTTCGATAAATTCCCTAAATCTGCAATGCTAGCATCCTTCTCTCTTATGCCAATAACAAAATTATGTATTACTTTAATTTCACTTAATCTTCCAATCCCCTTTGGCATACACCCAAGCCTCGTAGTTCCATTATTATAAAGAAAACTAAGATTGATCAACTCCCTCATTCATTGTGGCAACTTTTTAAGACTCTCACAGTTGCTTATGTTTAACATTTCCAAGTTGCACAAATCACATATTGCTTCCAGTAGTACTCTTAATCTTAAGTTACCTGACAAATTCAAGTATCTTAGATGTTCTAACTTCCCTACCTCCTTTGGAAGGCCTTCAAAATGCAAATGCTTTAATTTTAGTGTCCTTACACAAATGAGTTGGCCCCAGTCTAGTGTCGAAAGATTAGCATTTATTCCTGCATATCGAAGATTGCACTGAATATGAAGGCTTCACAATTTTTTACAACCACAAATGTCATCGGAAAATTGGAAGCTTCCTTGATCCTTATCAACATTCAACAGCATGTGTCGTGTACTTTTCTGAAAAGCCTCCTTTGTTAATAGCTCCATGTTATTGAAATTAATTGAGCAACATTTACCTTCACTTATAAACATTGCAAAATCATGAACTATATCATGCATTTTGAATTCATATATTTCTCCATCATGAAATCTTCCAACATTTTGAAAAAAGCATTGGATAACCAGGTCATTAAGATACTCTTATGCTACAACTTCTTTCTTCTTTGCCTCTCCAAAAACACCGTGTGCCATCCATAACTTAATCAATTCATGTTTTGAAATACAAAGTCTTTTAGAAAGAGTGCACAATATGAGAAACACCTCTTTGAAGCTGATGGCAACTCATAATAGCTTAATTGCAAGGGACCAAAAAGGCCTATCTTCGCATATTTAATTTCCCAAGTTTCACCTGTTAAGACATGTTGCCACTCCTTTTTGGTTCTTTTGAATCGCAAGTGACTGCCTATTATTTTTATTGCAAGAGGTAGACCTTCACATTTGCAAATGATTTTCCTGCCAATACCTTCCAACATTTCTATCTCATCCTTGTCTTATAATGAAATGTTTGCTGAGCAAACAATGACCAAGAATCTTCTTCATTCAAGATCCCTAGGTGATAAATATCTACCTGTCTTGATCCTATAATCATAGCCACTTTTTCATTCCTTGTGGTTACTAAAATTCTACTCCCAGAAAGGGAACACTTCAAACTATTTAGGACCTGTTCCCATTTCTCAAACTCCTCTATCCAAACATCATCAAGGACAAGTAAAAAATTCTTTTCCGACATACATTCACGAATTTGTTGTAATATGATATCCATTGCATCTACCTTTGGGTGTTCACCTTTGCATGCTTCGAAGATTTCATTAGCTATTCTTCTCTCATCAAAAAGATCAAAGACAGACCCACATTTTCATGTCAAAGTGGGCTTTGACTTCACCATCATTGTAGATAGATTGAGCAACAGTAGTCTTGCCGATACCACCCATCCCTGCAATGGCGATAACACGTAGAGCCTTCTTTTCTTGAGTGCTATGACTAGTCAGTGTTGACAATAGCATGCCTTTGACAAAAAATTTGTCTTCCTCTTTGCCTAGCACCTCTGCAACATCAATGAAAGATGTTGTTTTGGCCCTTTCTTCATGAGTTATTCTCTCATGACTAGTGAAGTGAAATCTCTCTTTTTGCTCAAAAATGAAATCAAGCCTTTCATTAGTTTCCTTGATCTTAAAAGCAATGTCATGGCGCAAAGCAACTTGCTTGATGCAAAAGCAAGGGGATGAGAGGAAGGAGCATACCTTGTTATGGGGCTTCTGATGTTGCCTGATCTTTAGTCTTAGAAGGGCAGTCTTCCATTCATCTAGAACATCTTCAAGATCATAAGAAACCTCCTTGAGTTTATTCAACCAGTCTCTAACGGAGGCCTCTCTCACTTGCTTTCTCTCTGCATCTTGGAGCACAGCTTGAATGGCCTGAAAATTGTTGGTGAGGTTTCAATCTCTCTATCCACGCCTGTCACAAGCTCCACTTTTTGCTTTGCTTGCTCGTAGATTATGGTTGTCAGTTGTTTCAGGACTGCTGAAACAATTGCATCCGCCATGTCTACATCAGTATACTGCTATGTGGACAGCTGTCTGATGAAGGGGCTGTGAGAGAGAATAGATTTGCAGATGAAAAGGAGAGCTGCAGCGGAAGAGATAAGTACATCAACCCAGATAATTGGCTTTGGTAGCGCCGCAGTTGGGTGAAAACGCGCTTTCCAGTCAACCGTCGGTGTTGGCGTCTTCGGAAGATTCGCAGAAGTTGGAGGCTTGGAGCTCATCAATCCAGCTAGACATTTGCCCTTGTGTTCCAGCAAATTATAAAATAATTTATTCACTAGAGCACCAAAAAACCCAGCAACAACCAAGATCAATTGAACACATGTATTAGAAAATGAATTTTGCGGGAAGCTAAAGACACTGCCTTTCTCACAAGCACGCATTTTTTATTGATGCGCCAAGGAGTGATGGGCCTAATGGCAAATTCTTTCCAGTGGTCCTCGCGTTTCTATTATACTCCATATCTTTCTCTTTAAATGAAATTCTGCACTATGTGCCTGAATATGGTGAATCGATTTTGACTTTGTTCTGTTCCTACAGAGAAACCAGAAGAGCTGGAGTCAGCCACCAGTGTCGTTTCATTTTCATGAAAATTTTCTTATGACTGACGTCTGACTAAGCTTGAAAATAGTGATCTCAAATGCTACTAACCCCTAGGTGGTTCTCACTAAGTTTCTTATCAGAACTCACTGAAAGAAAACAAATATAAGCATTCACCTGGTAATTGCTCGCTCTACAATTGGTCAACCACTGTGGGTTTCTCACTAAATGAAAGGAAGGACACCAGCCAATGGGGGTGGTTGGAGGACATCTTCGTTTTCTTTCCAATAAGAACACCTACTGATCCTCTTGAATCTTCCCCATTCCTCTGCGCAGCTTAGTGTTGATCCTTTTAACGGAATCTTGAATGATCATTTGGTGCAGGTCATCAAACAAATCATTCACAAATGGCTTACCCTGCAGCAACTCTAATTTGCTACATCCGCACTACTAAAAAAAACCATTTTTCCAACGGCCATTACCAACGGTTTCGCGTTGGAAATTTTAAAATTTCCAACGCGAAGCCGTTGGAAATAAGACGTTGGAAAACCAACCGTTGGAAGTCCATTTTCCAACGGTCAAAGTGAGGGCCGTTGGAATTTCCAACTGTCAGCCGTTGGAATCTGAGCAGTTGGAAATTTTCCAACGGCCCTATTATTTTTTTATTTTTTTCGTTTTCCAACGGCCTTGGCAGTTGGAAAATTGAAATGTTGGTTTCCAACTGCCTTGGCCGTTGGAAAGTAGGTTTTTTGATATTTTGTATATTCCCGTTCTATTTCCAATGCATTTCTTTAAACGTCAAACGGCTTAGGCGGTTCAAATTTATAGTATCGTATGTAATCACATTTTGAACGGGTGCACATGCATATATGCAGTTGTAAATCTCAATGAAAACATACACAATTGATAGTACAGAATCATGTCATAAATATAGTTATAACATACACATAAAAGCTTTCACAATTGAAATTACAATATCATGACACAAATATAGTTACAATCCACATAAAAACATATATAATTGAAATTACATAGTTTCATTCTCCTAAAAAGTGTTTGTTTGTTGATGAACACAGAAAGAAATTACATTGTTTGCTGCTCAAATGCGTATGCTGAGGCTGGAACTCAGTGTGGTGTCCTGTTATGTGATCCACAGAACCTCCTGGAACATGCTGATTATGCCACTGGGCTGAATCCACAAGAGGCTGAAGATGTGAATGCCCTACACAGAAAAGAAACATTGACTTGAGCCATTTAACATGATAAGGACTAAAAGAACACATGATGGTACATGGCTCATTTCTGGTACAAGGCACCAAGGTCCAAAAGGGAATGAATTACATCAAACCAAAAAATCGCTTGTCCTTGGCATGCAAGAGTGAATTTACACATGACAAAACATAACACCTCACCAAGCTACTTTTTCATATCTCTTGGTAGCCTCAAGCAAATATAAGCTTATGCAGAAGGGAAAAAAATCTCTTCATATGCACTTTTTCCATCAGTCTTAGACTCTAGTGGCCTTAAAAGATGATACCACACAAACTGTATTCCAGAAGACAGTAGAAATCATAACTGAAAACAGGAAAACTGATTGTTGCTAGAACATTTGGCAGTTCCATTTTCCTGACTTAGTCCATCTTGGCCACAGTAGTAATCACTTTAACTGCTTAATTTTAGCATTCAGCAATCTCAGTCACAATGGTTTGCTAAGATTTTACACGGCGAGCAAAAAAATAAGGGTGTAAACCCAATGATTCCCTATATATAGGTCATCTCATTCATTGCAGAGGATTTTGTGTAAACTCATCATGTATTCATGCTTAAGAACAAAGTGTCCCATAAATGCTTAAAATTGAAAATTAAAAGAAAACCATTGTCTAAGTTTCAATGGTGTTCTTTTTCAATGAAAAAAAATCAATGGTGTTCTCTACTGAGCTTGGACCATTCAGAGGGGGAGAAAATACACCAGACCAGAAGAATAATGACCTTGATAAAAATCCTTACTATGCTAATTACAAACTAATTTAATTTTTAAAGGTTCTAAAATACCAAAAGGAATGACTTGATATGTCACTGAAGTACAGAACAACAAGCTAAACACTCTATAAGCTGTAGAATTGACAGTAGCAAAGTTTTATAAACGCAAAGCATCTTAAACAATATTTTTAGATTCAGTTCCAAGATACAAGCTTCAGCTGCCAATTATAGACAACTCAGGGAATACATCACTAATACAGAGGCGTGATAATTGATGTACTTGAGAGCCCTGATAAGATCCTAGTCTAAAATTAAATGAGAGGCAAGGAGAAGGATGGGAGTTATACATGATGCTACAGGACGAATTGTGTTATTGTAACCATAGAATCAATGACAGAACAGTTAACGCATTAATGCCAGTAAGCTGGTACCTGGGGCTCAGAGAAAATTAATTCTAGAAAATATGTAGAGCAGATAATTAATTGATGAATAATGAAGCCTAGTAAAGCTACATATTTTCTAGAATTAATTTTCTCTGAGAAGCCTAGTAAAGCTACTTGGTTTGGGACCATGATAGGAGGGTTTAATTAGCATCACCTAAACAGGATTTAGTTAAGCATAAAAAGTGATTAAGCTTACTGCTAAGATCTATAAAGACAGAGACTTTCATCAATTGCCCCTAAATGCAAAAGCCCCACTTAGCACCAGGAGGGTCTTAGGCTGAGGAAAGCCAACCCTCAAACAAGATAATTCTGCAGTGACTCAAGAAACAGGAGAAAAAGCAGATTTTACCAGTGCTGTTACAGTAGCAGAATCTAGAGAAGAGAAACAAGGGACTGCCACCATAAACGAATCATTTTTAGTTTTATGATCAGAACTTTAAGTTTGATTCAGTATATGCATCAATTGTGATATGCCTAACAATGTGTTATTTAATGATCACACAAAAATAAACTCCAGTTCCATGCTGTTACAGCTGCTAATTTTGTGGCCTTCATCTGGGTTGAGAGGCTTTGTGAATATAATTTTTCTAGAGTATGTAATATTGAAGCCTGTCGCTCGCTTGGACATTTCCTATGTTCTTGCAGAATTCTAGCTGTGATCCACGTTACATTCTATGTGCCGTGAAATGGTGGCATGAAAATGAATTCTTAGTCTGCTGTGCAGCCTGTGATTATATACTTGAGTGATACTTCATTATCATAATGTTTTTGGAATGAACTCAGAGTAACTGTTTCATAAAAACTTCATTTTTATCCCTGGTGCAGACACAGTATAAAAGCTAATTAGGTACTAAACCTAAGAGAAAGAGCACTAGCGCTTGCTTCTTTTAGCCACTAAGCAGGTTAAGTTTATGAAAACTAAATGCTAGTACATATTCTACAGAATCAAGAGTGAGATTACACTTGGATCTTTCTGCAGCAAAGGTCAACAACACTCAATCCTAGGACAAACCGCACATTCACAGTGAGTTTCCTTCTAAGCACCAAATACTTGATAACTCACCCTCTCTTCAACTGTAAACAGAAATCCAGAAAGCACCAAAAAAGCAAAAAAAAACTGCAACACTAAAGACAAACAGCTAAACCATTTAGGACAACAGATATTTCCTGAGTACTATCAACGTCTCCGAAGAGACTTTCTTTCAATACGTAGTGCTAAGCCATTTAGGACAACCTATTGAAAACCAATAACCATGTAAACACCGAAATGATTCATTTTCTCAGAAACCCCAGTAAGTAAAAAAAACAACCCCGAAAGGCCTGTGAACTCGTTACTGTATCCTATAATATTTCACTAAGGCAAAGGATTTCCAGAAGGGGGTTTTTTTTTTCCAAGTAATAGCTGTTTCTGGGACCATAGAAGGAATGAAGAAATTTGGGTTTTTTTCAAGTCTTGCAACCATTGAGGTATGAGGAGAGTTCAATCCTTGGTTCCTTTCTCTATCTTCTGGAACATTTGCAAGTATCATAGATAGCATGCCACCAGGGTTTTCAATCTCAGGAGAAACTAGTATTTAAGTAATTAGTTACTGTATACTTTAGTTTTTTCTATCTAAAGGTCAATGAAGAATTGACTTGATCAAGACAGATGTACATAATTTCTATATTTTAGTTTTCGATTAACCATATATAATTTCTCTCCAAGAAGGTAAACATCTTTCCAAATGCATTTAGCAAGATCCAGAGCACAAATTGTTGACGAAAAGATTGTCATATCAGTGTAACATCTTAGATTTCACACTTGCAATTCAGAGGTTATCTTTCCTTTTGTTGTTCTTCCTCATCATCATCATCAGATCATCAACATTATATACTTTAATCTCAAATTCCAATTACATTGGGGTTGGAGGGATAAAGTTCATAATTCCAATTAGCTAACAAAAATCATATTCACTATAAACTCATGAAACGAAAAAAGCTCAAAGTCAGTCCTCTTCAGCTCAACACTTTTGTGATTGTGAGGAACTAAAGAAGTAAAACACCGAGAATTTATGCAAATACGGCGAATCCTGTTTTTACCTTCACCAGTCACAAACAAGATAAACCAGAAGCAAAGGAAAATTTAAATCCCACCCACCTGATATGCTTTCATCGAGTGATCAGCGGCCTCCTTCCGCTCATCACCACTCTTAAATTCAGCCGAATACCTACAGTAATCTCCTTTCCTACAAGAACAACAGTGACAGTGAAAATTAAAGAAAGCCTCATTCCAGAAACCAACATGGACGAAATCACACAACCCTCATTCAGGACAACTACTGACATTTTGTAATAAAACACAGAAGATTCACTTCCAGCGCAAGAGGGAATCAGATGCTCATCGATCACCATCATAATATCACTGCAAATGCCAGACAACTCGGCTTCCACCTTTTGCCTATACCCTTTGATTCGCTTCACGTTTAGATCATTTCC
This sequence comes from Aquilaria sinensis, assembly GCA_005392925.1. Lineage (NCBI taxonomy): Eukaryota > Viridiplantae > Streptophyta > Magnoliopsida > Malvales > Thymelaeaceae > Aquilaria > Aquilaria sinensis. The sequence goes on along the minus strand of SMDT01001068.1, from coordinate 349,570 downwards.
TTTTGCCTATTCTTTCTGCTCAATGGAGAAAAGAATCCTCCATGATGCTCTTCGAGTGCCGATCACATTCTTGTACCCAACGGAGAGCAGATTCCGCTCCTCCACAGTCAGATCCACATCAAGCTTAGCTAACTTCTTCATAGAATCCACCATTTCTGCGGCAATCAAAACTTCGAATCAAGTCAACAAATTCACACAAAACCCAGGTCCAAACTCTCGTTTGGTTGCTCAGAAAAAAATGTACATAACACATGAACCATAGATCTAAGTTTCAATTAATAGTCTAAGTGTTCAATTAAGAGTCTAACACAAAAAGTGCCATAGAAAACAGAAGAAATAACAGACCGTTGTTGCGCCGATGAGCTTGCTGGCAGCTTCAGCTGATGCACTTGCCGATGGTTGTGTCTCAAACGTCTTGGGTGAATCGCGCAGAGGAAAACGCAGATGAGCCGCGGATGGGTGAATCGCGACAAGTGAACTTCGGCGGAGCCGCGGAGGGGTGATCGCGCAGAGGAGAACGCAGAGGGTCAGTCGAGGGGTGAATCGCGCAGATGAACTGGGAATCACGAGCTGTGGGTAATAAATTTTGCCTTTGGAAAAAAATAAATGATACGGTGCGTTTCAGTTTTGTATTTTCCAACGGCTATAGGCCGTTGGAAACATCTCCAATAGGCCACTGTTCACAATTTCCAACGGCTTTGACCGTTGGAAAAAAAACACAACACTTTCACATTTTTTTCAAAATTTTCAAATTTACTATATTCATTTTCCAACGGCTTAGGCCGTTGGAAAAACTTTGCCTTCATTTTCCAACGGCCTTGGCCGTTGAAACTTGTGTTTCTCTTGACACATTTAATTCTTCCAACGGTTAGGCCGTTGGAAATTACATTTCTTTTATCTCCAACGGCTTTGGCCGTTGGATATTTTCCAACGGCTTGACCGTTGGAAAAAGACCGTTGGAAAAGAGGTGTTTTTTAGTAGTGCCGGCCTATATTATATAACTGCTTATTTTCAATTTTACCTTTTTTTTTCTAGAATTAATATCATTCAACAACTAATAATTTATTTACCTAAAAATCAGTTATGAATTGTGACTTTAAGTTCAAAAACTTGTGATTTATGTATAACGAATTTTTATCAGAATGTAAGTAACGAGTTGTAATGCATCCTTATCATGGAATAACACCTTGTTAAATAATTATTACAACTCAATCACATCCTTGAATTCCAGTCAATTTGTAAAAAAAGTAGGCGCTTGGTGGAAATTTTTTTAAAAACAAGTTATTAGTGATTATTTTTTATGTGAGTGATTATTTGCTATTTATACCAATTAAAAATTTACATTTTAAGAAGCCGAAGAGTCACTTCCAAAACATTTTTTTTAATAAAAAGGTAATCTTTTCAGTTAATTTTTCTTTATTTTTAGGCAAGGTAAAGGGAAAATATTTATAAAAAGTAATTACTTTCTTAAAAAATTGATTCAGGTGATTATTAGATAAACAAAGTATTAACTTTCAAATGATATTGGTTTTAGATAAAAAAAAATAGAAATAGATACATTTTTTAAAATGAGAAAAGTATATATACCTGAATACATTATAGAACTACTGAAAGCTACTACTACCTCCATTTTATGATATTTGTCACTTTTCTAATTTTTAAACGAGTTTTTACCCATGTACATGTTTCTATAAATGAAAAATAAGCATATAAATCTAGACGCAGATGATGTATCAAATCTTCTAGTTTTATAACATTGTTTAAAAAAATTATAACAAAATTACTGTAAAAATGGGTTAAACTCAATTTAAAATTTTCAAAAAAATGATAAAAATATATTATTGGGCCAATGTCAAACTAACCCAAAAGGTCGCAACACAGAAATGCCCAGTCCAAAAGTTACCACAGCAAACTGTGAAATGAACCGATACAGTTCGCAGCGTGAACGAACTACGAAGGCACCAGTGAGAATGTCCAACGAAGAAGAAGAAGACGATATTGTTTGCTTAGACGAATCTTTTTTCCTCAATGACAAGTAAAGTCGTCGTCTTTCATTGAATTGTTGTTCTTCTTCTTTTCAGTTTCTTTTCTGCTTCATGTCCCTCAGATTCATGGAGCCTCGTTCGTACTGTGCAGTTACCAGCTGACCACATTTACTTTCGGGCCTCATGTTCTTCAGCTCTTCTGCCTCCAATCAGCTTCAAGTACGATCCTTTTTTATCTCCCATGAAGATAAATAAACCCATTTCTTAAATTCTTCTACCTGCTTGATTGAACTCGTCATAGTTGCTAGCTCTCTTGATCTTCATTCCATTGCCGGTTTGAATTCACTGTTATCATTATCGTTGTTATTTTCTGAAAAATGTGTGATTGGTTGCTTGGTGAGAAGTTCTGAATTGCTTACTTGGGTGTGGGTTTGGATTTTTTATGAACAGCTGATTTTGATTTAACGGGGCAATTGGTATGGCCTGGTGCAATGCTTCTGAATGATTACATCTCTAAGAATGTTGACATGCTTAAGGATGCTTCTGTAATCGAGTTAGGCTCTGGTGTAGGTGAGTCACAGAAGGTTCTCTTGCTTGGTATGATAGTTCCACTGGTCCAACTGTTATTGACTTGTTCTCGGTGTCTTTCCCTTATATGTGTGAATTGATTGGGAGTGAATAAAAGAAATATTGTTCTCGGGTTTATAGTTGGCTGTTATCTCACATGGAAAATTCTGATCTTTTGCGTAGATGTCATTAACAATCCATCCAATTTGTTGTTTGAGGTGATAATTTGATACTAATGGTCTAGTTTCTTAAGGTTTTCTCTGAATCCCACATCCAGGGTGCATGAAGTTTTAGAAAAATTGGAATATTTTCCTTTCATGTCATAAGGTTTATAGATCTTCAATGTTGAAAATATACTGATCTGAAAGACTATAAGCAATTAGTGCTCCTAATTAAAATTTTCTAATCCAAATATGTGGAAAAGGGCTTCATTGGAAGAAAAAGTTATGGCTCCGTTTGGCATTAGCATCAGTGATTAGCGTTAGAGTTTTGAAAAAGCCATCCAAATGTAACTTTTAGCTTTTAACTTTTGGCTTTAGCCGTTTCATCTCACCCGTTAAATAAATTATCGAACACTCTAACGCTAATGACAAAAGCTGTTCCTAAACGAGGCTTATGTAAGGTTGGTTCTTGCTTATTATGTAACTGGTCAACTTAAAATGAATGAATGGAAAAACATTTGCCTGGTGCTTTCCACATTGTAGAATCTGTGGTAAACCCTTGGTCTAAGGTTGGTGGGGCTCATGCTTTCGTGAATCAATGTTTTTCTCTATGAGAATGTCACTCTCCTGTAACTTCCTTATTCCACTTTGCTGCTTAGTGTTGATCCTTTATTTTTGTTTGTTGCCTCCTCCAATGTAGGTATCACTGGCATATTGTGTGGCCAAATTTGCAGTAAAGTCATTTTAACCGATCATAATGACGAAGTGCTCAAGGCAAGGTCATGAGATTATGTCTCATATTCTCAGTATTTGAAATTAGTGAATTTCAACTCTGATTTTAATGTTTCTGAAAATTTTCAGATCTTGAGGAAAAACATAGAGCTGCAAGCATCTTCTGAGGATACTAGTTGTTGTGCTGGTATGGGGAAAAAATCTATTGAAAGATATACACACATTTGAATTAATCTGATATCCTCTGTTGGAATCCCATTTGCAGAATTAGTAGCGGAGAAGCTAGAGTGGGGAAATGTTGATCAGATTAACAGAATTTTACACAGCCACTCTGATGGCTTTGATCTGATCCTTGGGGCTGACATATATGTCCTGATTACTATTTATAACAGCAGTCTGCTTTTTTAGTTAACATCCTAGTTACAAATCATAACTGTGAGACAGAAACAGCATACTGAACTGATCGTAATTTTATCATGAAACATCATAACCCATGAAATTACTGCCCTAATCATGGTCTTCTAGTTGCTCCCTTCTTACGATTTTTGTATTAATTCTTGTTTGGTCCCCCAAATAATAGTAATCATTATCGTACCCGTGGAGTTTGAATTTAGTGTTTTTCAGCATTAAAAGAGGTGAGATCTGATTTACATATACCCAACTGAGCACTTGTCAAATCTTTTCTTTTGTCCAAGAAGCAAAACTATTGTCGTGCATTTTCAACACTTTCTCATGGCTACTTTTTTTTTCAGTGACTGCTTTCATAAACTTGGACTAGATATTATTCCCATGAGTTCCTTGACAATATGAACGCTTCCAGCAATCAAGTGTTCCTCTGCTTTTCAACACCGTTGAACACCTCCTCTGCAGTAGGGAACAAGGACGCTGCAAATTCATCCTAGCTTACGTGTCCCGGGCCAAAACGTAAGTCTTTTGCAACTTGCAGTGTGTATTTTCGATGATTTACTTGAGTTTGCTTCACTTTAGAAGCAATTATTGTTTTCAGCTTCTAGAAGGAAAAATAGCATTGTTAAACACCCAAAGCATATTCATTTATTATGACTTATTGAAAGCTATACTGGATTACATTTATGCCGCTTATCCTTTAAGAATTCAAATTCTTGCATAAGGCTGTATCTTGAAGTTTGAAAATTCTAGATTGGCAAACTTCGGTGACATAAATTTAGTGTCTGCATGACATGTTCAGGCTTTGCTTTGCGCTAGCAGTCTGTTAAGCCACTCTATTGGGTTCTTACCTGCAGGATGGATTCGATGGTCATCCATGAAGCTATCAGATGCAGAATGCAGATAAATGAAGTGGCAAACTCCAGGTCTGTGGTGGGCAATCTTGAAGGTGTCATTTATGAGATCACCCTTAAACGAAACCAGTGAATGCTTGGCTGTTAGGGTTGCAAGTTGGAACTGTGTGGTCAAGCAAAATATCTATCGTGCTGTTGATAAGCTAATGCATAAGCATAGAGCTGCTGCACTGTCTAGAAAGACGATGACGGTCACTAGAATGATAAAACACAATTTTTTTCATTTTCAGCTTGGATTTGTGTTTTTCAGAAGCACAAACTGGCTGAGATAGCCTCGAGTAGTAACTTGTCAGTATTAATGATATGAACTTTAGCTTTGGGAAGTATCTATAAACGATGAGTTCTTGATAGAGAACAAGTATACTCCCGGCCCAAAACCTTTGTAACATATTTTATTTTTGGTAGTTTTCAATTTTTACAACATTTTCGTATTTAATAAATTACTTTACTATACTATCAGTTAAAATATTATTTCAATATTTACTTCATCTAAATTTTTTTATTTACATGTAAAAGGTTAAGGGTAAAAGCAATGATAATATATGAACTTTTTTTTTTGTTTGTGTATTTAGAATCTTTATATTACAAGTTAAAGATTTTCATGAAGGTAAATGGGAGAGTGCCGACTCGAACCAAGGATATAAAAATGATAGGAGCCCACGTCTTTACACTTTTGTCAACTCACCTGACAATGTGGGACAATGTATAAATTTTTTCGAACTTAATAATCTCCATATTAAATCAAATACGTCAAAGGCTTTGGGACAGATGGAATATCATATGTCATGTCACATTGAACACATCAAGCAGAAGCAAAAAAAGCTTCAGGCTGCTAAACATTAACATCGGAAAACAACCCGAGAACCTGAGATTCCAACAAATATGGAAGCTTCAGATATGGAACAACATTGCCGCTCTTCCAATTACAAATATCCTCGATAAAGACAATTGACCCCCATTCTAGGACAAATCCAATGTTAGCTCTCTACTCCTCTGAAAGTAATCAGCAACTGGTTAGCACCCTCCAACAGAAAAAGTGAAGTGGAGAAGAATCTACAATGTTTTAGCTGCCGCCTCTAAGTACGTGGCTGAATCATTCATAGCGCGTGATGAGTCTAACTTCAACTTCAAGCCCTTCCCATATGCTGCGATAAGTAAAGCCTCAGCCCTACCTGGAGTGGATTAGGAGAACTTTGATGTAGCTGGGGTAAGTTGAACTTTGAAATCTAAATAACCAAATCTTTGTTTGTTGTCCATTCTTAATATATATATTTGATGCTAATGAATCCATACTGTAACCTGAGATTATGATTATCAAAGGAAAATCCCAATCAGCCAAAAACTGCTAATCCAATCATCTTAAGTTTTACCTTCTACGGTTCTTTTCCCCTAAAATCATATCCCCGTCGAAGAATATTATTATATCCTTTTGTTTGTTGTTTTTGTTCACCCTTTTAGTAGCCATACTTTTTTCCAAGTCAAACTGCCCTACATGAAGCCTAAATTTTGTTGTCTACCCGTCATGATTTCTCACAAATTAAAGAGCAAAAACTATGACCTAGCCCCAAGTCTGCTGTGATTCTATGAACAAGTGCCGCTATCTTGGGGCAAAGAACTATAATCTAATTACCCCAAAATATGTGTTGTTCCTGAATTGAGAAGACCCTTAGTAATGTAGCTAGATGAAGTTCCTGGTTGCCCAGAAATTTTTTAATTACCATGATCCTTTTTTCTTTTCAATAGGGAACTCATGGATGGAAATAGCGTTGATGCAACTCTCCGGTTATCATCCTGTCAAAACAAAGTCAATTAATAAATCAAACTTATAATATGAAGTTGATGCACCACAAAAGGCTAAAACACGTGCAGCGAATGAGGCACTTGATACATGCAAAGGTTTCCGCTAACGGCTGGGACTCAAAAATTTCAAAGCATATTTTTCTATTTTTTCTTTTTTCTTTTTTCTTTTTGATTTTTTTTATTTTGTTGGCTTGCGCTTTGTTGAATAAAGGAAAGCAGGATGAAAAGCATAGTGGAAAAGAAGGATAATCCAATCATTGCTTTGATTCATGTCCTATGGTGTAGACTACCCATTAGATCACATTATTTATTTTGTTTTATTTCCATTATCCATCCTTCCTTCCTCTTCAAGAAATTAAAAAAATGAATTCATGCTTTGATACTTAATATATCAATTCCATCAACAAGGGCAACAGGCTGTATGAAAAGGTTGTCTCATCTTACTTGTCCAGAGTCACAAGCTTAAAGGAACTAGTGCAGCAGCTCTCAGAGATTAACTTTGTTTTGTTCACAGTTTCATGCACAAAACCAAATAGCATATAGCTAAATAAGATGGCAAGCATCGCTGACAAGAATAGTAAACTGACATTGAATTCTCTTGTGTCCATATTGATTTACAAACTTCCAGAATGACGGGAAATACACATTCCCCTCCACATCTTAAATAAAAGGAGGATCGGACATGGTTGGATAGACACACAATGACAGAGACGTGCCACCTCAAGTCCAAGAAAGGGGAAAAGAAAAAACAGTGACTCAAGCCATTTCATGATTCACATGTTAAAGAAAAGTTGAGGATGCTTTCCATTCTTAGGTACATCTACCAAGACAAAGATTATAGTAAAACCTAATGCACTTTGCTCCCTTTATGCTATTCAGGACATACGATTCCCCAAAGACAATAGCGCATTAACATAGCCTAAGTTGGAGCAGATTGAAAAAACCAACCTTTGTAATCCTGCCACCGGTGAGTTTGAACTCATTTTTCCAAGTCAAAGATGGCACCGGAACTACAGACAAACCAGAGGCAACTAGTATACCAATCCATAATCCATACCCAAATCCTCCACTATACCAACCCTGAGTTGAAGAGCAAAAGAGACAAATCAGCATGAACCACACCAACTATTGTCTGCATGCTTACATATCCTTAAGCCAGACTCATTTTACTTGCAAGAATATGATAATACCATAACCTTCTTTGAAAGTAAGATATTCCCAATATTTTCAAAGATTGACGGGGAAAAAAAATATCTTAATACCATATAGAAAGAGAAAATGGAGGGAAGGATAATCATCCTTCATCAAGCAGACATATGAACGTTAGTACTTTATATGATAGAAGTTAATGAGTCTAATAGAATCTCTCAAGAAGTACAATACATACCTGTTTCCCATCTTGGGGATAAGGAATTGATTGTTCAATAAAAGCACTAGTACCTAGACCCAAAAAGCACAATCATTTACCAAATGAGAAGCACAATAACTTGCTCCAATTAGCTAACAAAGAATTTTAACATTTCAAACATACAAAATAAAATTAGACTAGCCAATGGAGAAAGAGGGTTGGAGTATAACTGTACCTACTGGAACCTCTAATCTCTGAATCATCTGGACGATAGACCTTGCATCTAACCGCTTCCTAAGCCCTTTGCCAACTCGCACCCGCAAGTTAGGTGAATCAAATACCTGTAAAACAAGTCTCATATAATCTAATAGGATATTCTATAAAATGTAGATACCAGGAACTCTTTTTTCAGCACTGCCGAGTACCACATTAATGAGTAAACACTAAAAATATAAACACAAATATGAACCTTTCTTTTTCCCTCTAGGCCATTTAAACAACATGCCAGCATACAAATAAAATTCTCGAGATCCAAAACCCCTGTGAATTGAGTAATGCAGGCATGGAGGTAAGTTCACCCCTACAGTTAAGCAGTCATTTTATTGGTCCAAAAGCAACTCCTAACACAATGAAAGTGAAATTTTGTCACCCAAAAAGCAAACTCTACGCACATTATTAACTCAAGAGTAAAGACGATGATTCTTGCCAAAGGAGATGCAACTGTTCCTCTAGGTGCATCAAAATCCTGCAAAGAAAACTAGATGTCTCATTGCTTTAGAGCATTCAAGCTCCATATCCCACAAGAAACTATCAACATTTGTTGCATTTCTACTGCTTCCAAATACAGAAACCCAAATCCCATTTTAAATCAAATTACGGGGAAAAAGGAATTCATTTGAATTTATTTTAGAAAAACACTTGACATGCTTCCTGGAAAAAAAACTCAGTGCCAGAAAAGAAAGAGAAACGAAGAAGAGAAAATTCGAACCTGGGCAGAGCAACCAGAGTGGTCAGTTTTTAGCAGAGCCAAAGCACCAGAGACGTCCGGGTCGATACCGATAACCCAGTGGGAGCCGTCGTTGAAACGGGTCGGATCCCAATTGAAATGGGTCTTATCAAGAAAGGGACAGGACAGTGAGTCCAACCAGCTCTGCTTAAGCGCGTCAACCTCGGCGGCTATACCGTTGCTCTTGAGAGCGCCTCTCTTCTTTGGGTTCGGCTCGGTTTGTGCGGTCCGATGGCTGTTCGGAAGCAGGGAAAGAGAAAATGTGCAGAAGGGTCTGAGCTTGGGCGGTGTCCTGAAGGCGACAGAAGGGTTTAGCTTGGAAGAGAGCGAATTCATGTACGAAGGTTGAGGGTTTATGCGCTGGTGCTGAGTTCCCATGAAAATGGAGCTCGGAAATTTTTGGGGCACAAAGCCTTTTTTTGTGGTTTTTGGTTTAAGGGTATTAGCAAATAGAACCTCAATCTTTTGACATGATTTTGTTCCAGTCACTGATCTCTGATTTCCCCAACCGATATTGAAATTACTATACATTTTGAGAAATGGGAGGGAGGAAAGGTGGATTAAACCTTTGATGGTCAAAGGGCAAGCCTTGAAGATGTCCCAAGCTGAGGACCTCGGATAAAGAGACGGACTCCGACACTGTCTCCACCTCAGCCACTCGGCAAGGCTCCTTGACTGAGATCCATACCCCCAATAACCGATGTTGTATTTTAGATTGCTAGATGACTTCGGCCTATCATACCTAAGTTCCCTCTGGGGCTTTGATATTGTCGTTAGCATCATACAGTAAAGGGCATACGAGGCGCTCACCTGCTGGTGTCAGAGTAATTGACTGTAGAGGTTTGCTAGAGCTACAAACTCCAAAATCCCAGGTCCGGTTGGATACATATTCCATTTTATCTAAGATATTACAATATTGCCACTGCCGCCTTTTCCCTATATGAGCGAGGGACTTCTCTACATTAGAGGCAATCAAGCTCTGTCACACTTTCTTGTGCTATTCCTTTCTCTACTTTTATCTTTTGTTTGATTTGGGCATTGGAGGATCCCTCTCCAAAAATACTCTAAGGATCCCCCTTAGCTCCCACTTTTCTTTGATATTTCAGGCACCCTTCATCAAAAGCCAGTTGCTCGATAACAAACCATATCCACCTCAAACATGGGAGAGAGTGTCAGACAACAATCTTGAATATCTAATAATTGCAGATTTGAACCATTATGTCAAACTAAAAGTATATTTAAACCAATTTTTTGTAAAAAAATCTTCTGGTACAATGATTCATCAAGTCTTGCTAAACTAATATTTTTTGCATTTTTCCTTTTTTTGTACATTAGAGATGGAAATGAAAAGGACAAAAAAAAAAAAAAGGACTAACAACGAACAAAAGCAACACTTTGGCAATTTGTTAACAAGAAGTGTCCAATCCCCAGCTAATGAGAGGGACGGAGAAAAAGCAAGGGGAGTCAAAACCACATAACCAAGGTTTGTCAAGTAGAGCAGGTTAAGCCTATTGGTTGTCATTCTCCTGTTTTCAATTAGAGAAGGTTAAGCCTATTGACATTAAGCTATTGGCCTAACTATATGATTAGCCACCGAACTTATCCAACTCGAGCGAATTGGTCCAAAATTCAACACTCATTAAAACTTGGCTTCTTAACTTTGAAAAGCTATGCACTTTAGTCCACTATCTACAATAACTAACAGATGGTGTTAGAGTATGGATGATGTGAAGGCAAAAAAAAAAAAAAAAAGGTGGAGGCAAGGAAAATTCTTTTCCACCAAAGTGTGAAAAAAACCAAGAGTGTAAGTAGGCTTTACAATTTAAAAATGAAATATAATAGCATCATTTATTAAGGAAAAAATAGTTAATTTATTTTCATTTATTTGAAATAAATGAAATAATTATTTTATGATGATAAAAAGAAAAATTCATTTTTATCTTGTAGTTCATTTTGATAGTTACTGAACAGATTAAATTAGCAAAAAAATTCACTTTAATTTAAGTCAATTTAATTTAAAATGACTTATTTTTGTCCTACATCATTTTTGCTTGGAACCAGTATCATTTGAAAATCAATATCATTTAAGTTTAATAATCTATTAATTGCAAAAAAATTTATGCTATTATTAAATTTTATAAATTTTTCTTTTTGAGGATTTAAGAAAATAAAATTCATAAAAAATTTTAATAACATCATAAAATTTTATTTTGAATGAACCATTGAACCTATATAATATTAAATTTTAAATAAAATTGATTCCAAGTAAATGGGATGTAAAATTAAAAGTTGGTTACTATAGCAAATAAACGTGGAAGTAGTTGGTAAATACGTATGCAATGTCAAATCCACCTCAGCCAATAAACACCATATCATCCTCACCCTAAATGCCATGGATCCGTTAGTTACCGTAACAAATAGACTGAAGTGCATATTTTTTCAAGATTCAGGGGCCAATTTTTAGTAAGTAATGAGTTTTGAACCAACTCGCTCAAGTTATCAAAATTTAGGAGATAATTGTGTAATTAGGCCTTAAGCTGATTGATTTTTACCAAAAAGTTCTTGGTTGAATATGCTTCTATATTTTTAAAAGGAAAAAAATTAAAACAAGTTGTTGGCCTCCGGACAAATTCAACTGATTTGTAGTCCAAACCAAATTAATTTAATTTTCTTCAGTTTATTTTAATTTTTGTTAAAAATGCTTCTTAACAAAGAAAAAAAGAAAAAGAAAATTAAAAAAGGGACAAAACGTCCAATTGAAATAAAAAAAAAACAAAGAAGAAGAAAAATAATCAAGTCAATCCACCCCCATTACTTCAGAGACAATGGACATGCTCAGAGGAGAGCTAGCTCCACTTTGCCAACAAGACTCTGGGAATTTCCGAATTGTAGGCCACCCATCTATTTGAAAAATTAATTAACGTAACTTGTTTTTTTAAGTACGTATTGTTGTAAAAATCTCAAACCAATTCAAACTCAACTTTTCAAAAAAACTGGAAAAGTACTTTTTAGAATATTTTTGTTAAAATTAATTATATTTTTTCATATATTTTACTTTTTAATCTATAAATAAAAAATACTATGAGAAAGTAATTACTTTTTCTTTTCATAAATGTTTAAATGACATTGAATTCAAATAAAAAACTGAAAAAGAATATTTTTTTAACAAAAAAAAAAGGTAAGCAAATTAAACACGTTGAACTTTGGAAGCTTTTTATACAAATTGAATATATAAGAACATGTTACAGAATAAAGAAAACAAAGCACCGGGGAACAATATTTGGAATACAAGTAAGGGCTTGAATTCACTCAAAAGCTTTAAGATCCTATACATTAATCCAACAGTTCTTTCTTCCCCGCTTTAATCTTGTAAATTATAAGAGGTATATAGAGACTTGTATTTTTCTGTTCGAACTAGACAATTTTTACTAACAGAAGAATTGGTAAAATTAATCCTTTTTTTACAAGCTCTAGGCAAACCTCAAGCGTTAGATCGAATAATATCGATCTCTAGAATGTCAATTCTTTTGCTTTCTTAGGTACCATCAGAAATCGAAGCGAATCAAGCCAGAAATGTTTGACCACCTTCTGCTTGTGTCCGTCTGCCAGACAACCATATATCGACAATCAAAAGATAAAAAACCATGCATCGTGAAACAATAGACAACAATCATCCTCATTCTTCTTAAAATTACTTCTTGCTGGCACCCTATTCATGTCATTACAAATTTTTAAGTCCACTAGTCATGGGAAGCCGCACCTTGCTGCGGATTAATATATAAATTTATAGCAGTGTAATAACATGACGTAAAAGGTAACATCATTTTATAGTTTTATAGATTGCAAAAAAAAAAAACACGAATGGGTGATAATCTAAGTCTAGTAGAACATAAGTCTAGAAATTCTAACACATAAATCACCAATTTCACATTACAAAGCACAATTTTGCCAAACAAAGAGCAAAACAATTAAGAAGATAAGGGAAGGAGAGGGTGAAAAAACATGCATGGATTTTTTTTCTTTTGATACACAAATTTGGACAAATTAGGCAAAAATAGAAACCAAGGAGTGCAAAGTGGCGTTGCTTACAAGGTAAATGTGGCTAAAACTAAGGATCTAATCATCAGATGAGAATTTTAGGTACCAAAAGTGCAGAAAAAAATATTTAGAGATTGAAAAGGGAATTTGACCATTCACCCAAAAAAAAAAAAAAGTTGTGGCTGAAATTACGGATTTGATCATTAAGTGGAGGAGTCCAGGGACCAAGAGAATAGAAAGAACATACTTAGGGGCCGCGAGAAGAATTTGACCATTCATTGGAAACAAAAATTTTTTTAAAAAAAGATAAAGCAAAAAATTTGGTCATTTTTTACTATTTATGAACATTAAACTGGATAACACCAATATCTTATTATTATATAGAAGACTTCAGGGACTAAAAACGCAAAATGAACCTACTTAAGGACTGAAAGAAGAATTTGAGAATTCACAAAAAAAGAAAAAGCAAAAAAAAATTTTAAAACAAGAATGTTGTGGCTAAAACTAGAATCTGATTATCAAATGGAGGAGTTAGGGGACCAAAAGGGTAGAAATAGCATACTTAGAGATTGAAAGAGGGTTTTGACTATTCATAACACAAAACAAAATGAAAAGATGTCATTTTGGTTATTGTTCATGAACAGAAAAATGGCCATGCATTTCAATATATAGTAACAACCGAAACTTGGGATTCAATCATCAAATGGAGGGGTTTGGGGACCAAAAGGGTAGAAAGAGTATACCTTGGGACTGAAAGAGGAACTTGACCATTCACTAAGAAAAGCTAAAGAAAAAAGCAAAACAGAATGATGTCATGGGGACCAAAAGGGTAGAAAGAGTATACCTTGGAACTGAAAGAGGAACTTGACCATTCACTAAGAAAAGCTAAAGAAAAAAGCAAAACAGAATGATGTCATTTTGGTTATTGTTCATAAACAATAAAAATGATACGCAAGTAAGAACTAAAACCGAAGATTTGAGCACCAAATGAAGGAGTTTTGGGACCAGAATCTCACAATGACTCATCTTACAAGATTTCATTGTTTTATTTTTATTACTATTATTATTTAGAATGAACGGTAACAACCAACTGGACTCCAAATAATTCAATTTAAATCAATTTCTAATCCATCACTATATGAAGTCTTCAGCGCTTGAAGATCTAAATATTAATCGTGCCTCCCCTTTCATTACAGGCTCATTACAGGCACATCCAATGACTACAAAAAATAAGTCATATTTGATTTTGAATGTGAGAGTTCATAAGGGAAAATGTGCAAATTTTCTATCATTGTTTATTTGATGGAGCAATTTTGCCACTTATATTTTTTTTCTTGCAAATATGCTATCAACATTTTGTTTTGAGAGCAAATTTTTCACTAGCCATTAAAATTGCTTATGTGACAAACATGAGAAAATGATGAAAATATAAGTTTTAATTTCAAATTTTCTTTGCTTAACATCATGGTCCCAAGTTTCTGAATATATCATTTTCACTATAATCTTCAATACTCTCACTCTAGTGACCCCATGTAACCTTTGCCACCCTCCACTATTTCCACCACTATCACTACCTCTACTCTTTCACACATCCTGTTAATGCTCTTTAGAACACTATATAAAATGAGGCCCGATTAATGTATAAAAGACTAATCTAGATATGCTACAGTTCTAAAATAAAGCTTCGATGGCAATAGTAGTGGAGTGTTGTTTAGTGACAATGAAGAAGGTGAAAGCAAGAATGCTCAACAATGAATGTGTGTGGTTAAACACAAGATTTTGACTTTGGATGTTATGAAAAGTTGGGTATCTAATAGTTAAGGAGAAAACTTTTAAAGACTAGTTTAAGATTTGTGTCATTGAATATTCTCTTAAGAATATTTTTACCATTTAACAGTTATTGATGAAATTACTCACAACATAAAATATTGATAAAAAATTTGCAATAAAGAAAACATCAATGGTAAAATTGCTCTATCGCATAAACAAAATAGGCAAATTTACTCTTTTTCCCGAAGTCATAATATAAAAGAAGTAAAGTGGTCATACTTGAGAGAGCTTCCAAGTATGTATTAAAAAATATTATTTTTTTTAGCTTTACTCCTTTTCCCAGTATTATTTTTTTTCGCAACTTTACTCATACTTGAGAGCGCTTCTAATCATATATTAAAAAGATAATTTTTCAACTCCTTTCACAATGTTTTCAGTAATTAGAATGCCATGTGAAGAAAAAGAATATAAACGTTTGTTTTAAAACAAAATTCCTTACTTACAAAAATGGAAACTCAATCTGATAATAATCAATAAAATGGAGGACGCAATCAAATTTCTCTCGAAATTGTGTAAAATAACCAAAATTGCTCTTAGGTATAATCCACGGACACCGAAGATAAATGTGTAGTATTTGGATCATCCAGCAAAAAACAAAAAAAAACAAAAACCAAGCATAGTGATTAACAACAATAAAATGATAACAATACTACAAAACAAGATATTTTCTTTTCAGCTTTTTTTTTTTTAATTTTTTCCATATGAATTTAATCCCTTAATTAACTGTGAAGAAATTGGAGACAGACA
The DNA here is from genome assembly GCA_005392925.1 of Aquilaria sinensis. Taxonomy (NCBI): domain Eukaryota; kingdom Viridiplantae; phylum Streptophyta; class Magnoliopsida; order Malvales; family Thymelaeaceae; genus Aquilaria; species Aquilaria sinensis. Next base: position 334,037 of record SMDT01001068.1, on the reverse strand, counting down.
AGACATAGATGGATATAAAATCCTCCGCTGGTCATTTTGATCGAGGCTTTCAGAGCTGTCATCAGCCACAACAAGAGGCTTTTTCACCTTCTCTTTTTCCCTTCTTCTCACATGGAGAAAAGAGACCTCTATAGTGTCCCAACAAGCCCTGTTACGAGATATGGGCCATATGGCATGGCGTACGAGCTACCAATGACGCCAAGGAGTGCCTACCACGACGCGCAGTCGGAATTTGAGGATGATCTTGAGTTGGAAACGAGATTTTTGAGCGAAGAAGATGAGGTTTGGGAGAGTTCTCAGAGGTTTACGCCTCATCGGTTCTCTTCTGCTGATGAACTTTACTACAAAGAGAATTTCATCACGCCACAGGTACAACCTCCGCCTCACCTCCAGACCCCCGGCGGCGGCGCCACCCTCGAGAGGTGCATGTCGTTGTCTTCCGCAGTACCGGCCAGATCGCCGTCGCCATCTGGTGGGCTGAAGATCAATCCATTCAAGCGCAATAGCTTCTGGAATGATGATTTTGATCCTTTCATGGAGGCGTTAGAGAACGTCAAGAAAGACAAGAAAGAGGTGAGGAGCACGTTGAAACGGACCTTGTCCATGCCCCACACGTGGGCCTCAAATCTGCGAGCCTCGAGCCCACCCAGAGCCAATCCTGTGGAAGGGCGAAAGAGCAAGGATACAGGTGTGACAGGCCCGCCGCATATAAGTGAACCCAAGGGGGTGTTGTTTGCAAGACGGACGAGGCTCGTGAAACTGGGCAAAGAAAAGCCCCCAAGGCCCAGCTCTCCAGCCCATCCATTTAGGGCAAGATCAGAAAGTTGGATCACAAGTAGTGGCCTAGAAGGCAAGACAGAGCAAATCAAGAAATTTTTTAGTAGTTCATTTAGTAAAACAAACAATGAAGATAAGCAACCTGAAGTAGTCTCGACAAGGCCAAAGCCAACTTTGAGAAGAACCCTCAGTTTCAGGATCAGGTCAGTGGAAGTACCAGAGATCTTTGAGAAAGGTGCCACACTTGGGAAAAATGCAACATTTCCTAGACCTATGAATATATTCAATTGTTTGGGTCATTATATAAGAAAGCATAAGCAGAAGGATAAGGTTGAGGATGAGGATGAAGACGATGACTAAATGGGATCAGTACTTTTTTTTTATTGTTTAAATTGGGCAAAATACAATAATTATAAGCATCTTTTTCTTTCAGATTTAAATAAGTGCTTTTCAAATTACATATTATTAAGTGCTTTATATGCAATAAATTGTTGGCTTCCGAATGATTGGCCCAAACAACTCAACAGTCTTTGAGCTTTTAGATATACATATAGATTGTTTGCAAATCTCTGTTGCTTCTGCTACAAGTCATCACAATGTTGTTGCCCTAGAACATAATTTTAGATATTCCCACGGAGACTGATGATTGTTCATTTTATATTTAAAAAAGAACATGAAAAGCAACACAAAATTGTACATGTTTCTTTGAAAGTTGGAAACAGTCATCTTGTCTGAAAGTTGCCATAAAACAACAAAGGAGAGAGAGAACATAAAATTGAAGCCTATTCCAGTTTCTCAGTAGGAAAAATGCTCTTCCATGTAGAAATTTCATCTTGGTTAGTTATCTTCCTAATCCCTCCATAAAATCCTTCTGCCTCATTGCCTTCTTCTCTATGGTTTCTCCTGTTGATTATTGTCTGTCTCCACCTTGAACCAATGGCGTATTGGTTGAATTCCAACACGACCGTGTCTGAATTATCAATATAGAACATGTTAGAACTCTTGTACTGTAACATGATTGCCATGGTGATGATGAAACAAAAAAAACATGTAGATGGCAAAATTTTTCATTTTTTTTCTCCAAATTTTTCTTTGATAAAAACATGAGGGAATAAGTTGTTTCAAGGTTGTTGAAACTAGCAACTTTTGAGCTTTAGAAAACTCATGTTTTGAAATAGAAGACCTTGTTTAAATGTTTCAACTCTATCTAAACTATTTTTTGAAATTTAGATAACAAGACTTTTCACAAAAATTAAGAACTCAAACACTGTGTTCATGTGTCTGATCATGTGTATGAAACAATTTCCTGTGAGGGTTGATATAAGGGTCCTAGTTTTCTTAACTAAACACCACCTTGATATTTCTTAAATTTTCTTTTCCTAGCTTCGAGATGGGGAGAAAACAATAAACTTCCTGTTGATGTTACTTGAGAAGGAAGGCATCTAAAATCTTTTAGGTTATAAAAAGGATAATGAGACTTGGGAAAAGGCAATATCCAATACAAGCATTCCACGTTTTTTACTTATTGGGAAAATAGGGAAGAATGGCCTTTTTCAATGCGGTTGATAATAAATGCCTTGTTAGTGGAAATTGTGACATAATGACAATGATTTTGCCTTGGAGGCCCACCAAGTAACAAAAACAAACAGGTGGCCCTCACTTGATTTGTGGATAAAAAGTTATGTGAAGAAAAACAAAGAAGAGTGAAAAGGACAAGTCTCCATGAAAGTTTTACTTCACTTTATTTCATCCACAATATAAAAGTTGATAATGTGTGGTCTCTAAGTATGTGACAAGGATTGGTTTAGAAAATTCTGAAACAAGATTATGATTTTATTGAACAATATCAGGGCCCTTTCTAAAGTTGAAAAATGAATTAGTTAGACTGCTCATCTTCCAAGTGTGAAAATTATGGCTTTTCTATAGATGAAGACTCTAATTAGTAAATTTACTTGGCTAATGATGACTCCTATATTTAGCAATCTTGAAAAGAAAATCCCAGACTCCATAATCCTAGATCAAGGCCTTTCAAATGAGCACAAAAACATCAAAAGGAGAATTTTGATTACATACATGTTTCTAATCAATTTTAATTGTTAAAAGTATGTTTAGAATGTTGACTAGAAAGGGGTGAAAAGATCAACTTACCACTCCTGTGACACAGGCAGAAAGTTTCATTCCCATCACAGGAATCTTGGTGACCTATAACACCATACCACCAACCTGCAATATATTTATTCAATCAGGTGGCCATTTAATTACTAACGAACTACATTTGTTAATGTTTTCTGTTATAAAATTGGGTTGAAACAAAGATTTCTTTTTAGTAATATATTTTCAATCAACTACCATGAAATTAACTTCTAACATCCAAAAGATCTTTTAATTAAAATATTTAGTTTTTATGATTAGCTTATGAAAATTATGATTAAAGTATTCTATGAATGATAGAGATAAATAATTTAGCATGAAGGGTACAAACCATAAGGGTATTCTTTGTTCCTTCTCCACTGGATCTCAATATGATCACCAGGGCACAGATCATCTAAACAATTAGAGATATGAAGATCATGAGGCTTGGTGGCTATTGGAGCTGGCCTAATCTTTTCCCATGGCACCCGGTCCTCTGTAGCAAATGGCCTGGTTCCATGTGGAGGATACCTAACACAGAGCGGACCCGATATATGGTTTTTAGAGTCTAGTCATCTTTCATTCTGAGATGCAAACATAATTTCTACTCATTGAAAGCTGTGGCATATTATAGTTTATTACCTGGCATGGAAGGTGTTACTTTTGGCATCATAGCTCAATTCAGCATCATAGCAAGACAGTATGAAACCCACATGGCCATTCTATAAGAAAACCAAAACAAGTAACCAAACCAAAGCCTCAATAACATGATATGATTTATGACATGTGAGTTTTTGCAAATGTTTTACATCTTCAAACGACTAACGTTAAAAGGTACCTCTCGGTTGTAGACCTGAGCCGGGAACGAGAAACGGCCACTCTCGAGTGCAAGGTACCAAGACATGATGGAATCAACAGGCAAAGCACCACTCTGCTTGTTGCTGCTAAGTCCATCAACATTGGGTTTGCCCAATGACAAAGTCCTGACCAAACTCAATATTCTCTGCCACCCATTCTTCTTTGCCTGTTTGAGATTGCCTGTGTCCTTGCTCAGAGCCAGGTCCAATTCCCACTGTCTCTGAGCTGCTGGGCCTATCACTCTGCCCCACTTCTGCTTCATATGCTTCTCCCAGAAATAGTCACTCCTGCATATGTCCTTCAAAGAGCAACAAACCCCAGCCATGTTGCAGAGCCCAGCTGGGGGAAGCTTTTCAAATATCATTTCCAAGGTTTGTTCAGGCAGGTCCAGCAATGATTGTTGCCCTTGTGCTAATTCCTCAAAATTTTCCATTTTCGGATATAACATCAGCCTCTTGAAAGACATTTTTGGGTTGGAAGTTTTGTTGAACAAGGTTGTTGTTCAAGCCTTTTACAAATGAACCCAGAAATGAAGAAGCTTGTTTTTTTGCTGAAGTTCAAAGCTTTGTCATGTATGTGATGAAGGAACCCAATCCCAATGTTATTTCTCACTATGATGAGCCAACTGCAAAGAGTGGACCAGTCAAAAATAGGGTTTCAAAATTCTATGTTTCAAGGAAACCCACCAACCCCAAAAGGTGGGCCTCCTCTTGAAGAAACCTTGATAGTTGATATATATAGACAGGTTGAACAGCTGTCAATAAATGGATGGAGAGAAAGTGAGAAGCAAAAACTTGAGCTTGAAGTTGATGAACCCAGAAGAACAAATGTAAATTGTGGGTCAGATCATAACTTTTTCTCCGGGAATGGAGAAAGTTGTAGGCAGAAACGGATTTGGGTGTTTGATCGAAATTTCGGAGAGAGACAGAGAGCGAGATTTTGATGAAGAAGATGATGATGTAGCTGAAGTTATTGTCTCACTTCAGCTCATCAAAAGCTCTTCTTCATCAAATTCTCCTTCCACCCAAAGATCTCTCTGTTCTCTCCTTTCTAACGGGTAGAAATGAGAACCCGTGCACAAATTAATAATGCTTGACAAAAGAATAGGAAAAGAATCTGTTTTTGTAGTTTAATTGAATGAGCGGTGACGGTTGAGCGGCAGTTTGTTTATTTGTATGGAACGAAATAAATAGGAGTGGCTTTTGTTATCGTCTCAGAAATTTATGCATGGAAAATTGGAGTTTTTCACAAGTTGGAGCAAAAAACCGTTTTGCCAGAAAAAAATTGAAATTGTGGGGGGTCAAGGTTTGGACTTTGACAGCCTTTGATTTTTGTTGGCTGTAAAAAAGAATATGACAGGGAAATTTACCATATTGCTTTGGACCGAAAAATTGTGACCAATAGCTTGGACAATTTGTATTAAAGAAGGCTAAACGTCCAAAATGGCCATTAAACTTATATAAATATGGCCATTAGCGCAACAACCTTGTTTTTGTGTGCATCCATGATTCACCCACCAAAATTTAAAAATTGTGGCTGTACACCATTGGATACCTTAACTGAGAACTTCATGAAGTTGCAGACCAGAAGTACAATGTTTTTTATATCAACACTTTCAGGTGAAGCAATATTAACAATTAAGAATCTTATCCACTCTTACTCATGAAAAGACATCATGTCATTAGTTGGATCCAACCTCTTTGCAGGGTTTAGTGGGTAAAAGATTTTTCTGTCATTTTCTTGTCGTTGGTGGGAAAAGTTTATGTTAAGAATAGACCTACCAATTACGGATGGCAACGGGGCGGATTGAGCATAGATATCCTTTACCTGTCATCTGTGCTGCAATTTTTTTAGTACCCATGACTTTGTGGGTATCCGCAAGCGAGTGAAAAATCTCACTCATGCCCACAACTTGCGGGTAATCCATATCTGTGGGTAACCCATGGTTTAAACTATATTTTTTAATTTTATAAAAATAAAATATAAAAAATATATACAAAATTATTCTCTACATATAATGCAATAAAATCATACAATACACAAAATCATAACATACATACAAGAAAATATTTTATGTGAATTAGTATAAAATATTAGCTAAATATAGGTGTTGTATCACATTATAATTAATAAGCAGGAAATTTACGTTCGCAAGTTTCGCGGGTAGGCGGGGTGGATTTACCTGTGATGGATATTCTCTACTGCCACCCACTTGTACTTGCCAGACGGATACGAGTTGCTACCCACATCCCACCCATAGCAGGTATTTTTACCCGTTTACCCGCTCATCACCAATAGATATCCATAAATCACAGATTTTGCCCACCCACTTACCATCCCTACTACCAGGTCAAGATAAGGTTCATAGATTGATCCAATTTAGAAATAGTAAAGTTGCCGAATTCCACTATATTTTTTATTTTCTTTATAAAGGTTAAATATTAACCTTATCTTGATTTCTATTTGCTGGATTATCCAATTGAAGAGCACTCCATGCACAAATGTTCACCTTGCTTGGTACCAAGGAGTTCCACAGTGTAGGATAAAACGACGCAGCCTGATTTAATAGCACATTTCCGAGCCTTGATGTCAACTGTTTCACCGAGAAGATCCCCTTCGCATCTGACTGCCACATCCATCGATCAACTTCACCTGCATTGAAAGTCACTGTCGCAAGTAATTGTTGTAGCTCCTCAAAACTCTCCTAATTCCCTTCCCCTCAACTCCCTCCTCCAACCACCACTTTCTACTTCAGTACCCTTTTTTTCCCTAACTAAAAAATCCTTTTGATCCTCCAAGTTGAACAATCTAGGAAATCTTCTCCTAAAAGACAAACCCCCACCCAATTATCCCACCAGAACTTTATTTTATTACCATCACCCAACCTCCAACTAAAAGACTCAAAAAATTCTACCCTACTTTTCTCCAAATCAAACCTTGTTTTTACAATATTTAACTGAACTCCTGAACTACCACCATTATCCAAAACGTCTAGACCCCAAAACTGCCCATATATCAACTTAACCACTTTTATCCGCAGCGCCCCCATCCCCCATCTTGAATCTCTACCACCACTTCTCTAAAAGTGAGAAGTTTTTCGTCTTCAAACTACCTTGCTAGTATTTTATTCCACGCCACCCAACACAATTTTTTACTCACCCCAACCCCACCATAAAAGAAATTCAATTTTTTACTCCTCAGATTTTTTAAAACACTTACAAAGACCCGAAATAAAAAAGAAGAATTATAGGGACAAGCTTCCTAATACAGATTTGATCAGGGTCAGTCTTCCACCAAAAGAAAGTAACTTTGATTTCCAGAGGCACAATTTGTTACTCACTTTGTCCACCATAACTTACACCTGCTCATATTCAATCCCACCAGTAAACCCAATTATGTGAAAAGCATCTTTTCTACACTGAAATTCATTTTTATTGCTAGCATTTCCACTTTCAAAAAATCTAAACCAATGCCAAACAATTTGCTCTTCTGATAATTAACTTTCAAACCAAAGGCTAATTAGAAGCAATGCAATAGCCTCATCAAATTTAACCCACTTATCTCTAACCAACTATCCTGGAAGAGCGTGTCATCGGCATATTGGAGATGTGACATAGTAACATCACATTTACCTAACTGCACCCCTTGAAATAGATTTTTGTATTCAGCCTCTTCCATCATCACATGAATTGCTTCTACCGCAATCAAAAAGAGAAATGGAGATAATGGATCCCCTTGACGCACTCCCTTCTCCATGATAAATTCTTGTGTTGGGCTGCCATTTACTAGCACTAAAATTCTTAATGATTCCAAACATTCACGACTCCACTTCCTCCACAAGAGAACGAAAATTCATCTGCTCCATGACCAAGTCCAAAAAATTCCAATTAATTGAATCATATGTCAGCTCAAAGTCTACTTGGGACATAAACAATTTCTCCTTTTTTCTTTTAGCCCAATCAGCCACCTCATTTGCTATTAAAACACCATCAACTATTTGTCTACATTTTAAAAAGCTTGTCCGGACCTTGTTGACTATTCCCGGGATCACAAGCTTCAACCGTTTCACCAAAAATTTTGCAATAATTTTATATTGACAACCGATGAGACTAATCGGACAATAATCTTTTAACAAGATTGGATTCTTCAAGTCTCGAATCAGGTTAACAAATGATGAATTACTGCCCTTGGCTAATTTCCCTGATTCCTCAAAACATTTGACAGCCCTGATCACATCATCCCCCACCACATCCCAGTTTTTTCTTAGAAAATTAAAGGAAAATTCACCGGGACAGGGAGCTTTAGACCCCCACAACTCCACATGGCCTCCTTAATTTCTTCAGCAGTAATTGGTCTTTCCAGCCCTTGTTTTAGCTCTTCTGAAAGTTTTTTAAATCTTGCATTCATGAATCTTGGCCTGACTTGATTCTGCTCATGAAAATGTTGGCTGAAGAAATTATATATTTCCTGTTTTATTACCTCTGGTTCCTCTCTCCACCTTCCATTAATGCACAGCTCATTTATCTAATTTCTTCTGAATCCTCCTCTGATAAATGAATGAAAAAATATGGAGTTCTCATCACCTTTCTTTTGCCCACTTGACTCATGATTTTTGTTTGAGCATAGCCTCCTTAATCTTTTCTTTTTTCCTAATATTTCATCAAAGTTTCAGATCTTATATGCTTTTACCATCAATACCAGTGAAACTATTCTTTCTCCACTGCTTTAAGACCAACTTCAGCCTCTGTAATTTCAATTTGAAAATTCTTCTTTGATTCGCCCCCTCCACCTCAACAGGCCAACCTTCCTTAATGACCGCCTGAAAATCTTTGTGATCCATCCATACATCAAAAAAGCGGAAAGGAAAAGGCCCAAAATCAGCATCCTTTACTTTTAACAGAATAGTGCAGTGACCTGAAGTTGTTCTCTTCAGCGCCAATGCTCAAGCTTTTGGCCAACATTGAAGAAAACTGTTTGAGAAATTTAAGAGTTATTTTAACATTTGATATTTTCTTTTGGAAATCTACTATACATAGAGATTTCAATAATATATAGTAGCCTCCATATAAAGTATTACTAGATCTGTGACTAGTAACTAGTAAGGGAAACCAAAAATCTCTATGTATAGTAGATTTCCAAAAATAACGGAAAACGTATAAAGTAACAAGTTTTGAAATTTTAGGGTAATAATGCAATTTTCAAGAAACTTTAAGAGTTATAGGTAATTAGACCATCTTTCAATGTGAGGAATTTCTCCAGCCACCTCCAAAGCCTACACCTCTCTTCCTCGCCATCATTTTACCGATTTATTTTGAATCCTCGCCATTCGCTTCAAAAAGACCCTTCCCTCGACCAATTGTACATTGCCGTGAAGAACGTTCATTATCCGAAGCTGGCAATAGCAAAGATTTATGCCATAGAAATTGAGGAGCAGGCATCATTTATGGTGTCTTTAGGTGAGGTTTACAATGAAGAAGGCACATTTCGGGTGGGGCAGGCCAGTGTTTGGGTCGTACCATTTCTTGTGGGGCGGATGTGGGCCGAGCTATGTGATACATATGCCTAACATAGTAGGCGACAACGGCGATTGGGTGTAGGTTACCTTTCCATGGTGCCGGGTGGGGGAAGGGCGGAGGAATTGATGAAGGAGAAAAGGCTTGAAATTTTTTATTATCGGTCGACGCAAATGGTGACTGAAGAAGCTTCAAAAGGTAGTGACAGTGGATGGCCTTTGAGAGCAAGGTAGTTAGGATCGGGATCCTACCTAAGATTGTTAGGATCGAGATTGAAATCGTAAAATCGAATCATAGATCATAAGATCCTACTAAAAGATCAAATTCTTTGTAGGAAATAATATGATTCATAAAAAATACCAATGATGTTAGAAACTTAATAAAATTTAAGTGTCAGAACAATGATACAAAACACAATAAATGTATAGGTAGAGCCCTAGTAATGCATACATCAACATAACAAATACAATAATCAACACAAGTCTAAAATAAATTCATAAACAAACATAACTAACACAATAACGATAAATTTATGAAGGTTCCAAGTTTTGTCTTCTGAATGAGAGAGAGATGCGCTCTATTTCTTTTTTGATTTACTTTACAATTCAAGTCATATAACCACTAGTTTGGTTAATATAACTTGGGAATAAGGGCCTAAACACTTAAACTTTATAATTTGGGCCAAAATAAAAATACAATCAACAAAAATTAATATCAAGTAAAATGGATCGGATCAAAAGATCCTACTGATCTTAAGATCTTAATCAGGATCCCACACGATCTTACAATATCACTGATCCTATTACTTTCCGATAATGTTTCATGATGATCCCGTGATCCTACGATCTAGGTCAGGATCTTAACAAACTTGTTTGAGAGAGAATGAGATAGACTAATTACCTAAAATTTTTTAAGTTTATTAAAGCTTGAATTAACATCATAAAATTTCAAAACTTGTTATTTTTAGTGTTTTCTATTTGTTTTTTTACGGACACTTCGAATTTGAAAACTTTAGTGGTATGTTTGAGCTTATTTTAAAACATTAATAGGAGATTGGGCAAAAAAAGCTATAGTGATAGATCCACGCCCTGACCCCAAACATTAGTGGCAAATTTGATACTTCTGTTGATTTAGATATGTTTGGTTCCAAAAAAATCGAGTTTGGACTCAAACCCAACCTAATGGCCCAAATATTCAGCCCTAAGTTTAGATATATTTCTAAATTAATGGTATCTAAATTATACCTAAAAAGCCCTTTGTAATTTTAGATAAGGTTCAAGTTTTTATAACAAAAGTATGTGATGCTTTCATTCTTACTAAAAGTATGTATAACTTACTACTTTTGCATCAAGTTGTCAATTCCAATGTTTTAAATTTTGTACTGGATGATTTACTATTTTACTAATAGTACAGTATAATACATGAATCATATCATATCATCTTAGGTATACTGATTTTAAATATTTTATGTATATAGACATATATAAAATATATATATATAAAAATATAACATATCAATATATAAAACATACCAAAATTTGATATTGTAAGTGTGAAGTGTAGGTTATATGTATGTAGATTAATTAAGAGTTTTTCTTATACAAATATTTCACTGTACATATTAAAACTATAATTTTTAAGGTATAAAAAATATAAAAGCACAAATTTTCTTTTGAATTATAATAAATATTTGTCATAAAACTAATCAATTATAACTAACAATTACACATACTTCTAATGTATTTTGCCTAAAAATATAAAAACTAAAAATATAAAAAACACTAAAAAAGCGATCAACAAAATTATATTTGATCGGTACCGAAACGGTATAACCAGTACAATCTAGTACAAAGGACAAGCTTGAGAAACATAATCCCGCCCGACATCGATGCACTTCGTTAATCGGCTTTAAATCAAAACGAACTTCCCGAACTAGCTTGTTCAATTTTACTTGTTGAATAGCTAACGCTTATTTTCTTATGATTTTCTGCTAAATGAAAATCCTTCTATACTCATGTGAGGATGGGGTGCTCTGAGATGAAGCATTATTATGAAGTTTGCAATATAAAATGTGCGGGTTTATGGACGACTTTGACAAAAGAATGGCCTTATAAATTGTGGGCTTACATTTGAGGCCCACTATGCAGACAGTAGGTGCTCAGCTTGGATGCGTAATTATTTTGGGCTTGTCAAAGCTTTACCTCCTGAGATAGGTAAAATATAGTTTGCTCATTTAGTAACAGAAATATACATTTGCTTGATGTTCTTTTTATATTTTTCATAGTAATTTTTAAAATCTTAATTCAAATTATACGTTAGCTATCCTTTAGTAATTTACTCATTTATGTCTGCATGTAACTTTTTTAACAGTTAATTAATATCTAAAAATAAAAATGATAACTTAAAATTAATTAGCTGTAAAAAAATCATAGATCAAAATTACTGAAAAATAACTATAAGATAGTTCAAAGTATGATTTTAAAAATTGCAGCTGGATAATTAAAAAATAGAAACAAAATGCATATATTTTATATGGGATGAACAAATTGTAATTTCACTTAATTTTGAAGAGAGGCAAGTTAACCCAAGTAATTTTCTTTTTCTTTTTCTTTTTTTAATTTTTGTGAATGTAGAGTTCCTTGAAAGGCATTACTCGTGGCAATGTTTGAATCCATTTTGCAATTTACGTGTCTCTTTTTGTTTATGATTTTCGTGAACACTTACTTTCAAGTTTCGAATGGGTAGATTTTGAATGAAAAAGAAAACAATAAATTTTCTTTATATCGATAAGATGACTCGTGTCCTAGGAAATTCTTAAATAACAAAAGTTTAACAGAATAGAGAGAATATTTTCTTCTAGTATTCTAAGTTTACTTACATGCTCTCACTAGGTTAATTTTATTCCTTGAAAGTCATTCAATGTGCTTTCTTTTTCTTTTTCGTAGTCTGGGGGGAAAATAAACAAATTCGCTAAACAAATGAACAGAACGAATAACCCATTCCAAATAATCTTTAAGAAACTGACATAAAGATGGAGGGGTCTGGAAGAGAGTACTACGTAGTACAATATCACCGATGGTAGTAACATAATTTTTTGGGATTTATTAGTAAGGGTTAATTACAAAACGTCCATATTGTGGTTTGATCTATTCTATATTTTACCTCTTTATTTTTAAAAATCTACACTTTACCCTGTGCTTCCTTTATAGTGTCTAACAATAATTTCTGAAACCCTAAATTAAACTATCTAATAACTATGTTCTAGTAATTTTAAGATTTTTGATATTTTTTTCTTAAGTAATTGATTTTTAAAAAATACTGATATTTATTACAGGAAGAAAAATGTGTTTACAAAAAGGAAAAATTAATGATTTAAAATATATATTAAATTTAAAAAAATATTAGAGATACCAAAATTACTGAAAGATGATTATCGTATAGTTTAAATTATAATTTTAAAAATTGTTATTGAATAATATAAAAATTCTAGAGATAAAATGTAAATTTTTAAAAATAAAGATGACAAACTATAAGTTAGAATAAACCTTAATGAAATAATTGTAACTTTCCTTATTAATGGTAACTATCCCTATTAGTATTTTTCCCAACTTTTGGAGTTTGGCCAACCGAAGAAATGTCCGCCAAGTCAAAAATCCAGCTGTAACTTGTACGGCCGTGTTAACTAAACAGTGCATCTAGAAACCAAAAGGCTTTCTCTCTAGAACTACAATTGTGGAGTACAAACTGTACTTGCTTCTAACCGGTAAGAGTTTTAAACGCTGCCACAGTTTGCAAGTGGTACTCGCCGCCGTTGGGTTGTGTACTACATTTTGAGTCGCTGTACTGGACCATCACGTGGTATAAAAACACCAAATCATTCCCACATCCCAGGATCAGGATCAGGATCACAGATGTGTAGGAGAAAAAGCTTCGGCGGAGCTGCCCAGCGGGAGCGACCTGAGATCACATGCGGCCCCTCTCTCGGGATCCCAATCTCTCTGATCGTTTTCGGTGCCTTTGATGTGTTCTCAGGTCGCCCCTGTTGGGCTTCCCTCCACCGTCCGATTAATAAAGGAGGCAGACGAAGATTCGCAAGACTTATAGAGTACAGGTGAGTGGCAAAACAAAAGGGCCCAGGTAAAAATGCTTTTTCAAGGATATTAATTAAATGCAGATATGAACTGTCTCTTTAGTTTGAGCAAAGCCAAGTTCAAGAATGCGCAAAAGAAGAAACAGGAGTGAAGACCCAATCGCATACGAAACGTAAAATTCTCAATCCATTTTATCTTAAATTAACTTACCTAAAATAGTTTATTTTATAACCTGGAACTATTATGTAAGTATAATAATTCATTCAAAATACAATTTTTATAAATTTTTTATAAATTTATTTAAAAAATTCATAAAAATTTAATATCATAAGAAATTTATTTTTAAATGAATTATTATATCTACATAATATTGACTTTCAAATAAAATTAATTTAGGAAAAAATATGTAAAAACAAAAAAAAAATGTTATTTTATATTAAGTTTATTTATGTTAAAACTAATTGGCTTAGTCTTTAATGTTTAAACCATGTTGAGGTTACTGCATGATAACAAATTCTTTATATATGATGTGTTAAATTAACAGTTTCTTTATATATACTTACTATTTTAAAGTCCTTGTTGTGTATAAAAATAAGTAGGCCTAAACATTGTCTCATTTATTTGGTATATATACCATAATTATTTTAATGGAATATCCTTAACTCATCCAACTTTTAATAGTTACAAGTTTGAAAATTCTCTAAAAAAATTATTATTACTAGATCTTAAATCGCCTGAAAAATCGAAGATTTGAAAAGAATGCTAATATTAGCTTAGTGCGTGAAGTGAATAATAAGTATCATTTACCTACATAAGTTCTCCCGTCAAGACTAAGCAGAGAAATTTGTTTGATTCCCTCAAACTATAGTTAGAACTAATTACAGGTGCTCAGATTTGATTTCTACAAAAAAGACAGGTCGAGTTGCTATATTGGAGATTTAAGAATGGTATTTTCAGTGAAAAGTTTTCAACTATTTGTAGCTTTGTATGATGAGAACGGGGCCTTTTGAGGATCACTTTAGGGCCTATTACAGGAAAAAAGGCAAAAGAGCTCAAAGTGGCACTACAAGGGTTCATTGAGGGGGAGGCTAAGAACATGTCTAGGAGCTGGAACAAGCTGAACTTGAAGGGAGATACACCCAAGACCAACATTCTTGAAGTACAAGACCATGTGCACCCCAGTGCATGTGCACTTGAGCCCCACTGTAAACCTTAGGGCTCCAATGGGGGCACCCAAGAGGGCTTGCGTCCTAAGCTAAGCTATTTGTGTTATTTACTAAGTTTCTAGCTTGTTTACACATAATAGACAAGTGTGTGCGCATGTGACCTGTTTAGGTCGGGGACGCGCATATGGGCTTCTTAGCGTGTCTTAGGACAATTCAAGTCAAACTAGGATTTCATAATAATTTAGGGCTTCTGTTTCATTTTGAGAAAAATGTTAGCCACTTTGGTGACTCAAATTATTGAACTAAGAAAAATGTTAGATTTGAGATGTATGGAAATAGCCCAATACTTGAGACTCGAGAACATTTAGGACTTGACATGGCCTAAAATTTCTGATGATTCAAACTAGTTGAATGACTAGATGACTTAAGAGCCATGAGAACTCAAGATTTGATTAATTGAATCCAAACATTACTTGGCACAAAAATGGTTGAAATTAGGGGTAGGCGTTATTCGGATAAAATAAAAAAAATCAAAAAGACCAATAACATTTGGATAAAATGATTCAGTTACTTTTTTAGTTCGATCAATTTGGACCAAAATTGAATTTTATGTTCGTTTATTAAATTAGTTATTGGATCATACAATTGAAAATTGAATAAACTAAATAAACTGAATAGTAATAAATATTTTATTATATGTCTATATTGACCCTACATATATAAAGTTATTTTCCACTAATTTCGGATTATGTGTTGTTTATCCTTTTTTAATTTTGGGTATAAGAGGCAAAATTTTTAATATTTATCTTATTTTTTCATTTACTATATGCTTAGGTTTTAGAAAAAGAAATTGAATAAACAAAAATGTAATTTAGATTATTCAAATCAATTCTGATATGTAATTCAAACAATTTGAATACATTTTGTAAAAACTGAAAACTGAAAACTAATCAAATCATTGTGTTCAAATCTGTTCCAAACCGAACCAACCAAATACTCACATTTAGTCGAAAACATTATGGATTGAGACATAAATGATCCTAAACTTGAGATGATCCAAGACCAAGTACTTGTTACCTCGAGACACAATAGGACTCGCTACTAAGATAATTGAAGACTCTAGATGACATGAGATCTAAGATAATTTTAAGTCGAGATGACTAGGGTTGTGGCACTTGGGATTAGAAGGAATCATTCAAGGCCAAGAGCTCCATGGGTAAAATCTTATGTCCTAAGTCACATAGTTGATCCAAGTCTTGGGATGTTTTGAGTTATAGCGTATATAGATTGCACATGTCAGAATTTCAGATATCAAATTATCTCAAAACCTTGTTCAAATTACTCAGAGTCTGTAGTTTAAGTCCCAAAATGAGGAATTTCACGTTATTAAAAATGTTTATCTCATCTAAAATGAAGTTCCAAAGGCAACAAATTAGCACTATGGGATCTGGCAGGCGTACAAACAATCTTTTATGCGTGCAACACCTGATAATATCCATGCCTCTTTCTTTTTTTTTTAAGTTTTTTTACACAGAATTTAATACAATATATTATAAGAGTAATGACGATAGTGAACAATCCTAAACGTAAGGGTGAAAAAGTTTACTGTATGAATTCTAGAGGACCCATCCCCGTTTTGGACGTTGGAATACCGAGTTCCTGACGGTGCCAAAACACTGATGGCTGATGTCGCGCTAAAACCCAGTACTCACTCCAAAATCGGAAATCGTTCAGCTTCTCCGCTCATAGCGAGCTCAATCCTTGGTTCTACAGATTTCATGGCGTCTTCCATCTGCGCTTCTCTGATCCCTCTCTTTTTCTATTATCTCCTCTTCATCTCTCTTTCCTCGTCGCAGCCGGACCACGTAAGTCTCCTCTCTCTCTCTCTCTCTCTCTCTCTCTCTCTCTCTTCATTTCTGAGCTTCCCGGTTCAAGTTCCGTTGACTTCCGTTTGGTTCGCCAGAAAATCTCTCTCTCTCTTCATTTCTGAGCTTCCCGGTTCAAGTTCCGTTGACTTCCGTTTGGTTCGCCAGAAAACGGAAAGTAATCTGGATAAGTTCAAGATTGTTGAAAATCCAATTGTTTTTTTTCCCTCCGTTTGTTACTGATTTTGTTGAGGGAATTTATCCGAAAAACTCTAGATCGTACTAGATAGATAATTCTTGAATTTGGGGTTCTTGTGCTGCTTCTGTTTCCAAGTAAATGGTGGCAAAGCTGAATATGGACACAACTGAAAATCTGGGTCAATTTTTCTATATATAGCTATGTGAACTGGTTATGTTTTGGCTATCCAACTTTTGAGCCAAAAGATGAAAGCTAAAGTCAATGATATTGTGCGATTGACTGGAGTGATTTTGCAGTTCTGCAGTGCCGGAACTGGATATGGGAATTCAGCTTGCGGGTTTTCATCATCACTAACGAAGATATTGATTAAGGGTGGAACTGTGGTAAATGCTCACCATCAGGAGGTTGCTGATGTTTATGTGGAAGATGGGATTATAGTAGCTGTGAGGCCTAATATCAAGGTACGGTACTAATAAATCTATGACTTTGTTGTCAGCAGAATAATGTTAAATGTAGACTAAAGTTTGCCTTATGATTTTGTTTATAGTTTAAGCATGTTAGTTGAGCTATGAGTTGTAGTTATGGGATTCAGGATGTTATACTGTTGAGGAACCATTGAAATTCCATCAGACTGATCATATCAGATGATCTGATATCCTTTTTCTAATCAGACGATAATCCTACAAGGCTGGCTGGTACTTCATCTGATCTTTTAATCTGTGTACGGGATGATGCAAACAAAAGTTGAACGAATGTATTGTTAAGATGAACCTTTGTGCCATCTGCAAATACGAATATGGGTAAAGATACTTAGGATCTGCCATGCCCAGTTTAGCAGATAAATGCCACTGATTCTGCTAATCTTCAAGTAGTTTTGGCATAGATAAGATAAAGTTGGAATTTACTTTAAGAAGGTTAAAAATCTCCTCCTAGTTTCTAAGTTTCATTCTAAATCTATCTAAAGTGTTCTGTGCTATTATATAATCTTCTAGTTGTTGTGGCATTTTAATTTTTGAGAACATCTTAATGTGGCAGGTTGGTGATGATGTTGAAGTGATTGATGCCAATGGAAAATATGTTATGCCTGGTTAGCTACTTGTACTGAGTAGATGACATATTGTGCCAGAATGTTAACTTCAAAGGACATTTCATGCAGCCATGAAGTCATATCCCAATTTTTTTTTTGTTTTTTTATATTGTCATGCTAGGCTTATATACAGGACTATGTTCAATAATTGCTTAAATTTCATTTATCATTAAGAATCTTTGACACCTATAATAATCATCGTCATCATATTTCATCTTGACCTCAACTTCATTGGGTTTAATGGCATGAAGTTCATAATATGTCAAATTAACTACTGGAAGCCATATTGACATTATACATCCGTACAAAAGAACAAAGTGACCTTTTCTACCAATTGTCTTTCTTGATGGAATCCTCCTGCAAGGGAATAAATTATTGGATACTGTGCAATCGTATTTGGATATGAATTCAGTCTGTAATTTTTCACGGTAGTCTTTCCCTTCCAAAATCATGGTTCTTTTTCTTGCTACTGTTCATGCAAGTTACTGTTCCAGAAGCCAACATACTTCTGGTAATTCATTTCTCAGAACATATTATAGCTTTTCATTTGTAGCTAAGAAGGACTTAACGCATGATGTTTGAATGCTATGTAACATCTGTCCCTGGGAATTAGAATAAAATATGATTCTCGTCTGAGCAATTTTTTATTAAGAGTCATGTAATTATGGTGTTTATATTAGGATTGCAGTCCATTTTTGGTCATCTTCTAGTTCTGATATGACTAATTTTTCAGTGTCAGTTTGGATGCTGAAACTTATCCAAAGTAGATTCTTCCCCCAAAAGTTCAAAGAATCCACTTCTGCTTCCATGGACCTGATTATGATGCTAAAACATAATTGCTAGACTTCAACTGTTCTAGTAGAGAAACTATTGTAGAAGCCTAGGCAAATAGCCTTTAGTGTCATACTTTTAGGTTCCATGCTTCTGTTTTGTGTGAGGTAATAGAACTCATTGAAATTTCTTTGAAGCATTAACATTACTGAATTTTTAGTGTACCCTCACTGCAAGATTTATGTGAATGCAAACAGGAGGCATTGATCCTCACACGCACCTAGCCATGAAGTTCATGGGAACTGAGACAATTGATGACTTCTTCAGTGGTCAAGCTGCAGCATTAGCAGGTGGAACAACAATGCACATTGATTTTGTTATACCAGTTGGTGGCAGTTTGGTGGCTGGTGTTGAAGCCTATGAGAAAAAGGCAAAGTCAGCTTGTATGGATTATGGTTTTCATATGGCTGTTACAAAATGGGATGAAAGTGTTTCGAAGGAAATGGAAATAATGGTTAAAGAAAAAGGTGGGCCATTGTTTTCTTTCTCTTAGGGCCTTTTTGCAGTGGTCAAAGTGCATGAGAATTCTCTTGACTGTATAGCCCGTTAGTTGCCTTCCCAAATTAATTTACTGGTACTATAAATAAATGTTTCGACCTGTAGGTATCAACTCTTTCAAGTTTTTCATGGCATACAAGGGATCTCTTATGGTTAGGGATGAGCTTCTGTTAGAAGGACTGAAGAGATGCAAGTCCCTTGGAGCCCTGGCTATGGTACATGCTGAAAATGGAGATGCTGTATTTGAAGGGCAGAAGAGAATGATTGAGCTTGGTATTACTGGGCCAGAAGGGCATGCACTTTCAAGACCATCTGTGGTAATCTTTTAATCCTTTTCTCAACCAACGTGAACTCCTATGTCTGAAATTGCCTGGTTGGTTTCTGGATAACAATCTCAAGTTGATCCGAAAAAAAACTTGTTTCACTGTTGAGTACTAATGATATTTGTTTTAACATTTATCAACTATTTGCATCTTGTGTTAGCTGTTCAAACTTAATGCTCTTTCATTTGAATGTTGCTATACATATCAAGCACAAGCCCTTGAATACTGTCAATTCTGAGCTTTGCTGTATCCATTCAAGAACAAAGGCATGAGTAGGACTCCAGCTAAGAGTCTTGTCTTTCTGCTACATGTAAAACGAATGGATTTTGCTGTAATGTAAGTAGTTATGATTTTGAGAACATGGTTGTGTCTTTTGAGAAATAAAAATAAGAAATAAAAATTAGATGTTTGAACCATTTCTTCCTGATTCTACATGAGAAGGTTGCTGACTTTTTGCCAGTAACTGAATACTTTTGTTTGTAAATACTGCATATTTGATTCCATCCAAAATATCTTTTTGCTTTCCTATGGACCCGATTTGTTGTTCCAATTGCATCTCTATCAAAACCAAAATTTAATTCTTTTATTACTTCTGCCTTTCCATTTCGAATGCGAAGGACCATATCTCCCCAAGTAAATTTTCTTTTTTCATAAGTATGATACTCTCAGGGCATATCCAACAAAGTTTTCAGTCAATCATAAAAAGATTGAAAGTAATTTTTGCTATTGCTGCGCATTACCTCTTTTCATGTATAATATCCACTGATCAGGTTTGTATGTTTGTTGCATAGTTCTGTTCCTGTCTTTTGTTCCAAGTCATTTACATTTTTTTTATGTGCATCCCCAAGTCTTTGCAGCTGTGCATTAAGTACAATACTGAATGCTTATACCTGTGCAGCTAGAAGGAGAGGCAACTGCACGAGCAATTCGTTTGGCAAGTTTTGTTAACACACCCCTTTACGTTGTTCATGTGATGAGCATCGATGCTATGGAAGAAATAGCTAGAGCTAGAAAATCAGGTTTCAAACTTCTCATCATTTTTTAATACTTCTTTTCTTTTATTTCATGGTGGCACCATTTGAGTTTTTTGTTTTTTTTTGCCAACACCATTTGGGTATTTTAAAAGCAGTATTTCATTTAAAAAGAAAATTTTGGTGATCAATCGAAAACTAGTTCTAGTGTCTTTAGGTCATTAGTACACTCAGTATTAAAAACATAAATTCGATTCCAAAAGTGAATGCTAGTCATGCAAAAGTGGTCATTGCAAACACTTATGCACAGGTGCTCGTAGCTGTTTAACAGTCGGTATACAATATGGTATGAGAAGACGAGAGTAATGTTAGGACTCAGAAAGTGTTCTATTTGTTTATTAATAGTTTTAATCGATTCTATGGAAATTAGAGGAGGCTGGAGATTTGGTTTTGTGTCCTAAAAAAAATGGAACTCTCAAGGTTGGCCCTTGTAGTTTTTCAAATTAGTGTCATTTCCTCGTGCCCCTTTGAAGCACTTTGACTGCACATGATTGAATAAAGAACCTTTTAGATGCAAGTAATGTTATGAGTTTTTCCCATTTTGCAGGACAGAGAGTTATTGGAGAGCCTGTTGTTTCAGGATTAGTGCTCAATGATTCTGGCCTTTGGGATCCCGACTTCATTACTGCAGCAAAGCAAGTCTCTTCCCTTCCCCATCAGTTGTGCCTCCTCCCATGCTAGTGTCCTAAGGTCCCATTTTACTAGTTTTTAATGCATGGTTTATTATCGTCTTGTCATCTCAGGTATGTCATGAGTCCCCCCATCAGGGAATCAGGACATGACGAGGCCCTGCAAGCTGCCCTGTCCACAGGAATTCTTCAGGTTTCTCCTTGATACGTGATAAATACATTTCAAACATAGTGGAAATAAGGGAAACTGAAATAGTTGATTAGTATGTAACGTAAAAGATTAGAGAAGGCTGCTAATTTTAGTTTTGCATCTTAAGTAAATAACTATGTACTTTTCACAATTCTCCCTTCCAAGATTTTCTAGCTGATTTTTCTGATTTCCTCAAGCTACGATTAAAACTAATAACACTCAGATACGTTTCCTTCCAGCAAGATAGGTGAAATTGCTATTTGGATAAAGATTTAAGAATGGTATTTATTTGAAAGTTTCACCACTTCTTTGCAGCTTGTAGGAACTGATCATTGTGCATTCAACTCCACACAAAAGTCTTTTGGCATTGATGATTTCCGGAAGATCCCCAATGGTGTCAATGGTAACTCAAAACATCACTGCTTTAAGCCCTGAAGTTGAATTAAACATACATGTGGCCAGAAGTATTGATGCTAATGCATGAGTTTCTGACTGGACTGCAGGAATTGAGGAGAGGATGCATCTGGTATGGGACACATTGGTGGTAGGTTGAATACTTGGTTGAAAACCTGATTCTTTTCAATGACATTTGAAACTCTAGGACAGGAGTAGGACAATTTTTTCTTAAGTTGCTACTGTTTCTTTACAGGAATCTGGCCAGATTTCTGTCACTGATTATGTCCGAATAACAAGCACAGAATGGTATGGTTTACCTCACTCTTACATGGCAAAAGTCATGTAAACATAAGATGTCAAACAGAGTCTAGAATAGTATTTGTCTGATATGGTGCTTTTGAATGTTAAAAATTTTCCAGTGCTAGAATCTTCAATATATATCCAAGGAAAGGTGCCATTCTTGCTGGATCAGATGCAGATATAATCATAATCAACCCTAACTCTAGTTTTCATATAAGTGCAAAGACCCATCACTCCAGAACAGATACAAATGTTTATGAAGGCCGGATAGGAAAGGTATGCTAATTTTGCTTCCGTTCCTACATTCATAACCAATCTGTCTTAACTCCATATGGTCAAATGTCCTGTCTGCCTTCGTTGAGAGTGCGAAGCTGCTGTATAAAAGATTTATCTGAACGTATTTGTCATGCTTCATTTATACATCATGCCTACCAGCAATAAAAAATTGTGAAATGTATCTGCAGGGGAAGGTTGAAGTGACGATTGCAGGAGGACATGTTGTTTGGCAAAATGACCAGTTGAAGGTTGTTCCAGGAGCTGGGAAATACATAGAAATGCCACCATTCAGTTATCTTTTCAATGGGATTGACAAGGCGGACACCAAGTACCTATCTTCTCTCCGAGCACCTGTAAAGCGCTTCACATCCACAAACTAATTTATAGGTATTGCTACCGCACAACCAGCCTGTTACAGAAAGAACAGATAGGAAGTCACAAAAAGTTGGAACTTTTTCTTGTATTTTCAGAAACGATAATAAGCAGGCTAGGAATCATTATGTGAATCCACGTTAGAACTTCTTTGTATGTAAGATATAGAATAACAGTGACATTGAAAAGAAAAAGATACATAAACGAAAAATTGCTGTAAATGCTAATATATAGAAGGATTTCATGTATACATATGCATAACCTAGATGCCTGCTCAAGTTTTCTTTAGATCAAGGCTTGATGTAGCAGTTAAATGTAGGTCGATATTTTCCTCACGCTCAGCGTCCTCTGGAAACAAATTGAGGGGTGCAAACAATGTGCTCCACTTAATGTATTTGCCTATGTTTTTTTGTTCTCTTTTTTTTACGCATCTAGCATAAACCATACCTGGTGGAGGCAGAGAAGCAAGTAATTCTTGCTCATTGAAGCCTCGATGCCCCTCTCTTCATTTACTCCCAATTGGCGCGAGCTGAGCTCGTGAGAATGTAATCGCGCAACTCGAGGCGTTTGGACCCTGAGTTTCCCACCCTCGAACTGGGGGCACCGATTTGAAACCATTTTTCTGCTATGGAAGTCACCCAAATTGCCATTAACATTTAACAAACTTCAACATATTATTGGATAAGAAGTCACCTCATTCTTGTTCTCCATGGCTGCTCTAGCAGCTGTCGGAGAGTACCGAAAAGTTATTTGATTGTGGAACGACTTGAAGCCGCAGCTTTTTCGTTATCTACCAAATTATTTAGGCCGCTCTACCATTCTTATTATTTGCCTTCAATTGTCCTCAGGCCAAGACGAGTTTAACTATTTTCAGTTCAAAGTTTGTTGTTAAAAAAATTAAGTTTTCCTTAGTTCTGTCTTTTGTGACCACTACTCTAAAATACAATTAATCCATTTGAATTTCTATTTTTTTCCCAGTCAGATTTTTTATTGTTAAATCTTTTACAAATTTATGGCACCAATAGATATAGGCTGTCTTTACTTTTTATAGATAATCAATGCTTGTTAGTGTTATATTGAACTAAAAAAAAGTTGAGGGGTTATTACATGAAAATCACCAAAAAATTAGGGACTACTTTCAATTAGACCCACACCTCGAGCCCCGCTTATATTATAGGCCCTAGTTCGATTTTCTATTCTGATTCTCTCACCGTTTTCGTCTCTCCGAACAGTTCTCAGATGGCGACCATAAGCCTCCGCAAGGGCAACACGCGGCTCCCACCGGAGGTGAACCGCGTCCTATACGTTCGGAATCTTCCGTTCAACATCTCCAGCGAGGAGATGTACGACATCTTCGGCAAGTACGGAGCGATCCGCCAGATCCGGGTCGGGACCAGCAAGGAGACCCGCGGGACGGCCTTCGTCGTCTACGAGGACATCTACGACGCCAAGACTGCCGTCGATCATCTCTCCGGCTTCAACGTCGCGAACCGGTACCTGATTGTTCTCTACTACCAGCACGCCAAGATGAGCAAGAAGTTCGACCAGAAAAAGAAGGAAGAAGAGATCGCTAGGATGCAGGAGAAGTACGGCGTTTCGACCAAAGATAAGTAGAATAAGAAGTTTATTTAGTTTACGGATCGTTCCTGTTGGATTTTCAACGCCAAGTGAAAATTGGGGATTTCTGTTAGGGATTGGTAGGGTTTATAAATTAGATCTCTACCTTCTGCCCCATACAACGTTCTTCCCCAAATTCACTTAATTGTACCCTCATAGTGTTCTATATATAACGATTAGGATCATTGTGTCGACTTGTTGAATAATTTCTTGCCCTGCGTGATTCTTAAAATCTTACTGGTTTCAATTTTCCATGGAAAAAGAAAAGAAAAAAACTGGCGAGATTGTTAGGAACTATACTTGATTCCTGAAATTGTTACTACATATTGTATACTGGGAGCCAAATCTAATTTGTCTAAATTGTTGATTTCATAGTAGAAAGGGTTGTGCCTACAATTAACTGGAAGTGATTAGCAACCTTAAGTGTGAGAGTTAAATAAGGTTGTCAAAGGCGAAAGGCGCTAGACCCTTTGTATCGCCTAAGGCGCAAAGCACACAAAAACAGCGATCGCCCGAGTGAAGGGTCGCACAAAAAAGACATATAATAGTACGGTAGAAGATATACCAAATGATAGAAATTTTATCATAAAATAATAAAATTCAGTTATTAAAAAGCCTTGCTTATATGAATGAAATGAACGTTTTAGTATGGTTTTTTTTTTTTGGTATTTAGAAATATTTGCAAGTAAGTCTTTTAATAAAGTTTGGTTCAACAAACCTAATTTAGTATAGTTTTGGGGGGAGATTAGGAAAGGGGTCCTGGTTTTTTGGTTATTTACAATATTTGTCACTAGATAAGTGAGGTTAGGAGACAGCAAGGCGATCGAGAGAGTGGGGCACTTGAGTCACTGAGAATGGTCCACGACGGTGGATCCGTCGTATTTGAACAAGATCAAACATTATCCGGCGTATTAGCTTGGATCTGACATCATCCACTTGTGGAGTTGAAGTGAATTGACGTCATTCGGCGTATTAGCTTGGATTCGACATGGTCTGCCGGTGGAGCTGAAGTGGATCGACGTCGTCCGACGTATTAGCTTGGATTTGATGTCGTTCGTCGGTGGAGCTGAAGTGCACCCAATAGGACGGCAATCACCCAGCAAGGCAAAGGCGCGCGCCTGATTGAAGACGCCTTGCCTTTACCATGTCGAGGCAGTCCACCGCCGCTTTGCTGCACCTCAGTGCCTAGGCGCTCGCCTTTGACAACCTTGGAGTTAATGGCACTAAATTTCTGTACTGAATTATGCTCTCTAGTGGCTTGTCGAATTTATATTGGCTCTACATATCTGTTGAGGCACATTTCAAAACTTTTATGCATGGTGTCCTAAAAAAATTACTTGCGTCTGGCATTCCACTTTATTCTAACGTAAATGTAAAATTTTTGGCCTAGGAAACTCTCAAGTTCTCAACTATCATATGCTGGGCATCTTTTTATTAGTGTTATTTTTAGATTATTTAAGGCCAACATGCGCATGTGGTCCTTTAATTTTGCCAACTCAAATGAGTTAATATTTTATCTTTGACTCAAAATGAGTTAGTCCTTCAGCTTTGAAAAAGTTAGCAAGTTAGTCCAAATGGATGGCAGGCAAACGGTGTTAAAATTTTTGCTAATTTGGACTCTACTGATGTCATCGTCTTTTTTCCCTTCTATTGAATTTGACCTTTGTCGAATCTGATTCACTTCCTCACATCTATCGAATTCGGCTTCTTCGTCGAATCAAACCTTTGTTGAATCCAATTCGTTTTCTCGCCTCCTCGCCTCTGTGGAATTCGACTCCTCCATCGAATTTGATTCACATCCTCACCTTCGTGTGGAATCTGATTTGTCTCCTTGCCTTCGTCGGATTGCCCTTCGCGCCGATTTGCCACCTCTCGCTTATCGTCGATTAGCCATGACCCTCCTATGCCCTCACACACATCAATGCCCTCATGTGCTACAATCCCGTCTCTTCTCCCCTCCCTTTGGTTTCACGCATCACAATCCCGTTTCACCCCTCATCGATTCACTGCCTCTTGCCCTTCACCAAATTCGGAAATTGTCGATTCTGCGAAACTGGGACTTCTGACAACCCCCACACATGGCGTTACCCCATGTGGACGCTTTCCATTCCACATAGGACTAATTCGCTTAATATAGCAAAGTTGAGGGACCAAAATGCTTAATCTGCTAAGTTAGAGGACTAACTCGCACTGAGTTAAAGATAAAGGACTAACTCGTGAGAGTTTGCCAAGTTGGAGGACCTACCACGCATTTTGGCCATTATTTAAGGATCATAATTAGTTGAGAGACGGTCATTACCATTTTGAATCACAAACAAATCTGGACCATTCATGTATATGGGATCTGCCTGTGTTTCAGTCAGTGCTATGAGATATATTTGTTACTTTTGCTAAAGCTATTATGAGATAGCTTTTATAAATTCTAAATCTAATCGATGATGTTGTTCTCTGCATGGTTTGCCTAAATCGCAAATGTATGGTTTTGGTCAAGAGTGGTAATAAAATTGGGCTTTACCGTTCTCATCACTCTATTGTTGATGATGAAAGAAGCCTCAGGTATGAGTGAAGGATCAAAACCTTTGTTCCACTACAGAATTTAGGACTGGTTTTTGCTATGTGATTGTGGCGCTTGGTTTTATTTTGAATGGAACGATGTAATTTTTGTTACCAAATCAAAGGATTAGAGTGATGCACATTTACTTGGCACGTTCTCTTTATTGATCTGCCAACGGAGGGTAGAATTTTGTTACGCAGGGAGGATCGTGTACAGTATCATCTTAAAGCAAAGTAGAGAAAGAAGATGGTGGGCAAGCAGCCCAGATAGAAGCTCGCATCTCCTTATAACATAATCTTGCTCTTGCTCTATAGAAAGTACACTGGTTTGCTCTACAGAAACTATTCTTTGTCCCAGGCTTGTTCACTTGCCTTCGGCAAACTGAGATGAACCATTTGTCAAGGGTGGTAATCGAATCTCTGTTGCCTCTGTAGCCCAGGCTCCCAAACCAAACAGCTAAGTCCAATCACACACGGAAGAAAAACATTCTCGGTTGTTTCCAATTTACCACATACAAGACATTTTGGTTGCTGTTTCTTCATCTCTATCCTCCCTTATTTTTCTAACAAGGGGTTGGTCCAGTGGCTGTTGAGGAGATGGTGAAAATGTGGCTTTGATGGTGGAAGATCTGAGACGAAGACAGTTGATGGCAGAGGCAGAGTGCCGAGATGATAAGCATTTCAGCTTTCCCACCAAATTGGTGAGATATTTCCCTCATATATATTCCATTTAAATTAGTGTTTTGAGGTACTTCAAAAAAATTAGTGTTTTGAGGTTTAAACTAATTTCACTATTGTCATTTTCTTATTCGATTAATCTAATAGGTTTTTCAAACACCTTCAGTTCAGCTCAACTAGTAATAGTTAGTTTTGTAGAGTATAGTCGGGATTGTATTTATGATATCCTATTACTTGCACAATTTCTTGAAGGATTTTTAAAATTTAATTTAATTTAATTTATTTTTAGTTTTATATGGATAAATGTTAGCTCAGTTTTAGAAATTACGTTAGGTACTTAAGTTAGTGGATAAGTGGGTTAGTAGTTTAAATTATTTATTATCATTGATTAGTTCCTTGTTTTAAGTCAGTTTGAATAAGTACTAGATTGCCTGGCTTATTCTATGATTCATCCTTGAAAAATTTAAGAATTTGCATTTTGGTGTGTCAGATTTGAGGATAGGTCAGATGGAGTAAGGGTGAAATTAAAACCCGAAACCCGAATTCCGACCAGAATCCGATCCGAAAAAAGCGAGTTAGGGTCGGTTTCTTTAGGGGAAAAGATGTATTTGAACCCGACCCAACCCGACCCGATTAGTCGCTGCTGACAGTAGTTTCGGTTCGGGTGAAACTCGACTAACCCGACTAGTTTACTCTAGGCCCAGCCCACCTCCTCCCTCTGCCTAGCCTAACGCAACCCAGTCCCCCAAGCCCAACTTAATTTACTACTAGCCCAGCCCGTTTTTGTTTCACAAGTCGCAACTTAATTGCTTCGCCCTTCTTCGGTCCTTCCTCCTTCGCAATTCGCATCGCAGCCTGCCTCATCTCTCTCGTCAGTCGTCTTCGTCTCGTCTCTGCTCGCAAACATCGCAGCTCGCAAACATCATCGTCTCCGAATCTCCTTTCGGTCGCGCACAGTGCGCCTAGTCCTCGACGCCGGCGCACAGCTGCTTCCTCGTCGCGACTCGCGCTACCGGCCCACCTCTGTGCCCCTTTCGCCGATTGTCTGTAAGGTAATTGCTATGTTTTCAATTTCAACTAGCATTTTTAATTCTGTTGCCTTTAACTAACATTTAAGTATGCAAGAAGGTGAAGGCTTGTAGTTGAGGCTTTCAATTCCTGGTTCATACTAGATGTCCAGAATAATGCCCATTCACATGTAATGTTGCTGCTATTAGTCATTAGTCACAGTTATCGTTTTTCAACAGTATCTTTACTTTCAATACTTGCATCCATTGAAGAAAAAAAAGAGTGTTCTTGGTGTCGGTTACAGGGGAAGAGAAATTGCTCTTCATATATTGTGCTCGCCGGGGCATTTTTCTTCTTGAGTTTTGGTGTTGCAGTGGAATGTGGCTTTCTGCTCGATTCTCTTTGAATGTCTCAACATTTTGATTCGATTGTATGAAAATCGAGGTACTCATAATTCTCATCATTCCCGCGGGGGGGGGGGGGGGGGGGGGGGGGGGGGGGGGTGGTTGGTGTGGTTAGGGTTTGTAGCTAAATTTTACTTTGTATTTACTTTGTTCTATTCTATTTACTTCTGATCCTTCTAGGGATGGTAGACTTAAAATGGGCTTTCAGTTTGTACACTTTTCTGTTGCTTGGCGGCTTGGCCAATGAAATTTGAAAGGATTGTCTAAGTGAAATTTATCTTAAAATAAATTGAGTAGCCGCTTGTTGTCTATGAATGTAAATGCTTTTCTGAATTCATTTTGAATATCTTTTTTATTGTTTAATTTTCAGATGGCAACAAGAGATGTTGGTGACACTTTGATGAGTGATGCACAACCAAAAGGAACATCAACTGCCACGAATCCAGATACGGATAAAGAATCAACCGCTGCTGTACCAGAAAAAGAGAGGGTAAAGACTTCAAGTAAAAGGGCAGATTATTGGGCACACTTTGAGTTTATTGAGGGCTCAAATCAAACAAAATGTAAGTGCTTAATTGTGGTGAGGTGTACAAGTGTCATAGTAAGTTTGATGGCACAACTAATTTGAGAAACCACATAAAAAAAGGTAAATGCAAGGGGTTAGTTGATTCTAAACAAACAAATATTAACTTGGCAAAGGGTGGAGGTGGTGATGAGTATATGATGAGTAATTGGAAATTTGATAAAGAGGAATGTAGGAAGGCTTTGACATATATGGTGATTGTTGATGAGCTCCCGTTTCAATTTGTTGAGTCAGATGGATTTAAGAGATTTTGTTCTGTTGCAGTGCCTAGGTTTCAGATTCCTTCTAGGATAACTGTGGCTAAAGATTATTATGCATTGTTTGTTAATGAAAGAGAGAACTTGAAGATGTTTCTGAAATCAGATGCTAAAAAGATTTCGATAACGACTGATACATGGACTTCTGTGCAAAGAATTAATTACATGTGCTTAACGGCTCATTTTATTGACAACAATTGGAAGTTGCAAACGAGGATTTTAAATTTCTGCCCTATTTCTGGATATAAGGGTCAAGTGATTGGTATGACTGTTGAAAAAGCTTTGAATGCTTGGGGTATTGATAATTTAATGACTATAACTGTTGACAATGCAAGCTCAAACGATACAGCCATTGCTTACTTGAAACAAGCATGGAATGGAATTGTTTTGGGGGGGGGGGGATATTTGCATATGAGGTGTGTTGCCCATATTGTCAACTTGGTAGTTCAGGATTGTCTTAAGCTTGCATCTGATTCTGTGATTCGTGTTTGCAATGCTGTTAGATATATTAGGCAATCTCCTGCACGATTGTTAAAGTTTAAGACATGTATTGAGGAGGAGAAAATTCAGGCAAAGAATGAGTTGTGTCTTGATGTTTTTACTAGGTGGAACTCAACTTATTTGATGCTTGACACTGCTTTAAAATTCAAAAGAGCTTTTGAGAAGTATGTATTTTATGATCCTGTTTATGTATCTGTTCTTATGGATGGAGATGGCTTGGGTAGACCTTTGGAGTTTGATTGGAATGTTGTTAGTTCTATTGTAAGATTGCTTGAAACTTTTTATGGTCTTACCAAGCGTGTCTCTGGTTCATTGTATGTCACTTCCAATACTTATTTTCATGAGATTAGTAATGTGGATATGTTGTTGAGAGAGTGGGGGCTTGGCTTTGATAAGGGTTTCTATATTATGTGTTCCAAAATGAAAGAGAAATGTGATAAATATTGGGGGAACCCTGAAAACATGAATGTGTTGATTTTTATTGCGGTTGTGCTTGATCCACAAAGTAAGATGGAATATGTGAAATTTTGGATAAATAAGATGTATGCTAAGGAAGTGACTGCTACACTTATTCAAAAGGTGAAGGTGACACTAAAACAGTTGTTTGATGAGTACAAGGTGAGGTACACAAAAGAAGTTGAGCAACCAATCAAAAGTGGGTAAGTTAAGAGTAGTGGAGTTGTTGTAAACTTAGAGCAGTCAAGGCCCACTAAGTCAAGGGCCATCTTAAAGAATGAGCGGAAACAACTCAAAGCTGTAAGTGGCACACAAGTAAAGAGTGAATTAGACAAGTATTTGGAAGAGAATTTGGAGGACGGTGATGATGAATTCGATGTTCTGGAATGGTGGAAGATCAATAGTCCTCGGTTCCCAATCCTTTCAGCCATTGCTCGTGATGTTTTGGCTATTCCGGTATCAACCGTTGCTTCAGAATCAGCATTTAGCACTGGAGGTCGAGTGCTTGATCCTTTTAGGAGTTCCTTATCGCCAAAGATAGTTGAGGCACTCATCTATGCACAGGATTGGCTACGAGCAAACAAGTAGGAGTTGAATGTTGAGGAGCAATTGTCTATAATTGAAAAGATGGAACAAGGTTAGTTTATTTTATTTTACCATATTTCATATAAATGTTTGGTTTCAATTATGAATTATATAATTTTGAAATTTTTTTCTGTTTTTTAGAGCGAAGAGGCATTGCTCGAGCACCTGGAGTTATCGATATTGAGTTTGCTTGATGCTTGGTTGGATGCTTGAGCTGCTGAATCAAGAACTATTATTGTTGCTGCTTTTCTTTGCTTAATGCTTGTTATGTGGATTTCTTTTAGTTTCTAAGGTGTACAAAACATGTGGATTGTTTATGTTATATGTGTGATGACGTATCATGGCAAATGTAGCCATGTAACAACTTCAAACTTAGATTTGGTCTATTTATATGTTTTTGTATGTTACATGTTTGTTGAATATTTGCTTAAATTTTTTTTGTTGCAAGTAATTTTTTTTTTCGTTCCAGGTGATTCCACAGCTGTAAAATAAATCGGGTTAACCCGATTATATTCATCCTAACCCGACTTTTTCGGGTTCGGGTTCGGGTTTGGGTCGGTTTTTTGGAATAGTCGGGTCGAGTTCGGTTGACATAGTTAGGAAAATAGTATTCATAGTTCGGGTCGGTTTTAACCCGAACCCAAAATTTTGACACGACTTTCACCCCTAAGATGGAATGGCACAGATTAGATAGCCAACAGCGTCTTTTTTTTTTTGTGTGTGTTTTTCATTTTCCCCTTGTTTTCCTCTATCTTTTTTTTTAAAAAAAAATTCCCCTGTTTTAGCTCCACTTCTTTTTTCTATTTTCTCTTTCCAGTTTTGTTTTATATCTACTTTCTACATTTTTATTTTTAAATTACGACTTCTCATATTTTCCCCATTTTTTATTTTTATTTATTTTTTCCATTTTTTTTGTATTATCTCAATATTTGTCTGTTGTTTTGGTTCCAATTTTATTCCTTGTTTTCTTTTGTCTTTTTTTTAACTTGTTTTCCATTTCTTCTTAGTTCTATTTCATTTTTTATTTCTTATATTATTCTTGTGTTTTAAAAATTTATCTATTTTTTCTTTTTTTTTTGTTCCAAATTTTCCAACCAGTAGAATAACAAATAACTAACTGAGCCAAAAGAACAAATAACTACTGATAAAAAAATAAATAGATACAGATAAACGACTAATTAATTTTTGTAGAAAAACTAACACATACTTAGAAAAGAACAAATGAATGATAATAAAAGGATAAAAAATAAATAATTTTTTATTTTAGAAGAATTGACTAATAAAAGAACATATAAATTTGATAAAAGAATAAATAAAAACAAATAAAAGAACATATAAAAATGTTGAAAGAACAAGTGAAAACTAATAAAGAACATATAAAACTTATAAAAGAATAAATTAGAATTGATAAAAGAACACATAAAACTTATAAAATTAAAAATTAAAAATTATAAAAAAATAGATAACACTAATAAAAGAATGAATAAAATTGATAAAAGAACAAATAAGAACTAATAAAATAAAAAATAAAATAAATAAATAAAGACACAAGAACTAATAAAAAAATAAATAAAACTAATAAAAGAATAGCTAAACAGATGAAAGAACGGTCAAACCGATAAGAAGATGTATAAAATTGGTAAAAAAATAAACAAAATTTGATTAAAAAAATAGATAAAATTGATAGAAGGACAAACAAGAAGTAATAAAAGAACAGATAAAACTGATAATTTATTTTTATTCTTTAGAAATTTATCTACTTTTTATTCAAATTTCCAACTAATAAAATAAAAAATAACTAGTTTAGCCAAAAGAATAAATCATTACTAATAAAATAAAAAATGAATCCTTGAAAGGAATAAACACATATTGATAAAAGAACAAATAATTTTTTTAGAAAAAACTAATAGATACTTAGAAAGGAACAAATAGATGATAATAAAAGAATAAAAAAATAGTTTATTCTTTTAGAGGAACTAGCTAGGAAGAACATATATAACTTACAAATGAACAAATAAGAGCTGATAAAAGAAAAAATAAAAATAAAAAAAATGATAAAAGAACAGTTATATTGAATAAAAGAATAAATAAGAACCGATAAAAAAATAAATAAAACTTATAAAAGAACAAATAATAAATAATAAAATAATAGATAAAACTGATAAAAAATAAATAAGAACTAATAAAAGAACAGATGAAACTGATAAAATAACAAAAAAAAACTAATCAAATAATAGATAGAACATTTAAAAGAACATAAAGAACTGGTAAACAAATAAAAAGAACCGAAAAAAGAGTAGACAACGCTTGTAAAAGAACGAATAAGAAATGATAAAAAAATAGATGAAATTGATAAAATAACAAATAAAAATTGATAAAAGAATAAATAAAGTTGATAAGAAAATAAATAAGAGCTCATAAAATAATAAATAACATTGATAAAAAAATAAGAACTAATAAAAAAACAGATAAAACAGATAAAAAATCATATAAGAACTGATAAAGGAAAAGTAAAAAAAAAACCTAGGAACAACACAAAAAATGAAACAAAACAAAGAAAAAGGAAAAAAAAAAAAGAAAAACCAAGTGGAAAAGCAAAGGAAAATAAACGGACAAACAAACAAGTGGGAAACAAAGATAAAAAGGGAAAAAATTGTGAAGAAACGAAAAAAAGAAAATGGAAAGAAACGAAAGAAAAAAGAAGAAGAAGGGAACCGTGGAAAGAAAAGAAAAATAAGAAAACACGAAAATAAAAAAAAAACAACTGGATAGGGGCTGTTGGGAAAAGTGAAAGAAAAACTGCAAAAAAAAATAAAATTTAAAAAGAAAATAAAATAAGAAAATGAAAATAAAAATACAGTGAATAAAAAATAAAAAAAACCCTAAAAAATAAAAAAATAAAAAAAACTTTGATAACACCAAAAAGAAACGACCAAGGAATAAAATCTTAAAAAACAAAAGAGAAGCCGAAACAAAGTTAACAAGTGAAAAGAAAAAGCTAGAACCAAATAACCCTGCAAAACACAATTTACTCAAGTTATGCTGAAAAGGGTCAATACGGGACACATTAGTGGATTAGATTTCATTTTTAGTAGGGGTATTACAGTAATTTCTCTAACCACCTGTAGATGCGCGCTTGTCAAGGGCTACAGATAGACGCGGCTTACACAAATTTATTCGGAATAAGAAATATTATGCCTTTGTTTTGGTCTCCTAATAAAGGTCAAATTTTCCTCGAATTAAACAATTATCTGAGAAACATGGCAGAGATGTAAGCATCATAAAGATTGCTTCAATGGAGAACGTGGCAGACACACTGACTAAACCATTGTCTCAAAAGGTTTTTAAGAAACATGTAAAAGAAATGGGTCTTAAAATAGTTGCTGATTGGCTTTAAATCGCAAGTGAGAGATTAAAAGATTAATTGTGCTCATCAAAGTCAATTGAACTTTGTTATTTTCTCCTGTTATGATAAACACATAAGAACTATATTATATATGGATTGATGAATGATGGAGATCATGTCACATGAGACTTGATTCATCTTTATAGTTCTTTAAAAGGCGTTCATAATCTATGAGTATATATATGGGTTGATTACTCATAAAAGATTGCATATATGACATTACTATATGAGATAGAGTGATTTTCTCAATCACTGAAATATTGATTCCTAATGTGTATGTGAATATTTATGGAGATAAATATTTGAACAGGACCAAATCAATTACTCTTAGACCTTCAACTGTTGAGAAAGAGTAAATATTATTTATTCCGTAGACTTGAGAATAATATGAATTTAAATGTTACATTATGTGATTTTGATATGTCAACCAATGATGCCTAATAAAGGATATACTTGGACATGTTGGATTACATAAATGTTAACATGTTAAGTTCATGATTATTCAACATGGAATTCATCGCTCTTAAAATAAGAGTGAATATTGTGGAGTATGTCTCTTGGTTTTTCGGATTAAGAAATCTACGTGGTCAATTTAGAAAAATATTGTTTTGGAAATATTATTTTCTATATATAAAATTATATATATGGTATATATAAATTTTATAAATGTTTTTCTAAATTGTTTAAAGTCTGAATAAACTTGAAGAGACGTGCACATATTTAATTCCGTATTGACAGTACCTCGTTTTGGATGTGGTTGGTCCAATCCGGATTATGTGCAACAATATTGGACGATGAACGGAATAGAATAAAATGGGTACTTGTAAATTGTCTCTGAAATCCTGGGAGATTTTACAAGGTCGTGCAAAATGTTGTACTGACTTGTAAACAATAAATTAGTTGGGGACTAATTTGACAGGATTAAGAGATCCCAAGGGTCCCACGCCACATTCTGAACTCTACGCGGTTTAGCTTCTAAAAGAAGTTGTTGCACTTAACTTCTAAAAGAAGTTGTACTTGACTTCTAAAAGAAGTTGTACTTTAGCTTCTTAGAGAAGTTATTGTACTTTTGCCTATAAAAGGAGTGGTTGTTCATTGTTGACAAATAGAGACATAATTAGTCCATTAACAATAATAGCACAAACACTCATATAGTGTAACCGGTGAAGAAGGAATTCGAGCGTGTAAAGTTTGGAGAATTCTGCATTTGTGGAATTTCGAAAACAAGGTACCCGTGTGATTATTTCTACAATCTGATCCTGGTGTACGTTAATTTAATAGCGTGAAATTCTTTCGGATTCCCAAAATTATCTTCTTCATTTTAACTTTTTGGAGGCCAATATCCCACTCAAATTGTATTGAATTCTATTTTCTTATATTTCTTTTTCAATACTGGAATGAGCCTATAACATAACATGCAATAATTGAATGATCGCTTGACATTAATTTAAATGTAATAACATGTGACGATAATAATTGGATAATCACATTCCTATAAATCACGCGTTTACTTGCCGCACCATAAAAGAGACAACACAAAGGAGCCCTAACCCTGTAGGGCTCCCGATCAACTTTGGAAACAGAGGAAAGACCTAGTTTTGTGGCTTGTGCATCAAGGAACGAGTTTATTAAAGCTTGCCGGATTCTGCCGTTCGTTTTGCGTTTATTTCAATTTCAAGTTTCACCTCTTTGCCTGAAGAAGCTTAGATGGCGATCATCTTCCAGCCTCTCCACAGCAGCCACCACGCCACTGACCTCTTCCGTGGCCTGCCTTCGTCAACGACAACTCATACATTTTTCTGTTCCTGTTCTTGAGCAAAAGCCGGTCGAACACAAAAAGACTACAAAGATTATCTGGCGCTTCACAATCCAGAAAACAGCGCTACTGATGGCGCTACGGCGGTTATAGGATCAGCCGCTCCACCAGTCACCGCAGTGGCAAAGGCATCAGGATGTGCTCCGGCGACAACCCAAGAAAACAAACGGAAGATTCCGAGTTTCTCCTTCAAGCTGTCGAAAGAAGCGATTGAGCATGATCTGAAGATTGTTTCTACGAAACTGCGAGAAACGAAGTGACGCAAAAAAAGGCCTTTCTCTGTCTCCCTCTCTAAGGAAGAGATTGACAAAGATTTCAAGAAGATTGCTCATTTGAAGATGAAGAAGAGGGTCAAGAAGAGGTCCAAGAAGGTCCAGAAAACAATGGACCGGTTGTTCCCAGGATTATATCTTGCCTCCATCAAGGATAAGTCGTACAGAACTTGCAATTACCGGTGAAATTCAACAGAAGAGATCATGGGAAGAAGAAGAAGAAGTCAAGAAGATGATGATGATGAAAAGAAATGGAAAGAAATTGCAGCCGCCAATCTTTTCTGTGTCATGGGCTGTAACCATTAATTCTAGCAACTTGTTCAAGCACTTGTAACAACTCTTCGAAATAGTGGAATCTGTTGACTTTATTGCCCCATGTGGGGCGCCTTAAATTGTTATTATTATTTTTTTCTCTCCCCTCTTTATCTTTTCTCTCTTTTCTTATTGTTTTGGTCAAGTGTTGCGGTTGAGCAAATGAAGCCGCAAATTTCGCTACAGAAATTAAAATTGGGTGAAGAAACAACTAGAGGCGGTAACAGATTTTGTTGAAAATCGGATGGAGCAATGCGGAGGTTTTGGCTATAAATAGCCATGCCATTCTCTTCTTCAGTGCACCCAGTGAGAAGCTTGCTCAATTGTGAGAGCAAAAGAAAATTGTGTGTGTGAGAGATTTATTTTTAGAGAGTGACAAAATAGTGAGATAATTTTTGGAGTGTTTGGGAAACACTTGAGTGCCACTATTTTGGGTTTATCTCATACTTCTAGAATTTTTTTGTCTAGAGAAGATTCTCTCTCTGTAAGCATACTATTTTTATAGTGGAAGAAAATCTCAGAGTTTATTCCGTGGATGTAGCCCTAAATTAAGGATGAACCACGTAAATTTTCTGGTGCCATTTTTTACTAATCATTTTACTCCCAAAGTTATCACCCGCTGTGCGGTCCTAACAAGTAGTATCAGAGCAAGGCTCGATGTTTATATCTACTTATCGTATGCTCTGTGGTTGCCGCTGAAAAGTGGATCCTCCACGTCAAAAAATAAGTTAGATTATTATTCACCATTTTTGCTTGATACTGGATATTTATTAACATCATAGAGGCCAAGACCAGCAAGATGCTTAGTTTGAATGGCTCGAATAATCACATATGGAGAAGCAAGATGAAGGATCTCTTATATGTGCTGAAGAAGCACTTGTTCGTGTTTAGTACAACCAAATCGAAAGACAGATCGAAAGAAGATTGGGCATTCGAGCATAAGCAAGTATGTGGTTTCATCCGACAATTTGTCGAAGATAATGTCTACAACCACATATCTGCAGAAACTCATGCACGGACACTGTGGAACAAGCTTGAGGAGCGGTACGCTTCAAAAACCGGCAACAACAAATTATTTTATCTGACAAGATTGCTTCAGATAAAATACCGGGAAAGATCATCCATGGCAGATCATCTGAACGATTTGCAAAGAATCATGGAACAGTTATCCACGATGGGCATAAAGTTTGACAACGAGGTACTCACTCTTATAATGCTGGCCTCATTACCAGAGTCTTGGGAGACTTTGAGAATTTCACTTACAAATTTTGCACCAAATGGTGTACTAAATGTGGAATTCGTCAAAAGTGGAATACTGAATGAAGAGATGAAACGAAGATCGCAATGATCTTCTTCATCACAGTTAGATCTCCTCATGGCAGATTCTAGAGGGAGAAGTAAGACCAAGGGGCTAAAGCCAAGAGATAAGAGTAGAGAAAGGTCAAACAAATATACAAAAATTGAATGCCATTACTGCAAGAAAAAAGGGCATATTTAGAGATTTTGCAAAAAACTCAAGCAAGACCAAAAGAAAGGCAAGGACCGAAGAAAGATAATAGCAGTGATGATGAGCAAGCAAATGTTGTCAATGAGTTCAAGATTGTCCATGATGATGATATTGTCAATCTTGCAACCCATGAGATGAGCTGTGTGATTGACAGTGGTGCTACCATTCATGTCACTTCTCAAAGAGAATTCTTCTCATCTTACACACTTGGCAATTTTGGTGTCGTAAGAATGGGAAATGAAGGTCTCTCACAAGTTGCAGGAAAAGGAGATGTTTCTCTAGAGACTCAGAATGGTACAGGATTAGTCCTGAAAGATGTCAGGCATGTTCCAGATTTACGCCTGAATCTGATCTCAACAGGCAGACTGGATGATGAAGGTTACTGCAACACCTTCTTTAATGGTCAGTGGAAGCTGACAAAAGGAACCCTGGTGGTAGCCAAAGGAACAAAGAACTCAAAACTGTATATGATGTAAGCAAAGCTATCCCAAGATGCTATGAATGCAGTAGAGAATGACAGTACAGTGGAGTTATGACGTAAACGATTGGGTCATATGAATGAGAAAAACATGAACCGTCTTTCCAAAAAGAAGACGTTATCTGAACTGGATTAGGTCCATTTGAAGAAATGTGCTGATTGTTTAGCAAGAAA
This sequence comes from Aquilaria sinensis, assembly GCA_005392925.1. NCBI lineage: Eukaryota > Viridiplantae > Streptophyta > Magnoliopsida > Malvales > Thymelaeaceae > Aquilaria > Aquilaria sinensis. The sequence goes on along the minus strand of SMDT01001068.1, from coordinate 294,898 downwards.
GCAAAACAGAGTGTCTTTCAAGAGTTCCCCTCCTTCCAGAATGAAGAATGTGCTGGATCTGGTACACTCAGATCTGTGTGGGCCAATGCTGAAGTCACTTGGTGGTACTCGATACTTTGTGACTTTCATTGATGATCATTTTCGAAAGACATGGGTATACACTCTGAAGTCAAAAGATCAGGTGTTAGAAGTTTTTAAACAATTTCTAACTCTAGTTGAGAGGCAAACCGATAAGAAGCTAAAGTGCATACGTACAGACAATGGTGGAGAGTACATTGGACCATTTGATGCCTACTGTAAACAGCATGGTATTCTACATCAGACAACACCTCCTAAAACACCGCAGTTAAATGGTTTAGCTGAGAGGATGAACAAGACTTTGATGGAGAGAATGAGATGTTTACTCTCACATGCAAAGTTACCTCAGATGTTCTGGGGTGAAGTATTGCTAGCAGCTACTCACATGTTGAATCTTTCACCATGTGTCCTTCTACAGTATGATGTCTCAGAGAAGGTATGGTCAGGAAAAGATGTTTCCTATGACCATCTGCGAGTGTTTGACTATAAAGCCTACATACATATCCCAAAGGATGAGAGGTCTAAACTTGATGTCAAGACACGGCAATGTTTGTTTATTGGCTATGGCCAAGATCAATTTGGCTATAGATTTTATGATCCAGCCACAAAGAGGCTTGTCAGAAGCCGTGATGCTATATTTGTTGAAGATCAGACAATTGAAGATATTGAGAAAGATGAGAATGATGCTTTAGGATCTTATGGTAGTTCAACAGATTTACAGCTGATTCCTCCAACGACAGTGCAAAGACAAGTTGGAGATGATGAAAACGATCAACCGGAGGAAGGTGATCATGACGCTCCCATTGAGAATGAACCAGGTAATGCTAATGATAATGATGTTCATCAACAACCACCAGCACCAGTGGGTTCTCCAGTTTTAAGGAGATCTAATAAAGTTAGACAACGCTTTACTAGATATCCTGAAAATGAGTATGTGTTATTAGCTTATGGGGGAGAACCAGAAAGCTTTGATGAAGCTATGGATGATGAACACAAAGAAAAGTGGATTGATGCCAGGCAAGATGAAATGAGATCCTTGCATGAGAATAAGACCTTTGAGCTGGTGAAGTTGCCAAGAGGAAAAAGGGTTTTGAAAAACAAATGGGTATTCAGAATCAAATCTAAAGAATCAAATTCACAACCACGATTCAAAGCCACATTAGTTGTCAAGGGTTTCAGTCAAAGGAAAGGTATTGACTTTGATAAGATTTTTTCACCGGTTGTGAAAATGACATCCATCCGTATAGTCCTAGGACTAGCAGCAAGTCTCAACTTGGAGATTGAACAGATGGATGTGAAAACTGTCTTCCTACATGGTGACTTGGAAGAAGAAATATACATGGAGCAGCCAGAGGGTTTCGAAGTAAAAGGAAAATAGGACTATGTTTGGAAGCTAAAGAAAAGCTTTGTATGGTTTGAAGCAAGCACCCAGATAGTGGTATAAGAAGTTTGAGTCGGTTATGGGGGAGCAAGGCTACAAGAATACTACTTCTGATCACTGTGTGTTTGTGCAAAAATTCTCTGATGATGATTTTATTATTTTATTGCTCTATATGGATGATATGTTGATTGTTGGCCAGAATATTTCCAGGATCAACAGCTTGAAGAAGCGGTTGAATAAGTCTTTTGCTATGAAAGACTTAGGGCCAGCAAAGCAAATTCTTGGCATGAAGATAAAAAGAGATAGGAGCACCAAGAAATTATGGTTATCATAGGAGAAGTACATTGACAAGGTACTTCAGAGATTCAATAGGGATAAGGCTAAAGCGGTTAGTTGTCCTCTTGCTAATCACTTTAGATTAAGCTCCAAACAATGTCCTTCTACTAATAAAGAGAAGGAAGAAATGAAAACTGTTCCATATGCCTCAGCAGTTGGAAGCTTGATGTATGCCATAGTATGTACACGGTCAGATATTGCTTACTCAATTAGAGTAGTGAGTAGGTTCCTTTCAAATCCTAGTAAAGACCATTGGGCTGCAGTGAAATGGATTTTCAGGTATCTTCGTGGTACTTCCAAAATGTGTTTATGTTTTGGGAATGCAAAGCCTGTGTTAGTTGGCTACACAGATGCAGATATGGCTGGCGATATTGACTCGAGAAAGTCTACATCAGGATACTTGATTACATTTGTAGAGCGAGCTGTGTTATGGTAATCAAGATTACAGAAATGTATTGCTCTTTCAACAACAGAGGCAAAGTTTATTGCAGCAACGGAAGCATGTAAAGAGTTGCTGTGAATGAAGAAGTTCTTAAAAGAACTTCGTTTCCACCAGGAGAAATATGAATTATTCTGTGACAGTCAGAATGCAATTCATCTCGGTAAGAATTCTTTTTTTCATTCTAGATCGAAGCACATTGATGTAAGATATCACTGGATAAGGAATGTATTGGAAATGAAGTTATTACAGCTTGAAAAGATTCACACTGATGAGAATGGATCTGATATGTTGACCAAGAATCTACCGAGAGAAAAGTTTGAATATTGCTGATTGGCAGCAGGAATGGTGGAACTCCCACATGAGGAAAGAGGGGAGATTGTTGACTTTATTGCCCCATGTGAAGCGCTTTAATTTTTTATTATTATTTTTCTTTCTCCCCACTTTGTCTTTTCTCTCTTTTCTTATTGTTTTAGTCAAGTGTTGCGGTTGAGCAAATGAAGCCGCAAATTTCGCTGCAGAAATTGAAATTGGGTAAAGAAACAACTGGAGGCGGTAACAGATTTTGTTGAAAATCGGATAGAGCAACGCGGAGGTTTTGGCTATAAATAGCCATGCCATTCTCTCCTCCAGTGCACCCAGTGAAAAACTTGCTCAATTGTGAGAGCAAAAGAAAATTGTGTGTGTGAGAGATTTATTTTTAGGGAGTGGCAAAATAGTGAGATAATTTTTGGAGTGTTTGGGAAACACTTGAGTGCCACTATTTTGGGTTTATCTTATACCTCTAGAATTTTTTTGTCTAGAGAAGATTCTCTCTCTATAAGCTTACTATTTTTATAGTGGAAGAAAATCTCGGAGTTTATTCCGTGGACGTAACCCTAAATTAAGGGTGAACCATGTAAATTTTCTGGTGTCATTTTTTACTAATCATCTTGCTCCCAAAGTTATCACCCGTTGCACGGTCCCAACAGAATCCTCTCTGCCACTGCCCATGGATATAGATCACATTGACCGAACCACGTAAAATCTATGTGTTGATCTTTGCTTTCTTTTGTTTTTTCCCTTACTACCGCAATCTTTCTCTAACTGAATAACTGACAAAAACATCAGATAGCCTAACACAACCCTGCTAACAAAATCAATTGTTACCCTTGTGTATATATGTCTGACGTTTTCTGTTCTCTGAATTCTGGGAAAGGATTTGTGAGATTCATCCGTGTTAGGAGTTGGTCGGGTTGAGAAATTCTCATATAGATGCTACCATTACCACAACAACAACAATAGTGATTCCCATTTCATCTCCTACCCTTGGCAAGCCATGACGGTTTGAGTTTTGTTACAATATCAATATACATGTAGGAGGGCACCCACCATGGTTTACAATCCTCAGACACATCAAAGAAAAAAAAAGGATACACTGGAAAATAGTAGACTTTCCCTCCTTTCCCCTCTTTGCAATTCGGCATCCCTCCCAAGTATTTGATCTTGCAGAGGTAACGTACACAAGCAGCATTCAATTGATTTGTCAATTTGTTCCATGCCTGCTCTTTCAAGTGCGCATCACCTCTCTGCTCCTCCTTCCATGAGCTCTTAACCAGTGGGTACCAACGGTTTTTCCTCTGCTTCTCCCACCACAAGGACTGCTGAATCAAATAACTACATCGCGTCTCTTCTTCGGGTTTGGCTCTTGGCTCCCCTTTCTCATCATTGCCACAAATTCGTCATAGTTTATTCGTCCATCCTTCAAAGAATTTTAATGATGATTGTCAGTACATGAGAAAGGTTCCAAGAGATGGATTAGAATTAAACACCCCCTCCCCCCCACCCCCCCAAACCCCAAAATAAAAAAATATATAAAAAAAAGGAAAAAACTATCTTCAGCAAGACTTGATGTTTACATTGTCACTGTCAACTTCCATGATGATTTCACTTATGTCCCTTCCGTCATGCATGCCATAATCTCGCAAAGCCTGCTCTAGCTCTTCGGTTGTAATGTACCTGGAAACAGGTAGAGTTACGCAAGAGTTAATCGCTAAGGTCATAAGTCAACACTTGAAAAGTCTTCATTTTCTCATATTTCACTTCTATTAGATGATTCTTATTGTTACCCGCTATTATCTTTGTCGAAGTGTTGGAATGCTTTGTACAAATGATCTTCCCTGTCCATTCGATTCATGTGCATGGTTGCTGTGATGAACTCATCATAATCTATGGTCCCATTCCCGTCTGCATCAGCCTAAGAATTAAAATAAGATCAAAGTTAGGAAATTGCAGAAACTATGAAAGGAAAAATGTGTGTGTGTGTGTGGTAAAGGATTGTCGGAACTTACAGCTTCCATCAGCTGCTTAACTTCATATTCTGATAATTTAGTCCCTTGTTTTGCAAGCCCTTGCTTCAACTCTTCGAGTGTGATTGTGCCACTGTTGTCTGTGTCCATGCCTTTAAACAACTCTTTCAAACCGATGATTTCTTCCTCTGACAAGCAGCCTGCAATGACCTGTAAATCCATCTTAGGAGATCAGTATTATGAAGGTGATCATTTCTGGAAGAAACATGGCTTTCTTAAGTACCCTGAGAGCAACTTTCTTGAACTGGTTCATGGCCTTGAACTGTTTGAGCCTACTGAGGACTGCATTATCCAGAGGAGTATCAGGAGCTTCTCCGTCCTCCTTGATCCATGGATGGTCTGTTATTTATAACAAATTTCACCATCCATTAGGGACTAATACCATTTAGCTTGATCTGCAACGCTTAAGACCAAAATCAGAGGAAAGTAAAGCAGTCCTCATACTTAGAACTTCCACTGCCGTTAATCTTTGCTTGGGATCTGAATTAAGCATCTTCTTTATAAGATCCTTAGCTTGGGGTGAGATTGAGGGCCATGGATCGCTCAAGAAATCAATTTGACCTTGCAAGATCGCGTTGAATATCCCATTCTCGGATTCTATAATGTGAGAAAAAACAAACAAATTTCTCGTCCATATTTCGTACTAAAAACTCTTAAGCAGACCGAACTGAAATGAGGGACTGAAAGCAAACTCACCAGCCCAGAAAGGAGGAACACCACATAGAAAAATGTAGAGCATCACCCCAATGCTCCATATATCGGCTTCAGGTCCATATTTCCTCTTCAACACTTCAGGAGCAATGTAGTACGCGCTGCCAACAATGTCTTTAAACACTTCTCCTGTTGCAATGACAGATTTAGCATTATAATCAAACTCCAACGATTAGGGAAGAAATTTGAAGTTGAAGTGAGAAGGGAGAAAGACCTGGCTTGTAGAAGACAGAGAGACCAAAATCCGTAGCCTTAAGAGGAGAATTCTCATCATTGTTCAACAAAAGGAAATTCTCAGGCTTGAGATCCCTATGAATGACCCCCATGGAATGGCATGTGTGAATGACCTGAACAATGGTTCTCAGCAGCGAGGCTGCGGCTCTCTCTGTGTAATGCCCTTTTGCTATGATCCGATCGAAGAGCTCTCCTCCAGCGCAGAGCTCCATGATCAAATGAACCGACTGCTTGTCCTCATAAGCTCCCTTGAGCTCCACGATGTTCGGTTGGCCCGTCAAATGGTGCATGATCTGAACCTCTCGCCGCACATCCTCTATGTCTTCTTTGGTGGCAAGTTTTCTCTTGGCAATGGTCTTGCAGGCGAACTGTTCACCGGTCTGTTTGTGTGTGCAAAGATGGGTGACGCCGAATTGGCCCCTTCCCAACTCTTTGCCTATTGTGTAGATGGCTTTGACATCTTCCATGGGACGGCCTAGGACCGGCCCAACTGGGCCCTCCTTCCTGCCCTTGGACTGGCTTCCGGAGGGGGCTGACTGCGACTTGCTTGGCGGAGACCCCTCCTCTCTAGCTTTCTCGGGTGCGTTTGCAAAACTATTGTTGCTGTTGTGGCTTGAAGCATCCTCCCCGGACTTGCCTTGGGAGCAGCAGTTTCCCATTGTGGGGAGGGAGGGAGAGAGAGGGAGAGAGGGATTGGATTTGATTGAGGGAGCTCAATGGGAATAAGGAGAGGTGGGCTTTGATGCTTTTGAATTTTGCTCAGAAACAGAAAGAAGAATTTGGGAAAATTTTTGGTAGTGAAACAGTTTAGACTTTTGTTTTCTTTTGGATTGAGGTAAAGTGAAGAGGATCGATGGGGAGGGATTTTAGGAGTCTAGAATTGGTAGGACAACAGCTAATTTGTCTCAGATAAAGGTGGAGAGGATATCCCGGGAAATTTTGAAAGAAAAGCAAAACGTTTTTCTTGGGTAAAATCTATATTTAGTCCCCTAACTTTAAGAGTCATCTTAATGTGGTCCTTTACCTCTAAAAGTGACTATTAATGTCCCTTAACTCAATTAATGTGTTCTATTTTAGCCCCTACCGTCAGCTCTGCCATTATTTCGGATGGAAATTGCCATCACAGCCTCTTTTACGATAAGAAGTGACTAGATTGGGAAACAATAAAGTTCAAACTAAAATTGACACAAAGTAATTTTAGTGACCTAAAAGGCTAGCTAACCCAATTTTCCCAAATCTTCCCGAATCCCGCCGCCATCCCTCTCTGTTTTGATCATTGCCGCCCCTTATCTTTGTCGTTTCGACTGCTGCCCCTAGACCCATCGAATTTCTATCCCGAATCAAAATCGAGCAAGAACCTAAAAGACAAAGGCATCATGTTCTCGTCCGATTGCAAAACAAGTCCAAATGGTATTCATTACAAACTCGAAGCATGTGAAGGTCAAGAGGCAGGAGCCATTGAGGCCGAGGGGGCGGCAATAATTGGTGTGGTTGGCAACGGGTGGCGGCGGGCGTAATTGGCAAGGAGAGGCAACATTAAAGAGAAGCACTTTGCCGAGGGAGATGACAGACATGGCAGTGATTGAGTAGATGGAGACAGTAGACGAGTGAATCAAGAGACAGGGAGACAGAGCGACGGAGAGGCAGGGGTGCATGGTGGCATGGATGGTGAAGTAGGTGACTGGAAATCGGAGAAGAATTAGGGGAAAAGATTATGAATGAAACCATATCTCATGACTTATGATTATGTATTTGCATCATTTTAGTCTGAAATATGTTGTTCTTTCAATTTAGTCACTTGCTATTATGATGAAATGGACGACACGTGGCAATGTAAGTATCATGTAGGTAATTTTCATCCAAAATAATGGCAAAGCTGATAGTGAGGGCCAAAATAGGACATGCTAGTTAAATTAGGGAACTTTAATAGCCACCTTTAGAGGTAAGAGATCATATTAGAATGACCCTTAAAGTTAGGGGACTAAATATGAATTTTATCCCGTTTTTCTTTTGACAAAAATTATGAAGAAAACCACTACTGTTTGCATTGTACCTCAATTTGGCTATTGATCTTTTTTATAGCCAAATAAACTATTAACGTTAAAAAATCTGCTCAAATAGACCACAGCCACTAGTAAATAGGTCATGAATAAGCTCGATTATATCCATTTACTGAAATTGATAAATACGTTTAAATATGAATTCAAGTGTCTTTGATGTAGGAACTGAAACATCACTACAAGTAAGCCAAAAACAAACTAGTAGCAGCACTTGATGAACAGCCCTTCAACATAAGTGTTTGTTTATTTTAACAAACAGGCTTAAAAACAAGAAATCGAAAATTTTTTACACAAAAGAATAGGGCTTCAACGAGTCAATACTTGGTTTTTACATTAGTATACAAGCCTAAAATGTTACTTCTCAAGTATAACAACTGCCAGTATTAAAAGTTCAATCGTATCCAAGCAAAAACTTGCCTCACTAAACTCAAAACTCATGCGATTGATGAAGAGAAAATGTTAGTGATACTATCAAACTAAATCAGGATGCTGTTTCGAATGCTGCGAATTCGAATAAGTGAGAATAGATTGATTGATGAAGACAATGGGTCAATAAGTAGGGACTGAAGCATCAACCTTCGTTGCATAGGCATGTATTCCCCCAGACAAATTAAAGACCTTCTTGAACCCCTGAACAAGGTGCAGACGTACAAAATGTCAACAGAAGTCGCAGGAAATAATCATGATCAAACACCTGTTAAAACGAGTTTCATATAGCTAGTTATTTGGTAACACCCCCACCCCTTCATTTTCAAAATTTATGCATGTGCCACCAATATGATGTAATGTACAACTTCATGTTGTACTAGTAGCAGAAAAGCATTCAAATGGCCTGCCCTTGAAACGCCCATCATCTGCTCTTCTTAATGTGTCCCCACATATTACACACCCATGCCATTTTCCGTTCTCTTTGTTATGTCTTCAGTTGTGACAAGTTCGAAGATGGTTTTGAATCATGGCAATGAACAAGAAAATCACTTAGTGCTCCAATTAGGTGATGAATAGGGGCCGTCAGATCGGCAGGGCAGCCCTGACTTACAGGTGACAGCCCCCCAAAATTCAGGGCCTCATGTCGACCCAGCACCTCTCATTCGTGACAGTTCATGACGGATTGTCACTTCTGACATCTCCCAATCACTTATGATCTATCCAAAATGACTCTAAAGTTAACCTAAATGGTTTATTCCAATTTGAGGATTTCAATGGAAATAAAAGGGTAAAGCATACCTGCGTCTGTAACCACCTGGCAATCTGTAGTGATCTCATGCCATGGTGACACTGCACACAATGTGTTGACACTGTTGTATTAAAATGTGGAGAACTATATATAAGCTATAGGCCAGCAAATCAACCACTGAGGAAAACAACCCATATCTTTCTTTCACTCAGTGGTTGGGAGATTGATCATTGCCATACTCAGAATGAGTCAATCTTCTAGTTGCAGCATGCATATGGCACCCAATAGCTAAACTCTTCTTTGTGCCAATTAAACTAAGCTTTAAAATATAATTGGTAGAACTGAAGTTCAGTAATATGATGAGATCGCATGGGCTACATAGAGAAAAAACAACTGGGCCCTCATTGAACTTTCTGAGGTGATACCTCAAGTTAACAAACAGAAGGAACAAGATCCATCTCAACAACCTCAAGTAGCAGCTTGAGTTAAGAGATCAGAAACGACAAATAAAAAGTCAAGTATTTACACAGAATAAAGAGAAGTACTAATTTTTTCACACCATTTTATCATAAAACAAGTATTTGTGAATCAGATGGAATAAAGAAAGCCTAATTTATAGGTCAAGTGAGCTGGCAAATGAAAAGCTCAAAACCAAGACGCTGAAAAAGATACTTAATGAATGAAGAAGAAGGCAATAAGATGTCTCTTGTACACAATACCATTATTTTTCTTCTATTGTGTGTAGCAAACAACAAGGAAAGGTAATTTCTAAATTTGCTTGAAATGACTAGAAGCTAGTTTTAGTTCCAATGTCTCAGTGCCTCTTTAAAGGGATGAAAGGAATAGGCTTTCCCAGTGATGTCTGAGAACAAGACAGATGATACCGACTTTACAGAGTGAGTTCACATGAGCCAATAAAAAACTTCTAACTTCAAAAATAAATGCAGATTAGCATCAAATGCTAGACATGACTCTTTCACAAAGCAAAAGTCAATTACAGATCTTTGCAATGCTATCATACCATGACATAAGTATCCTTCTGGGGATCCAATTTCTTAGTTATTTCTGGTCCCCAATTTCCAAACTGGCGAAGGGGTAGCACCTGGAACCCTGGCAATGCAGCTTGTTCCCTATGATATGTAAAAGGAATGGAATTATGGTGCATACAACCTGTAAACTTCAAAGATCATTTATTTTCTACCCAATTAAGTTTAGTAGGCACAACACACGAAGATAAGAACATACACTTCATCAGGTTCTCGAACATCTATCAATTGAGCCTCTTCAAAAAAGCCAGGATCTTGCATTTTTGCATGAAGCTCTTCTGGTTGAATCTCCTTGAATATTGACTCTTCCCTGGCAGACAAATCACATACACGTCACCACAGCTTGGGAGGAAAAATAAAATTTTTATGGGGCCAAGAATCTAGGGCATACCTCTCAGAAAGAACTTGTAATAGATGCCATCCAAATTTAGTTTTACATTTTACAACTTTGTTTAAGGGTGCATGAAATGCAGCCTCCTCAAATTCTGGCACCTGGTACATTTAAAGATTAAAATGACAAAGTCCATTGAGCATGCTGACAATTCAAATTCCCAATTCAATGGGAAGAAAATAAAAAAGATATTGCATGCATCAGTATTTTGGAGCCCAAGCAGAAAAACACAGCTCCACACTCATCCAAATTCGCAATTCAAGTACAAATTGGATTTGCTACTAAGCAAGCTTGCATATGGTTCCTTCAGAAGATGTAATGACTTTGCTTCTTAATCCACTCAGCTGTCTATGGTATGGCATGTGAGCAAAACAGAAGTGACTATATCTAAAATCCTTTTCTTCTGCTCCTGCTATCATAGGCTTCAAAGAGAACGACTTGATTTATAAAGCAGGCACTTCTGTTCCATAATACAAAATCCAACCAAGGCAACAAACATCAAGCAAACAACCCATGCTTCCCAGTTTTCATTTATGCAATATTACCAAACTAAGAGTCAACAAAATAGATTATTTAGGGAATTAGTCCACACCTCATGAAGCTGTGCACATCAGCGTTTTCAAATGAAATGGATTAAACAATTGAATTCTCAGAAAAGAAAATGAAAAACAATTTCTCCCAAGCAATGCTGAGAGGAGGCGGCAAAACTATCATACCATTTGTCCTTTTTTCACCCACCCAAGCATCCCTCCCTCTTCTTTGGATGGACAAACGGAGTATTCAACTGCAAGGTCACTTAAATCCTCACCTTCACCAAACAAAAAAAGGGACAAAAATCAGGCATATAAAAGATGTTCAGCAGTCATTGAAAGGCATTAGTCATACCAAATCAAATGGGGAAATTTCACAACATCACCCACTACAACCACCAAAACAGAATTAAATAGGTCCCAAGTATGATACGAGCAATATTCACATGGCACAAAGAGGTTAAATTAAATCCAAACCTCCTGAAATTCTCTGTAGAAGCTCCATTAACAGCTCAATATCATCCTCTTTCAGAAGCAAATGCTGCACTAATATCTCTCTGCCACGTCCAGAACTACTCCCAGCACTGAATGAAGCTGGAAAGACCACAGAAAGTTCAAACTTTATACAAATTCTCGAACCCCAAATGACATGGAAAACAAGAGCCACATAAAACACGCAAAACGAAACATGGGATTTGATAGGAACCACGTACCTCTTGTTCCGGTTAATGGATGACGAACCATGAGTGTGACTGGATTTTGGCTAAGAGAAGGAAAACGAGTGAAGTTGGGACTAGCAGCATTCGAGAAACGAAACGCGATGAGTTTGTGAAAATGGCGAGAGGGGAGAGAGGGGAAGCTGAGAACGGGAAGTAGAGAGAGCCTGAGAGCGGAGAAAGCTGGTGATGAGAGGGGAGGGAGTTGGCTTGCTCTCACCATATTTCCGAAGGTTGCTTTTGTCCATGGAGGGGTTGCTGGAGAATCCGAGGGTTTATCAAATTATTTCGTGCAGATGAGATGATTACCCGACGTCGGCGGGTAACGCCAAAACCCAAAATCGACCCAAAACCCAACCCAAGGATGAGATAGACTTGTTTCAAAGTATTATGACAATATTGCGCCCATCTTTTTTAGTACAGGGACAAACGTGTAATTAATCTTGAGAATCATCAAATATATTACGCTAGCGGCCGCTGATTCTTTTATATTGTTTTCACATTAGTCCATAGTCTTTGATTTATGCTTTTCGTTTTGCCGTGATTCTTGTTGGAATAGTTGTAGAAAATGAGGATTCGTAGGTTTGCATCTTTGCTTGACCAGCGCCAAAGGTTGCCTGGGTTACAAGAAATATGATGACGAGGTTGAAATGATCAGAATATTGTGCAACCTGAAACTGCATCTTTTACAAAATATGTTTCTTGTTACCACCTACAACACCGTTGCTTGTGTACAAAAGAATACAAATGACAAATGGCGCGATCCATTTGATTGATTGGAAGAGAGAAAAACAACAACATTTTTCTTCTTCTTCCCCCCAACTTATTTTGCAATAGTCGAAGGTCAGCATGGAACGGTTATGGTGAGCATAACCGTTTCCTAGTTAGATAAACCAGCAATCTGACCAGGCATCTTGAAGGTCTAGTTCGGAGCTGCCGGCAATGTAGTGGCGGATTCTGCTGGTGTCCAAGCATAGACCAGCAACCCAACAACGAGGATCACAGTTCCGGCAACAAAGCCCGCTGGGAGGGTGGATGCAACACCAAGGTATGGGAGCGGTAGCGTGAATACGTACACTGATATTGGCACTGCCACGGACACAGTACAAAATTTCAGTTCTGTGAAGCAATCGCACACAAAAATGGTTTGCATACATAAATCAAGTTCCTCCAATCCTATAAGCATCCTTTGGAAAATCGTAACTTTTCCATATTTCAATTGAAAGAAGCACTTCAAATATGGGGTCTTATGAGAATGGTCAGAAAGAACTCGGTGTGATAAAAGAAGTTGCAGGTAACAAGTCCGACAAAAAATCAATCAGCATTGAGAAATTATTACAACGAAGGCTTACCTGAAAATGTGGATGCAAGTGAAGAGACAATTGCAGATGATATCTTGAGCAGATGTAGCAACGATATGTTAAAACTCATGTTCACAGCTACAAATAACAGAGGTAACAGTGGTGCACCGCTGCATTCTGTGGGAAGTCAAATTTGAGTTGCAATGTCAGTTACATGCTTGATTCAAAATGAAATGGCATTGCAGCAAGGAAAAACTGAAGAACAAAATTTCTTTACGTTGCAACAGTTGAAATCCATCTTTTTTTTCTAGTTATACATATCAACATGTGTTTTACGGCTTACCAGTTGACAAATTACCACCAGTGTTCAAGAAGCAAGCGGAACCATCTTTTAGATAATTGGGAAGTTGACTAAATGGAATTCCCCATAGCTTTGATAGAAAAGGTAGGAGGAGGAAAATAAATAACGCCTGCACTAAACACAGAGATGATTTCCTTAAGTCAACTCAAGTTCACAGTACAAAAACTCAGCAGGTATGCTTACTATAAGAACTATAATCAGATTGGTACAGAATATAACAGAAGCAAACTTACTTGGAACGCAGATCCGAATGAATTTACAACAAATAGATCTAGTGAACCACCCTGCAGAATTGGAATAAGATCATCTTGAGAGACTAATTGGTGAAACACTTGGAAAACCTACAAAGATACACCACGAAACACGAAAACCTGCAATATCTCACCTTTAATCTCTTAGCATTATCCTGGAAGATTGTTTCCTACAAAGAATTAAATGCCACTAGTCATATGAATGAAACACAATGAAGCTTGAAAAGAGCTAACCTCAATTATAAAGCTAACAACCTTCAGCACAGTATCAGCTGCTTGAAACAGAAAAGAAATTGTCATTAAGAGACTCCAGAAGAAGCCGGCTTCCTTCAACGAATGACCAGCACTGGAGCCACTGCAAAGCAAATATCAGTAAGAATGAAAATTAGGACATGATACAAAGGATCAAGTTGATTGACTGACCTAGTTGGCTAAACAGGAAATCAACTCAGGAAGGTAGGAAGTAATATAACGATATAACTAAAACCAATTCAGCATAAAGAAAAGCTTGATCATCTTGTCAATGTGTTTGTGTGTTACTGTTTGCATGTATATGTGTATCTTGATAGTCACCTAATATAAGACGCTTCTCATATCTTCCTTAAGCTTTAACATGTCAAATTTACTAATTAGAGTAGAGGGACACGCATATAAAATTACAGCCTCTCATATCTTTATGGATAGGATGGCACTCAAACAAATTAGACTCGCTAGGATTTAAATTTTTTTGCAAAGGACCATTTCAATTATAAACTAGAGATGCAAACAAGCATGTTTTCCTTTGCAGCATGCAGCTCCTATGATCAACAGCAACAAGCTATAATAGAGATCAAATTTTCAATGGTAAAAAAAATTATCAGAAGGAGAAATTTTGTGGCAGCACACTGCACCCACACTAGGAATTTGGCAGTAAAAATTTCAGCTCCAACTGTTCCTGAAGCATTGTTTCACTACAGACTGCTGAGAGAAAAACCATCTTCTGTCAGCATTCCACTAAAGATGGTAAAAAATGGAAAAAGAAACATTGTTAGATTGATTATCGGGATTAGATTAAACCTTGAATACACCCCCCCACCCCCTTTTTTTTTCTAGGTTTATGGTTCACAAATGTCCCCACAATTTGATGTGCAAGTGCAAATGATAAGTGCAGTCTATAACTTGGATGAATATCAATAAAATGTTATAACAAAGCATGACTACATCTTACCTTGCTACAGTTATGATTACACCAACAGCTACCATAAAACAACCAAGCAATTGATTAACTCTATATCTCCTCCCAAGGAAAACCATGGACAGGAGAATCTGCCACACAAGAAAAGTCTGCAGACGCCAAGGACAAATTCATCAATCACATTTTTCACATATATATGTCAAATTCTATGTGGCCTACAACACCCTATGCCCCTGTTCTCCAAACAGTACAGAAGCATACACTGGGTGCTACAAGTAATATTCCTCACCTGAGATAAAATAGGGATTGATGGCCCAGAAAGGATAGCTGAAAATAAGATACAAGTAGATATCAAAATTTGATAACACAATGCAAGAATACAAAATTAACAAGAGTGTACATGATTATAAGAGCTTCGCCTTTTCAAAACCTTTTGATGATATCCGATAGGTGGGGCATTCAGCCAACTCAGACACATTTACTACGAATGTTGGTAAGAAAATCTACACTTTAGAAATTAAAATATGCCTTTCCAGTTACTAGAAATTCAGTGACAGTTAAATGAGGAGAACAGGGTTTACACATAATAGCAGCAATGCTACACTGCTCAATTCAGCAATTCAAATTCATGCGAAGAACATCCAATAGAAACAATTGCAGAAAATAACTTCCACACTACCACAGCCTCTTTTCAACTAAAATGTAATGTTCTAAAGACCGTGTAAAAGGGGGAAATGGTTATTTAGAATTGAGAATGCATTACAAATAAAAAAATGTGAGAACGAGATTGAAGTGAGGCTGATAGGAGGAATTGGCATCACCCATTGACTCA
The DNA here is from genome assembly GCA_005392925.1 of Aquilaria sinensis. NCBI lineage: Eukaryota > Viridiplantae > Streptophyta > Magnoliopsida > Malvales > Thymelaeaceae > Aquilaria > Aquilaria sinensis. The sequence continues at coordinate 279,532 of SMDT01001068.1, read as the reverse complement.
TTGGTAGGACATGCGTTGGGCTGTGAATAGAATAAGGTGCTGCAGATCATGAGAAGCCTCTCCTTGCTTTGGCAAGAGATAATATTTATATTAATATAATCGTCCTTTTTGGACAATGAAAAAGAATGATGATTGTCTTGAGCCGAAATGAACATAATGTTTCAATTGGGCCTGCTTTGATCTAGAATAGTACTGTCACAGTGGGCCTTTATCTGAAAATGATAGACAATATTATATATACCATATCATGCTAATGTTACTATAGTTTGATCGGAGTCCAGAAAGGAGATTAGAAGCTATATCACCTTCTAACAAGCTCTCTCTATACAAACCAAGCCAAAACTCTCTAAACTATCCTTAAATGAAGATAACAACAGAAATCCCAACTAAATGCATGTGATACATGATTTTATGATAGATCATAAGATTGAGGGATATCTTGATAATTAAAACAAAATGACGCAAAGATAGAGTGCATTTTAAGTTTATGAGATGAAGATATGTAGCTTAAAAAGACACAAATCCATTTTCAGTTCAGCAGGCCTTCTTCAAACAAAGATGACATAAAAGAGAAAACAGTTAGAGCAGAACAAGCCATCACCTCCAGCAGCCATCCCAGTTGCAGCTGCAAGAGCCTCCAATAGGCCAACTGCAATTAAAGGTGCTTTGGGCACAGTAAGCATCTCATCTGTAACAATACCAGCTTGGTGCCGAAGATACAAGATCGAAAAGTATACAACAACATACCTAACATAAGAATAGAGGAAAACAGAAACATTAGTCATACAACTTTGTCACCAGGGCAGTTGATTTTTGTAGTCTCAGTAACAGTATGTAATCTCATAGAAATTTGTGAGCCTCACTGGATTCCCAAATAAACAGAGAAATAGAAAATGTAAGAATCAAGGTATCAAAGTCCACATTAAAGTAAGAAAATAGTACGGGAGACATTAATGAGTTAAAATTAGCTTTATATCAATATTCTTCCAATAACAAAAACCAAGCATACTGTGTTACCCTGAAACTAGTTTCGCATTTGTCCTTTCCCTAACCTACTGTTGACATTGTTGGGAGTTCTCTGAGTCACGAGGACTGATAAAATATTATTCCTTTCACAAAAAAGTTGCTGCCTTAGCAAACAAAATGAAGTTGTCTAGCAACCCCAAGACCTGTCTCACGCCATCATATTACTGCAACTACAGTTTGTACACATTATCATACCAAGTATCATGGATGCACATTTTATTTATGATGCACATCAGAAAAGAGCTTCACATGAATAAATACACGAGAAGTTCTAAATGTTTTTATATCTTCAACACATAAGTCCTTAATACTTTCGAAGCTCAATTTAAGTCTTATATATCTAAAAAGTTACCACTAAAATCTAAAGTATTTTCATACCAATGAATTTCTGTCCTTATATTAATCTATGAATGAAGTATGTTTACTTTCATACAAAAAAAATAATAAAATAGAATAAAATAATCATATAAGAACATAATCCTAGTTTTAGAGCCACATTAGTTTTTACACGCATATTAAGAAACTTCCTTTTCCTTGCTGTTTTCCTTAAATACACTTACCTAGATAATCCAACCCACACACCTTCAACAAGGACAGACTTGGAAGAAATAAACATAAACTATCTTCTTATGGAAAGTGGACTCAAATATTGGGACACAGGGAGTAATACTTTTGGTACTAATTTATAAGAATGTTATTTTATTTAAAGTGAATTTTCTCACACTACTTGATAAGCTTAGGCATTATACTTATGTGTGATTAAGCACATGCAACGAATGTAACATTATGTATATAACTATGTAGGTATGTACTTATTTATGTATGCCTTCGTGTGTGCAGGTGTGCGTAGGTATTAATAAAATTTTAGGGAGGATTACAGTTTGCCTAGAAGTTTGCTGTTAATTACACTTTCACTCGTAGGTTTGGAAACCTAGACTTGACCCCTACTTTTTTTTGTACTGTCTTATATCAACTTTTCAAATTCTATTTCAAGTTGTTTGAAAACTGTTTTGCAGTAAGATTAAAATATTTAATATTCTTTATAGTCAATAGATAATCTAAATTACTACTTTTTCTCTCTGTAAATACAAGACACCAGTTTAATGGAAATGAAAAATATATGGGATATTAGTAGATTTCCAAACCTAGAGGATTGATATGTGATTGCTACCAAACCTTAAGACAAAGGTGTCATTCACCCATTTTATTGGAACTTTCGTGGCACATAGAAAGTGCAAGATATTTATATTTATTTTGGGGGAAATACCTCCAAAACTCACCTATCGTCATGGTAACATAGTATAATGCCAAGTATTTAAATGAGTTTGTGTTAAATTTGCACCATAACAATTGTGCCGTAAGCATGGCCATTGTTAAGACACAACTTGTCAACTTGACATTATTGACTTGGGCAGACACCCACCACCTGGCCTGATAGTGACGACTGACGGCAACTTCCTAATCTTTTTTCTTTATAGTGAGGGCAAGTTAGGCATTTAAAATTTGCGACCATGTTTCGCCACATGATGTCCCAAATCTAGCCAATTTTGGAGTCAACAGAAACGATACAGGTTTTTCTACTGTTTCTTTCTTTTTGTTTTTTGCTCTTTCTAACAAATAAACTATCTTTTGGTAACAGTTATTTTCGTAAGGAAAAAAGTTATAGAACAAACAAATAAAGTGTGATGTAAAATGTTGAGGGGAAAAACCAGTAACAAAAAAAAAAAAAATCTTTTACTTTTAGCAGGGTTAAACAAGCTCACATGTCACATGTATCAGAGTGTGCTTCTAACGAACCATTTACACGTGATGTTGTTATCAGTAATGTACGCCATGCGAGCCAGGTGATCAGACATACAGTGACACTTTGATTTAAAATAAATGCACTTGGTTGAAACATTTTTGTTCAAGGGAATTAAGAAAAAGAAAATGATTTTATATTGTTTTAATTTTAGTCATTCACTTTTCTACATGTAAATACAGAGATTATTTTTTACACATAATTTAAAAAATATAAAGAAAATTAATATAAAAATAATAATTTTGTATGATAATATAATAAAGTAATTCATTAAATATGAAAATATTACAAAAAATTTTAAAAATTTAAACTATAATATAATGAAAATAATTCGGGACAGTATATAATAACATATTTAAAAACCATATAATTTTTAAATCAATTACATAATATTTCTACCGTCCGAAATGTTCGTTTTTGGTTTTGTTGTTTCTTACAATGGGGGGAAATATCAGGAAAATTAATAAATAAATAGCATAAACCAAAGGATTTTATCGTTTGATGTGACACATGATTTTCAGTCACAAATTTAAGTGAAAAGTGAAAACTCAATCCATTATTATGGTGCAATTTATTAGCCAGCCTCCTCTTTCCTGCATATTGGCCCCAAATTTTTAAAATTCCTTGCACATAGATCCATAACCAATTAACCATGCAAAATCATCTAACTCTAATGTAACCGTAAGATATCTAATGTTTGAATTTTAATTAATTAAATAATTTGATAGCTGTTTTTCAACAAATTTAAGCTATATAATAATTTTTTTTACTATAAATAAATTATTTAAATTATCAATTTTTTCTCACAGCATATCAAACTTCTGTACTAACTTTTATTCTTTGAGGACTGGAGACCAATATGTAACATTTTGTAAAGATTTGAGACAACATACAATAAAATAGAACAGATTTGCAGTAGCAATTATGTTTGGGACCAATTGTGGAATTTGCCGATCAACGAAGAGCAGTTAAAAGTAGTACCCGAAAGTGGCGAGCTGGGCGAGAAAAAAAGGGTACTTCCTGAGGGGGACCAGCGCAAGTTTATACAGAACACGGTTCCCGACGCCCAATACCACCGTCACCACCGACGCCGCCAACACCTCCGCCACCTTTTGCCTTTCCTTCCTCCCCTTCCCATTCTCCAGCACGCGATCCCCCACCCACCGATATCCCACCGAGTACGAACACGGCCCCGTCGCCGCCCTCCCTCCGTCTCCGCCGTCCGATCTCCCCGCCGGCCCCAGCGCCTCCACCACCCACAGCCTCGATCGTCTCGAACATCGCACTGACAGCGTCGGCGGTTGATTCGCCAGGCCCGGGTGACTAATCGCGGAAATCTCGACCGCCAGCTTCGGCCTTTGAAGCTGAACCGATACGCCCGCCGCCGGGTTGGCAGTCAACCGCCCGAACCACACCGCCATGATTACAAACTAGACAAGCGAAAAGCGACAGCGAGAAAGAGAGAGAGAGTAGTGGATGGCCCGTGGCGGGCTTGGGAAGGGATTCAAGGGAATGAATGTTTATGTGCCTGCGTGTGTAATAAAATATATGATTCGAATTGTTGCTTTTTGGGTTGAGACCGGATTCAGAGGTTGTCAAATCGATTTTTTATTTTAGTACACCAATTCAATTCGACTTTCTAACTCTCTCGCCATGTTCTTTTTTTTTCCTAGCCACCTCTTTTGCTGTTGCCCCTCTGTTCGCTAGTCCCATGGACAATGGAGTCAATACATATTTGAATGTTTATTCGAAGGCCATAATATATTTTAGCCCCTAGATTCCGCTAACCAGGACATTTACCTTTCCTGAAGCTTGAACTTGATAAAGCGAATCAGTCAACTCTATTAATCTGCACATGTCATCACTTAATTTAAATTGTGTAACCTTGTTTGTCCTCTGTGGTTTAGTAACACATATAAATCTTTAGAGTTAAAATTATAACTTCAAATAGACTATTAGGAGTAAATACGTAAATTTATTTTGTGCATATAACAAGAAAAGAAAAAAATTAGCAAAATTATCCCTAATTTTTTTATCTTTTGCTACTCTACCTTGATTCTATAAACTTTAAAATTGAGTCATCATCTTCTTAAGACGACGATTAGGAGTTCAAAATCAACCCTGAACTCAGCAACTCTAGAAGATAACTTTCTACAACTATTTTAGTTTGTCTCCAAAGTGCCCAGAACTACCACTAGAGGAATTCATTTGTTTGTTGTCTAGATCTTTGATGTTTGACATAATCATCATTCCTTTTAGCTAGACTTTTGAACGAGTCTCCATTAAAGCATGCATATCTGAACGATGTTGTCCTTAACTTTCCCATCCTCATTCCCAACCTCATCATTAAATCAACAATCAGCTACATGAGCCATAAGACCCGTACTAGCATGCCTTTTAGTCAAGATTGTTCACCACCTAAGATTCAACACATCATACCTCCAACCATTCATTGACAACACTTGGGAGACCATAGCTTCGGTTCAAGTTATATCTTCTTTAGGTAAAAATAGATTTATTATTTATTTCCATAACTAGAATGATCTTTTATTGATTGAGTCTAATGCCCCTTTAAATATGGAGGGTGCTCTAATATTAGTTCAACGTCTATAATCGCAACTTAGTGTTGATGGGGTAAAATCCAAATTTGGTCCCTTAACTATTCAGTTTGTCCTAAAATGATCCCTTAACTCTAAAAATAACTATTGGAGTCCCCTAACTCATCTAGTGTATCTAATTTTGGTCCCTACCGTCAATTCAGACGTTATGTTGGATGGAAATTGCTTATGTGGCATATGTGGGGACTTAAAACACAAATAACCCAAACTCCATCATTTTCCCCAATTCTAATGAGATCTGATCGGTCTTCTCCTTCGCCTCTGGTGCACAGTTTTCTTCATCTCTCAAAATCAATACACGTATCGACCACGAACATAAACACTGGAGGGACACTGGAGGGTTCACCTGACGTAGAATGATATTCTATCATCGTATGCTGGAAGGCTATCTCAGTAGGAACGCTGTCGTTAGAGACAGAGGCGTATTGAAGAGGGAAGTGGTTGTGCTGGAAGCAAAAAGGGTAGATCCATATGTTCGCGGTAGAATCCATGATCGAGAAAGGGTTGAGGACAGAGTGACATGTCAGGCGGCGGAGTGGTGAGTGTTGAAGGGCCAGCGCGTGGGGAAGGGGCTTGATCGGAGTGTAGACGGGATCGAAACAACGCAGCCCGCGGTTTTCTATTCAGTTCCCGGAATGACATTCCATGGCATCCGAACACCGTCAAGCGATTCCTGCTTCGCGAAATCCGCCATTTGCGGAGATCTCGATCTAGCTGATAATTGGTGTAAATGATGGGCGATCGAAATGGAAGAGGACAGCAGTGGCGCAAGTTGATATGGGAGATCGAAACAGCAAAAAGCGACAGGAGCAGCGGGGGGCGGCGAGATGGTGACGGCGACACTCGTTGAGAAGAGAATATTAGAGAAGATTGGGTTAATTAACCCTTTAAGTCCCTAAAGTTATATATTTTGTCAATTCTAGTTTTATTACTTATTGTTATGTAAGAGAATGCCATGTGGCATTGTGGGACCAAGTAGGGGATATTAGGTGCCCCTGCGCATTTTTCGTTAAAAATAATGCCCGAAATAATGGATGTGACTCAAATTGGATACTTTGCTTGAGTTAAGGGACTCCAATAGTCATTTTTAGAGTTAGGGGACCATTTTATGACAAACTGAATAGTTAAGGGACCAAATTTGGATTTTACCCACGTTGCTGCTTATGACTTCAGCGTGGTCTCAGTATGGGTTCAAGTACACAATCTACCACTTATGTATTTAAATCCTGTTTCAGATATGGATACTGTAGAATGTATTGGCCCTAACCCCGAATTGGACATGAGCGTCAATAGTCCTCATCGTTGGCAATACCTGTGGTTTCAAACCACACTCAATTTATTAGATCCATTATTTTCAAGTTTTTATCTTTCAACTGCGTATGAACAAGAGTTTTGGATTCAATTCAACTAAGAAATATCTTCAAAATTTACAAGTTATGTGGGTGTATTGGCCATTCTTGCACACACTGTTCTGATAGCTTTCTTGAAACATATAAGGCATTTTAAAAACATTTATTGTGCTTAAAATTTTCACAATTTGACTAAATCTGATGGGACTGTTCACACCTTTCTTTTACTAGATTGATGCAAACCTATGGTTCTCTAAAAAGGTCTAATTTTTTCGACATGTGAATGATAAAGCAAGTTTATCCAATCAAGTAGCTCAACTTGAAAGCAAGGTTTTACATTATGAATCTTCCTCTGATGATGACACTGACCAAGCTCTGCTAGACTTGGGTATTGCTCCAATGAATTCAATCACTCAACAACCTACTTCCCCTGAAATGGTAAAAGGTTGTGTGGATACTAAAAATGCGACCACTGACTTTATGCTTATCAGTGGTCCAAAAGTATATACTGTTATAGATATGGATTTAATTCTTAAGCCTATTTTGTCTGGTAGTTCTCCTACATATGTTTTGTCAACTATTGAAACATTTAAAGGTGATATGGTGACTGGGGCTTTTGCTTCCTCTATAAGTATGGTTGGTCCTATTGCCAACCACCATAATGAGTCACTTGGCCTAGAATCCAATGTCTTATCTTTTTCTCAAGTTAAGCTTTAGTGACCCAATTTCCATATGATAGTGGTGGTCATTTTGATGCTTCCACTTTTGATCAAAGAGATGGGTTACGAATGGAACCCTTACCTCTAATCATGGATTATCAAAGGAGGTCATATTTATATTTGTCTCGACTTTATCCCAAAGATATGTATTCGAGGTTGCCACTGACCTCACAAATTATATTAGGAAGCATATTCATCCATTTGGTTCTGATTTGGGATGTGCTCTGAAACATCCCAAGCTTATGTCATTTATTAGTAAGTGAAAGCTTGTGAAAGAGGAAGTGCATTCTTTTGTTCTTTTGGACTTTCACCGTTCAAAATGACCTTCATCTATAACTCAAAGGATTACTTCATATTTTATGTGTTGGTGTTCCTATGTTCTCATAAGGTGATGCTTCATGTGAAGGTCCATTCAAAAAGTACAATATTGATACTGCCTCACTTCTTAAGAATATTTGCTTTGGTTTTAATTTGTTTTCTAAGGAAAGTATAGCAAATGGCAGCGAACTATTATAAATAATGTTGAACAATCACATGGGCGATATAAAACACAATGCTTGGGCATTCTATGCATAAAAAGGTTTTTCAAGTTTAAGCCTGACCAAACCTTGGGCACTCAATGAGGATTTTGAGCTTTAACTGTCATAGTCTAGGTCATCCCACAGCGGTTAATCATCTAAAAATTCTAAAAGGCCTAATTGACCCAATATTTTGTATATAATGAAAATTAAGTTAGATAGAAACTTGGTTAATAAGTTGCTTCATTTAGGCATCAATAGTTCAATCTCTGTAGATATGTTAAGGCATAATTGAGGTATTTATCTTGGATGGATTATTGATGTTTGATGTACTGTAATTCATCAAGATCCTCACTTAATCCTTTTGAAAGTCATGGCAGTTCATGGGTCTTCATGGTACCTCTAGTGTGTATATGGGAATCTAGCCATACAATTCCATCAAATCACATGAATGATTATTTTGTCTATTCTTTGACGGTATGAGGGACCATTAGCTTTAATAAGTGATTTAATCAAGTTCAGTTTTTTTGGAAAAATTAGCCGTAATGCCCACTTGGTCGGCTAATGCCACTTGGTCCCAAGAATTGCTTGGTTACTGCCTTTTTATAGATGATCTGCATTTATTAAGGTTTCAACTAATGGCCCAATTTATACATGCTAAACTTTCAAGAGGGGAGGATACAGTATATAAAGTTCTTGATAAAGTCTTTTCAAATGAGAGTTAGCTTCACATGATCGCTTTGATTAAAGTTGTTAATCTTGCTATTTAATGCTCGAACCATGCTCCATTACTGATGGATACATTTCCTCCTTCAGTGTTTTATCTCCAACCTAAGCATTTTGAAGTGTTTTGGTTAAGGCATCATAAGTGTGAAGAGATTATAAAATCTATATGGTATTGCCTAATTAGAGGATCTAAAGTGTTCCAGGCAACCTACAGATGTTCTCAAATGGTTATTTTCTTGTGGCAATGGAATAAAGCTTCAGTAGGTAATTTTATACTCATAATTAATTTAGTAGAGCAACAACTTCAAAAGAAAAAAATAAGGTCAAACATCTTAGCCAATCATGCCTAAATTTCTACTTTGAGAAATCATCATATTTTTTCCCTTGCTAATGAGGAACATATGTGGGCGCAAAAAATCTAGAATGTCCTAGTTAGCTCTAGGGGATAAAAACACACATTTTTTTCCCATAGCAACCTGGAGTAAGCACTTTAAATCTTAAATCTCAGCCCTTAAATTAGAGATGGACTCGTGGATTTACTTCAATGAAGACATTAAGGATCATATTTGATCTTACTACATTAGGTTATTTACTAATCTCCTAGTTCATAAAGAGGAAGCACAGGATGTCTTCTCCTCTACAATTATAAGAAAGTTCTCAACTTAATAATGTGACGATCTCTCTACTCTATTCTATAGGGATAAGATAAATTGTGCAACATTTAAATAGAAAAATTTGAAATCTTTTAGCCTGGACAGCTTCCCCCTATTGTTTTAAAGAAATACTGGCATATAATGGGTGACTTAATTGTTGTTACGGCCTTAGCTTTTTTAATTGAGGTTTTATTATCCATTATATTAATCATACTTTTATTACCTATATCTCTAAAGTACATGATGCTTAAATGATTGAGAGCTTCAGGCCAATAAGTTTCTGTAATACTTTATGCAATGTAATTACTAAAACTGCCAATAAACTTAAACTAATCTTGTCTACCCCAGTGTCAGATTATTAGATAGCCTTTATTCCTGGGAGAAGCATTCAGGATAATGCCATAATTGCCCATGAGATCTTCCATGCAATCAAGAACACATGTGCTCATAATGGCCCCTAGGGCCATAAGGCAGCATTTAAACTAGATATCTCGGAAGCTTATGATACCATCCAATGGTCATTCATTAAAAATGTTATGGTAGCTATGAACTTCCCAGCAAATGGATCCATCTTGTTAGTCAATGCATCTCAACTTTCTTTTATTTGGTTATGGTTAATGGTTGCACCACTGAATGGTTTGCTCCAGAGGCTATAATTTGTTAAAGTGATCCTTTTTCCCCTTACCTATTCATTCTTTGTGCATAGACTTCCTCTATTTATCTATCTCAACTCCAAAGATCTAGGTTTCTTATGAGTCTCAAAGCCAATAGTAATGGCCCTGCTACCAACCATCTATTTTTTGCCAATTATTGTCTTATCTTCTTCTGGCCATCCAAGGATTTCGTTCGGACCCTTTAGAATATGCTGGCTTTATACTCAAGGGTTGCCGATCAAAAGGTTAATTTCCAAAAAATTAAAATGGATATTTAGCAAGAATGTTGCAGCATCTCTTCAACAAAAATTCTGTAATGTTCTTGCCTTCCAAATTAATTCAGATATTCTTCAATATTTATGTACTTCTCTTTGTCAGGATTTCACCAAAAAGACCACATTATAGTTTCTGGCAAATATAATTAGATCTCAGTTAGACAATTCAAAATGAAAAATGCTCAATAATATCAGGAGACTTACCCTGATCCAATCAACATTAACTTCTATTCTAGTTTATATTATGTCTTTGTTCAAAGCCCCCATCACTTTGTCAGATTCCATCTTCAAGAATTTCATCCAAGTTTGGTGGTCATGATAGAGAAACAAAAGGGACATCCATTTAAAGCAAAAGGCATTACTGATGCTCCTGAAGGGTCTTGGTAGATTGGGTTTAAAGGGCCTTTGCTTGTTTAATCAAACTCTCCTAGGTAAAACTGTTGGCGGATTTTCACAAGATAGACTGGTTTATAAGTTTTTTGTTTTTAAGTATGGATTTACTTATTCAACTTGGTCAGGTAGGCCTACCAATTTAGCATCTTAAATTTGGAGAACTTTTTTTTATGGTAAAGAAATTTTTAAGGAGTCCCATTAGTGGAAAATTGGATCTGGTTCTTCTATTTGGGCACAGAAGAATCAATGGACACTAGGAATAACTCCTATTCAACTATGCTTAAGTAGCCCTCTATATCATCTAAAATAGTAGACTTCAAGTGGTGAATTTAGGCTTTGTAGGGTTGGAATATTAATTTAATCAGATAGTATCTTTCTAAAGAAATTGTGAGGCAGATAATCTCTCTCTCTCCTCCCAACCTATATTCTAGGAAAGATGCAATTGTTTGGCATGGGGTTCCTTTGTTTTTGAATGCCCAAGGTCTACAAATATTTGGGGAGACTTTTGAACCCCTTTACCCCTCAATAACTCAATTTCCTTTGATGTCTAGTTTTCTTTTTCCGTGGCTTCCTTTAGTAAGTGGCCTCTTGATTAGATCATTTTTTTAGTCTGTACTCTATAGGTTATCTGGATTAGAAAAAATGAGTGTGTACTACATAATGCTCTATTTGATACTCAGTCCTTAATATCAAAGAGAAAAATCATTATTCAACACATTTTCTCATCTAGAGACTTCCTATTAACTCAAAGGATATTTTATGCAAATTCTCTCAATAAGCTCTACCATTCTTGGGGAGTCAAAAAATGTATGGCACTAGACTAAAACCCTTTTTTTTTTTTGTGGTGGATAGGGCTTAGTGCAGATCCCCATGCCTAGGGGCAGCTGCCTGGCTTTGGTTGGGCTTTAATGCTCCTCATAAAAATCAGCAAGGAAAACTTTTAGTCTTCATACTCATCACCTTTAGAAGTAGAACTAAAAGCCATTATGGATAATTAAAATGGCAACAAAATTTTCCTTAAAATATGTTACAATTCTCTTGGATTACTCTTAGGTTTTTTAAGTTCTTAATGATAAGAAATCATCAGATCCAACCTTGGTGAGTATAACAACCCGGGCTATTGGTGTAGTGAAGATGTTTAATCTTTGTTCGTTGGTAATAGTTCTACGTCAATGTGTTTATCTTGCCCACGACCTGGCAACATTTTTTCCCCTTAATATCACGCTATGATTCTGATTACAAAAAATATATATATTTTAGTATTATTTAAATCTTAATTTTAAAAAATAATTAATTTTTTAAAATTTTTTAAATTACATAAAAAAATAAAATAAAAATGATAGCTATTTTCTATAAAAGGATGTTTGAAGGGCTTTTTAAAATGCATGATTTCAATAAACAAAATTTGGAAGAAAAAAAAAAGTAATTCTATGCTTATAATTAATCGCTCTTAATACATCTAAAATGATTGTAGGTAGTAACAAGTCAAGCTTTCAAAAAATAGATCAAACTCAAGTTCAATCCAAGCCTTATTGTGTTTAAGCTCAAGCTCGATCTTTAAAAAATTTTCAGTGCTTTACCAAGCCAAATTTTAAGCTTAGGGAGTTCGAGTTTGAGCTAGATTAAGCCTATCAAGTATTTAGTAATTATGACATAATAACATTAGTACACTTATTCTCTTTAATGTTAGACCGTAATTACACTTTACCCCGTATGTCTAAAAATTAACAATTTTTCCCAAATGTTGTCAAGCTTATCAAACTTATTGACCCAAGCTTAAGCTTCTATCGAGCTAAGCTCAACTAAAATTCTAGTTCTTGTTGACCTTGAGCTCACCAAAGTCCTTATTAAATGAGCTCAACCCTAGGATCTTTAGGTCAGTTACACCCCTAGAAACAACAAGAAAAATTTTTGTTAATTGTTGGCAAAAACACACACAATTTATGTGACAACCTAACATAACATAATAACATATATAAAAAATTATAAGCATAGAAAAGTAAAGGAAAATGTATTTGTGACATTTTATAACTGTTACAAATGCACACAAATTATCAAATTTGATGAACTATAATAATGCATGGCCCTAAAGCAAAAAGGTGCAAAATCACTACAATTTCACCTAATTCTCTAACACTATTATTCCTACATGGTTTGGTCAAAACTATTTGCACCACTATCATTTCAAAAATTACATTTCACCTAATTCTCCAACACTTTTTTTAGAAAGTTCTCTAACAAGATACTCACAATTAGGAAACTATTATTTCTCCTTTAAGCATGGGGAAGAAAACAAATTAAACTAGTAAATTGTCAAATGTATATGTCAGGATTTTCCATAAGCTCTTTTAATATTCATGTATATGTCAGGATTTTCTGTAAGCTTTCACAAATGTGTAAAGTTTTTTATTCCTAGGATTTCATTAACCTATCTACGTATATCTTAGGATTTATTCTGTAATATTTAGTACTTTCTGAGTTCTATTTAGTAAATGATAAATTGATAAATGTTTATTTCCACATTTATTAAGAATCTTATTTGTTATTGATTGTGTGAATAATTAAAATAAAACAAAGTTAAATTAAGAAATTAAGTAGATAATAGAAGTTTCCAAACAAAAATGTTGGAGGGAAAAAAAAATATCCCACCACTAGATGGATAGGACATTTATCCATTATATATGTACGCTAGATTTATTAATACAAAACCTTTCTCATGATTAAGTTGCTCACTTCTTAAGTCACAACTTTCTAACTTTAGCTAAGAACCAAGAAAGGAACTTATTTAAAGACAATAATGAAAGAAAACATAGCTAACACAATTAAACTAGCTAGTAAAGTTGTCCAGAGTTGTTCTTCTGCATGAGCTGCCTAAACCAATATGCAGAGAACTTGGGATGCCTGGCGAGGTTGTGTTCGCGATCAACATATACAATGCCAAACCTGGAAGTGTACCCAAGCAGCCACTCAAAGTTGTCCACCAACGACCATGCGAAATAACCGTACATGTTAGCTCCATGGTCAATCGCTTTCTTCAAGTTCAGCAAGTAGTTTTTGTAGTACCATATCCTGTGATAGTCTCGAATTCCCTCAGATAATGAAACATTCCCCGGTTGATCCATACCTGTTTTATTGTCGTGTTTTGCAAGAAATTGAATCACATTATTTAGAGATCTCATTCAAATGTTCAATAAAATCAACATAAACAGAGTTAATACATAGACATGCATACCATTCTCAGAAAGGAACATAAGTGGATTTTGATATCGTTCCTTCACGTACATCACAGCATTATAAAGACCCCATGGCACTTCGTATAACCAATAAGAATTTGCCTACATTTTCAATTTCATCAAAAAAAAAATTTACTCTCTTTATTTTAAGAATAATTACCACAATGAATATACATATACATATAAGAAAATTCTTACCATTGGACCAATGAGTTTTCCATTCTTGTCAACTGCAGAATTACATAGAGAGGTATTGATCAAGCAAGTGTTATTATGAGAAAAAGTTTCAGTATAAATTATGGGAAGCCTAGTATTATTATATATACTTACAATTAAATTGAGCGTTCCATTCTTCTTGATAACCAGTTACATTCGATTTAGGCATATTAGGATCAGACATGTAGTAAGAAGTGTATTGGTTTATGCCTATCAAATCAAAGGCACCTTTCACCATCTTTACTTCACTTTGGGTGAATTTTGGCAATCTATTTCCCACAATTTCTTGCATTGTTTTTGGGTATTCCCCATAGACAATGGGGTGCAAGAACCTATAAGTAGAATGGAATTAGTAACCAATTTCCAATAAATCAATAAACAAGCAGGCATATAGAAAAAGACTAATCTGTTAGGTTTTACCATCCAATATGAAAATCTCTTGCTCTTTGTGCCGCATATTGGTCTTTTAATCCTTTTGTTAAGGGTTCATACCACACAAAATCTAACAGGATCCCAAACTTTCCCTTTTGGCTTGCCTGATAATAGTCATATCATTTAATTATCACTTTAGCTTCAAATATAATTGAAAAATAAAAGCTGGTATGAGCAAAAGGTCTAATTATATTATTTTGAGATTAAAATTAATAATGGACAAGTATTTACTTGATATTTTTGACGGTATCTTTGAAGTGAGGTAGCATGAGCAAGAATCATATGATGGGCTGCAATGTAAGGCTCAGTGGCGGAGTTACCGACCGTGCAATTTCCAAATGCTTTCGAGCACCGACATGGAGGGTTAATTCCATTGTCAAATCCAAGAGCAGCTATTACTCTTGGTTCATTGAATGAAAACCAGTATTTGACTTTGTCCCCAAATTGCTTGAAGCAAAACTCAGCATAGTCAGCAAAATCATTCCTGCAAAATTATTTTTGTAATACTTCATTAACATCCACGAGTTCACTTATGAAGGCTTGCGATTACTTTGTTGACCAACTTACACAAATTGCTTATCCAGCATGCCCAGATACTTTTCTTGAAGTGCTTTAGGGAGATCATAATGATACAAACATGCATATGGAGTGATTCCTACAAAGATATATATATTCTGAATGTTAGAATAATTGATATAAAGCTACCTCAAAATAATTCAACTTGTTAATCCTATGACAGAAGCTACCTTTTTCAATCAAGTAATCGATCAATTTATGGTAATAAGCAACTCCTTGCCAATTCACTTTTCCAGTTCCATCTACAACAGGTAAAAAAGGACACATATATATATAAGTATGCAATATGGTTGTTTTTTTCTCTTCATTTGAAGTATTCATTCTCAGTTAACCCAACATCAAACATGTTGAGCTTAGTTTGTTGATTTACTTGGAAAAATTCTTGACCATGAGATGGAAAAACGATATGCATCAAAGTTCAAGTCATGCAACAAGTCAACATCTTCCTGAAATTCATAGCAACAAATAGGTACATTGAGTTATATATATGTATACTCATGATCAAGGTCAAATTCAATATAAAAAAGGCTAATTATATATACCTTATATCGATGATATTGATCCACAGCTAGATGACCTGTAGCAGCACCTTTAATGTTTCCTGTTCAACCAATTTGAACAGATAACTTCAAGCCAAACAAATTATCACATATGAATTTTATGAGCTAATGCCATCTAAGAGATGTGCATTTGAAAAATGATGAATTTGTCATATTTTAAACCTGGAATTGCCACAAAGTCATCCCAAATGCTAGGCCCCCTGCCATACTCCTCAAGGTTAGAAGCACCTTCAACTTGGTAAGCAGATGTAGCTGCTCCAAAGACAAAACCCTTTGGAAAGCTCTTTCTGGTAAGGCCACCAGTGTCAAAGCGGAGAGACTTGTACTTCAGATCTAAACTAGCAGCAAATGCGACAGTGAAGAGTAAAATTAAGGACAAAAAGAAAAATGCTTCTGGCATAGCCATTGTAGATTTTCGTGGGAAATGAAATGATGTGTATCATGGATGAAATTAGCGGTATTTATATGGAAATTGCTATTGATAATTGTGATGAGGTGTTAAAGAAAATGCATCAAAGATTTTGTTCTCAACTGTTGTATCTTGTTTTGTTCTCAACTACTATATCTTGTTTTGGTCTTCAACTACTAAATTTAAATTCTAACTTCTTTTACCAGGTTAATAGGAATTGCAAAACTAGTTATAGATCAATGGAATTAGTTATAAAGCAAAACAAAAGAACAAAAAAACAAGCATAAAATCTGCTTCTATATCTTAGACAAAGTCTAGCTACTATTAACAATTTTTTAAAAAAAAATAAAAAACAAATGAGGAAAAAAAAATTGCCTAATGAACGTAGAACTAGCTTTTAGAGAATAAGTTAATTACATGTGCATATTTGATTTTCATAGATATAAAAATTATGGTAGATATGCACTAATAAAATGATTATTATTATTAATAATGGAAACTCTCCAGAAATGAAAAAAAATGTGAATTATGGAAAAGGTCCCTTAATTTTGGGATTTTACTTTACAGGTACTTAAACTTTACTATTTGTCATTTAACCTCTGAATTTTCCAGAATTCAAGCCCTGAAGCTATTAGTTTTTGTCCTCTTAGTCTACAAATTTTGCTTCCTTGTGATTGGCCTCCCAAACAATGAGTTTTAGCAAAAACTAGTCGTCGAATCATCTAGTTTTACCTAATTCTCTAACATTGTTATTCCTACCTAGTTTGGTCAAAACTATTTACACCATTGTCATTTCAAAAATTACATTTCACCTGATTCTCTAACAACTTTTTTCGAGAGGGAATTCACCAATAGTATAGTCAACAATTAGGAAAAAATACTATTTTCCTTTAAATATGAGGGGGGAGGGGGAAAAGGTAAAATCCATATATGGTCACGAAGCTATGATGATCGTCCTGATGCAATCCCTTATCTCAACTGGTGTTATCTTAAAGTCTCCTAACTCATATATGATATCTTATTTCAGTTACTTTCATTAATTTCTTTGTTATCTTTAATAAAAGTCACTTATATGGAACTTTCAAACCCCTTCTTCGGTCCAACATTGCCACATGAATGACTATACTAGAAAATATAAAAATTCATGCTAAATTTGAGACAAACAAATAATTTTAATGACTTAAAATATACATTAGCCTAAATTTTATCTCAAGTGCATCTCAATCGACAGCGCCGCTAGAACAGAGTATTGCTACTCTTTCTACAAGCAGAACAACGAACTCAATAATGTCGTGAATCCAATTTCGATCGAGCAGCCGAAGGGTCCAAGCTATGGGCGAATTGCCAACATTCAGGCCTAAATTCATAATTCATCCTCAAACTTTGATAGCTCGGACACATAAACCCTTAAACTATAAATTGTGGCCACTCAACCCCGAAGCTTTGTATTGTGAGACACATAAGCCCCTCAGACCACGGAAATGCAAGTTTCACTTATTGTAGGACTGAAACAGACTGAACCAACTCCGTGACAAACACCTATCAGAATTCCATCCTTTGTTTTTCTTTGATGGCGACCGATAACCAAAAAGAGCTGCTTATTGGAAAAGAAACACAACCTCGTCAATAGCCGACCATAATTAAATTTTGCTTCTCCAAGAATCAAATTGTGCCGTTATGGTGCATTTTCTCTGAATTATCTATTGAAGTTAGAAAAACAGTCAAACTTGAATTACAAGGTGACACAAACATAAAACTGCAAAAGAAATTAAAAAAAAGGAAGGGTGGGAAAAACTCTCCGCACCTGGTTGAGGTTTTGAATTCTCTTCTACTAGGAAATCACTAGATAAAAACTCTGCACCTAGTTGAGGTTCTGCAAATTCTGCTTGCAGAAGCTCAACACTAACCACGATATATATGATGCCAGAACAATTAGAGAAGTTGGCAAAGCTGGGGCGTTGGCATGAAGAGCTGGAGCTTTTGGAGGATAAAAAAGCAGAGGTGGAAGCATCATCGTTCATGAATTTAGTTTTGCATCTGTGACAATATCCTGTTATTTTATTCTCTGATTTGCTGGATGCGTACGTAAAATGGCAATTGTTAGAACAAATTTGTCCAGCACTTTTTATGCGAGTACGCATCAATGCATATGGCCATAATGGAGTGCCAATTTAGTCACTCCTTACCTTAATGATCATATCCAAACAGAGCCCAAAAGTCAGAAGCTAATTCCTCTCATTTCTCTTCTTAATTCTTCCATTAATTGCCCTTCTCGGCATACAATTTTCTTCGTTTCGTTCAAAACTTACAACTTTTATAATGTTTTTGAACTGTCAAGTTTCGATTTTTGTTCAAATTCTCATCTTAAATAGTGTCTTTGGCCGAATTAACGAGATAATTGTAGAAGTCTGCTTGGGGTCAGCGATTAAAATCAAATCCAGTATTTGTCAACCTCGTTTTGGAATTGAATTTAGTGGGGAGTAGGCTTGGATTTTGGGGTGCTCGGAAAAGAAGTCAGAAGTAACTAAAATCAAATCTTGCCCCTGTTGCCTGGTATCAAAGCCATTGAAGAAGAGAACAGTTGCCGCTGACAGGCTTGAGGTCAAGGCGTCTTCCTTGAAGGAGAAGGCCGTCAATGGACTGACTGCGGCAGCGCTGATGGCATCCCAGATGTGGCTGAGGCTGTGGACCTCAGTCCGTCGCTCAACAACTTCTTGCTTAGCATCGTCGCTGGCGGCGTTGTGCTAACGGCTATCGTGGGTGCAGTCATACGGCGTCGCACTTGGCTGGCGGCACACCAGAAGTCTGCTTGGGTTTGAAAGTACCATATAAGAACTCTCATTAAGATAACTAAGAAATTAACGAAAGAAACTCATCTAGCACCATATAGATGCTAGTTGAGGTAAGAAACTCATCCATGTATCTGTCTGAATTTTTGAAAGTTTTCCCGGTTTTTTACATTGAAAAAAAAAAAGTGGAACTTGAAAAGAAAGAGAAATAAAAATTTTGATTTGTTTCCTAGGATTTCGTTAACCTATTTAGGTATGTCTGTAAGATTTATTCTGTAATATTCGTATTCCACACTTTCAGAGTTCTAATTAAGTAAATGATAAATTGATGAATGTTTATTTTCACATTTATTAAGAATTTTTTCATTATTGATTTTGTGTATAGTTAAAATAAAAAAATTTTAAATTAAGAAGTTAAATAGATAATAGAAGTTTCGAAGCAAAAGTGTTGCAGAAAAAAAAAATTATCCCACCACTAGATGAATAGGACATTTATCCATTATATATGTACTCTAGATCTATTAATACAAAACCTCTCTCATGATTAAGTTGTTTACTTCTTGAGTCACACCTTCCTAACCCTAGCTAATAACCAAAAAAGGAAACTTATTTAGATATAATAATGAAAGGAAAAATGGCTAACACAATTAAACTAGCCAATAAAGTTGTTCAAAGTTGTTCTTCTGCATGAGTTGTCTAAACCAATATGCAGAGAACTTGGGATGCCTGGTGAGATTGTGTTCATGATCAACATATACAATATTGAACCTAGAAGTATACCCAAGTAGCCACTCGAAGTTGTCCACCAACGACCATGCGAAATAGCCATACATGTTGGCTCCATGGTCAATTGCTTTTTTTCAAGTTCAGTAAGTAATTTTTGTAATACCATATCCTTTGATAGTCTTGAATTCCCTCAGACAATGACACATTCCCAGATTGATCCATACCTGTTTTATTGTTGTGTTTAGCAAAAAATTAAACCACCTTCTTTAGAATCTCATTCGAATGTTAACTAAATCAACACATACAAAATTAATACATAGCCATGCATACCATTCTCGAAAAGGAACATGAGTGGATTTTGATATTGTTCCTTTATGTACATCACAGCATTATAGAGACCCCATGACACTTCATATAGCCAATAGGAATTTGCCTACATATCCAATTTTATCAAGAAAATTGACTCTCTTAATTTCAAGAATACTTACATACTAAGGTGAATACACACATATATAAGAAAATACTTACCATTAGACCAATGGGTTTTCTGTTCTTGTCAACTGCAAAATTACATGGGCATGTATTGATCAAGCAAGTGTTATTATTCATATGATGATGAGAAAAAGTTTTAGTATAAATCATGGAAAGCTTGGTATAATTATATATACTTACAATTAAACTGAGCATTCCATTCTTCTTGATAACTAGTTACATTAGACTTGGGCTTATTAGGATCAGACATGTAGTAAGAAGTGTATTGGTTTATGCCTATCAAATCAAAGACACCCTTTATCATCTTTATTTTGATTTGGCGATCTTTGGCTATCTATTCCCCACAATTTCTTGCATTGGTTATGGGTATTCCTCATAGACAATAGGATGTAAGAACCTACAAGCTGAATGGAATCAATAGCCAATTTTGAATAAATCAATAAATAGGTAGACATACCAAACCGTATAAAAGGATTAATGTGTTGTGTTTTACCATCCAATGTGAAAATCTCTTGCCCTTTGGGCTGCATATTGGTCTTTTAATCCTTTTGTTAAGGTTCATACCATACAAAATCCAATAAGATCCCAAACTTTCCCTTTTGGCTTGCTTGGTAATATTCATATCATTTAATCACCTCATGTATCTTCGAATATATATATATATAAAGGAATAGCTAATAGGTCAACAAGTCCATTTATATATTTTGAGGTTAAAACTAGTAATGGATAAATATTTACTTGATATTTTTGGCGGTATCTCTAAAGTGAAGCAGCATGAGCAAAAATCATATGATGGGCTGCAATGTAAGGCTCAGTGGTAGAGTTACCAACAATGTAATTGCCAAATGCTTTTGAACATCGACATGCCGGGTTAATTCCATTGTCAAATCCAAGAGTAGCTATTACTCTTGATTCATTGAATGAAAACCAATATTAGACTTTGTCCCCAAATTGTTTGAAGCAAAACTCAGCATAGTCAGCGAAATCATTCCTGTAAATTTATGTGTGTAATGCCCTTGATTAACATCCAAAAGTTTCTCAAAAAATTGTCAAGGTTGTGATTGTTTTGCTGACCAACTTACAGAAATTGCTTATCCAGCATGCAAAGATACTTTTCTTGAAGTACTTTAGGGAGATCATGGTGATACAAACATGCATATTGAGTGATTCCTACACACACACACACACACACACACACACACACATCATTCTCATTTAACCCAATATCAAACATGTTGAGCTTAGATAGTTGATTTATTTGGAAAGATTCTTGACCATGAGATGGAGAAATGGCAGGCACCAAAGTTCAAGTCATGCAACAAGTCAACATCTTCCTGAAATTCATGGCACATTAAGTTACATATACTTTTATTCAAGGTCAAGTTCAACATAGAAGCTAATATATATACCTTATATCGATGGTACTGATCTACAGCAAGATGACCTGTAGCACCACCTTTAATATTTCCTGTTCCACCAGTTTGACAAATGATATTAGGTCAAATACATTATAGCATACAAATTTTTTGAGCTAGTGCTATTTAAGGGATGTGCATTTGAAAAAGAACTAATTTATCCCATTTCAAATCTGGAACTGCTACAAAGTCGCCCCAAATACTTGGCCACCTACCATAATCCTCAAGGCCAGAAGCTAGCTGTTCTAAAGACAAAACCCTTTGGAAAACTCTCTCTGGTGAGACCACCAATGTCAAAATAGAGAGACTTGTACTTTGGATCTAAACTAGCAGCAAGTATGACAATTAAGAGTAAAATGAAGGACAAAAACAAGGAAGCTTCTGACAAAGCCATTGTAGATTTTTCTTGGGAAATAAGTGATGTGTATTATGGATGAAATTAGCGGTATTTATAGGGAAGTTAATTACATTTACATATTTGATATTCATAAATATAAAAATTATGGTAGGTATATACTAATAAAATTATTCTTAATAATGGTAACATTTATTGTTATAGTTTGACATCCAAATATAGGAAAGAGACAACTAAAATGAATAAAATAATAATACAATTATAGAGGCTTCATAAAAAAATACAATTATAGAGGAATCTTTGTACTACAGAGATGCTACAAATTAGGGAAACGGTGATATAATATTTCACCAATTTGGAATAGCTTTATACAATATGCAAGAAAAGAATTACATTCCAGTTAATATTAGTATAAATTTTAATCACAAGCATTATAAGAAATGGCGAAATAAACTTTTTTCACTTTAGATGATCAAAGATCAGGGATTACTTATCACTTCTCATTTGTTTTCTCCCAAATGGTAAGTTGGTAACTCTTAACCATTTTGATTAAAATAATAGTACTAACCTTTGTATATTATCAACAACAATTAAGAAATACTCATATTACAAGATTTTTTTTATATCAAAATGATTAAATGTGGCAGCTTAAGGCATGGACTTGAAAATGTGGACATAAAGTATGTCAACCAAAACATAAAATTATGGTACCATTACCAGTTACCACTCCATTGTATTACTTAAATATAAGAATAGTTAAAGCTATTTATTTTCTCTAGGCTTATCCGATTCTCGTACCTTTTCTATAAATGAGAAAGACTACAAAGAAAATGAATTTGAATTAGTAGCAAATATTCTTATGCTCTTTTGTAAACTTATTTAAAAACGTAAATAAAAGGAAACAGATATAGCTAATACAATTAAACTAAATACTAAGGTCGACCAAAGTTGTTTTTGTTGTTGTTGTTATTATTATTATTATTATTGTTATTAAGTTGTCTGGCTCTGAACCAATATACATAGAACTTGATATGCCTGGTAAGGTTGAGTTCCCAATTGATGCAGCCATGTTCATTCATTTACGTATTTGCTTAACTATCTCATGCTATACTGAATTTTTATTAAAATTAAAAAAAAAAAAGTTATAACAGTTGTCGAGAATTAAATTTTTTCCCCTTGCATACTGTTTAAAGTTATTGCTGAGACGAAACATTATATTAATATTTTCCTAACAGCAATTTTCTGGTATGCAGATTCCTCTACGATTGACTTGTTCGTTTACATTTTGGAATAATGTCATGCTTCTCACATAAACTGAGGAAAGATGAGTGACAGAGGTTCTCTATATGAACAGTTGGATGGAGCTACAGCTCTTCATCCATGGAAGACCTTCAAGCTTCAACTTGCAAACATAAACTAATCTGTCCTCAGCATTTCAATGGTTTGTCAAATTTTCATTAAAGAGCCTCGGCGAAAATCATTCCTGGTTGCAAAGCAGAAGGCAGCAGAACAGCTCCAAACTCTACTCATTCTCACTCTCCTGCTGCTGATCATATTCAAACAGGTCTTCCGGGGGATCGTAAACAGTCATATCAGGGAAAAGTTCCAGGAAATCATCTTTCACCTTCTCTCTCAGTTCAGGATAGGGAATGAGCCCTTTCAAGATCACTCGGAAAGGCAGTGACAAAGGAGGATCAGGAGACTGCCTCATTTCATCATATATCTCCACCGCCACTGAGGGTAGTCCACTGTCCAAGAATGCTCTAATAATATCTCCGAAGGTGTGCTGATCAAACAGAACTTCCTCTCTCTTCAAATCTTCCCATACTTGCTTGGCCTCATCGACCTTTTTATTTCGTGCAAGCATCATAAGCATGTCCCGGTAAAAGAACATGTCTGGCCGGTACCATATTTCTTTACGTACTACATTATATAGCTGCAAAATGAATCAGATATAGGTCATAAAACAGGAAAAATCAACCAACCAAAATGAATGTGTATCTATGCCACAGTTACTATCCAGCAGACTTCAGCTTCACATCTAAAAAGAAATAGTTCCAAAATGAATGCTAAATTTCCTTTCTGGTACATACAGTATATGAAATGTAACATATATGTCTGGTTTACTTGGCCAGTCCCTATCCTGCTGAATTGCAAACAGATTATGCACTGAAAAGATTTGCAGAAGAAACAAATTGAAACACTCACTTCAGTCAGATGCGAACTAGAAGGTGATTTCAGAGAGGACAAAATTCCCATTATCTGTAAGGGGCCTAGAGCCATATAGTAGTTTAAGAAATATGACAAGGACAGTATAGATTAATTACACAACTAGGAATTTTGAAATGAAAATTACTCCAGCTAGCTAAAGAATATAAGCAAGTAAACAGCATAATTAGATGCAAGGTTCATTTAGCCCGGAAAACATTCCAATTCCACCAAGCAAACAAGGCCCTAGAACTTCGATATATATCATAACCCAAGGGTAGAGGCAGCACAATTGTGCCATTCCATGCATGATCTGCATGAGGAAGAGTGGTTGAATTAATGACTCAAGTTTATCTTAGAGATCGAACTTAGTGGTACCATCATCAAGGTGCAATATTCAAATACTCATCTCTCTAGATCTTGCATTAAGTAAATTTGTCAATAAGGTGCAATGCTTTACAGTCCAAAACTCCATGGATAAAACAATTTCTCTTCAAAGTCATGTAAAGGCTCAAATATGTGCCAAGGACTTTAATAACTGATGGCACAATTAGTCTGGACAAATAATAGAGCTGCAACCAACAACTAGAACACAGAAGGATTGAATTTTCCATGAAAGCATAATGAGTTATCATATTGAGTGTCGCGCTTCATAATCTTCTTTAGAAAGATATCAAGTGCACACACACACTTTGATACATAAAGCACATGCATCTGATGGGACAAAACCTAAGCAACTCTTCCTATACTTGTCAAGGTCTACATTACAGTGTCAGTCCAGAGTTCAGATTTCAGGCCAGAGTCAATTTACCTTATTGCCAGAACTAACACTTGGGCACATTTGATAGTTCAAGACAAACTGATTAACTAGTGTTTCCTATGTTCAAATAGCTACAACGTTTTCTTTGAACCCAATGCAAGGCAGAAAGGTACAGAAAATAACATTAATTCGTTTTAATCCAGAATGCGCTTTCAAGGAATATGATTATAATCCCTTATTCTGCACCTCCATGCTGCATAAAGACCCAGAATTATTCGGTATGGGCCGTGGGGGCGGGGGATGGGGGGGCGAACTATAACGGTATAACCCTTACCTACCTGTTGCGAGCAATGGACAGATTCAGAAGTAACATAAACAAAAACAAAAATGAAAACGAAAACAAAACAGGAGAAGTACCTTCATGCAGAGGAAAACTTGGTCTTGCCTCTGTAATTCGGCGAGAACAGCTATGAGGTCAGACTTGAGCAAGCGAGCAACGTTGGTCAGGATGAACCGGTCGAGCCGAATCGGATTGGGCTGAAGTCGTTTCAACTCCTTGGCGGCGATCAAGCCTTCTTTCGTCATCTCCTTCCTCCGCCTCCATATCGACAAGCTCGGGCTCGACGCCGGACCGGAGACATAGCGCACAAAGGAAAGCGATTGCTGGCCCTGTCTTTCGCAAGTTCCGACGACTGGTCGGGTACGCAGTTGATTCGAGAGCCTGGACGAAGTTCGGCGAAGAATCGCTGGAGCTAAACACGACATTCGAACACACAGGTGCTTCTGGAGTTCAACATCTCCCGAGAATGTACAGCTATCATGTATGTCTAATTAGACGTAGCATGTGATTTTTCAAATATAACCTTTATCATCCTGGTTAATTTTCATCTAACCTTCTACCCTAAATCGCATCTTATCTAACCTTTGTCAAACCATCGCAACCGCATCACCAGCGATCCTTCACGTTCTTGGCGCCGCCGTCAACGTCCGAGGAGGCCAAGTGGCGAGGCGAGTCCGAGGCGAAGGTGGAGGTGCAGTGGCGAGACGATTGCAGGAGTGGCTACCGAAGAGGCAGAGAACCGATCGGACGATCGGTGAAGCGAATCGACGATTCGAGGAGGCGAAGCGGCGAGGTGCGGGGCGAGGCGAAGCCAGGCACGACGCGAGGCCCGAGGCGGTGCTGATCCGACGCGAGGCGAAGAGAGGCGAAGCCAGGCGCGGCGGAGCAAGGCGAGGCCAGGCGTGAGGCGAGGGGAGCGATGAGGGGAGACTGAGGAGGCAGATCGGCGAGGCGAACGGGCGTGGAGAGAGGGCGTGGTGTGGGCGAACGGGCGTGGAGAGAGGGCGTGGTGTGGGGGCAGGGCGGCTGTGGAGGGAGGGTCGCGGGGACGAAAGGGATGATAGGGAGAAGATGCGAGACTGATCTGTTTTTCGAAAGAAAAATTAATTTTTTTTGGCTAGTTATTATTTACACATTTTTGCACTTTAGGCCTTTTTAAATTTTTATTTAAACACTTTTTATTCATTAAATCATATATGTTTATTTGAACATTTCTTTAAATATTTAGACACTTTTATATTTTTATACATTTAGTTAGACACTTATTTTAATTATTTCAGACACTTATTTTCTAAAGGTAACAAATTATTCACAAGTTATTTAGTTAGACACTTTGACATACTTCTTCAGATATTTTTCAGTATTCAATTAAACACTTTTTTTCATTGGTCAAGACACTTTTTTTTATTATATCAAGCAGTTATTTTTTGAAGATAACAAATTGTTTACAAATTGATACTGTCATTTTTTGTTCAGACACTTTTACATATTTATTTAGACATTTTTCAATATTCAATCAGACACTTATTCTTATAGCTTCATGCACTTTTAATTTAACATTATAATAATTTATTTTATATTACTTAGTAGACACTTCCACATATTATATTAGACATATTTACATTTTATTGCAAACACTTTTGTTGTTCGGAATCAACAAGGATGTGACTTGGAGGCAATGTTCGGAAGTAAGATCTGGAGGTGATCGACGTGATCCAGTGAGTGACGACAAGATCCAGTGAGAGACGATGAGATCCGGTGAGTGACAATGAGATCCAGTGAGAGACGATGAGATCCAGTGAAAGACGACAAGATCTGGTGAGTGACGACAAGATCCGGAGCCAAGCAGCTGTGAGATCTGGAAGTAGATGATGACTACAAGATCTGGAGAAGGTGACGGTTCATCGGAGGAGAAGGCGGCAGCGACAGCAGTGCAAAAGCAACGACAAAGGTGAGGTTTTAAGGGTAAGAGTGAGTTTTTGGTCCAAGGGCAAATTAGTTAATTAATTTACTGAGTTATGAGTTATATATAGGAAATTATGGCTAGATTAGTATTTCTAATTAGATATAGATCTATAATATAATAACTAACCCCAAAATCGAGGGCCGGAAGACCTGATTCCCTCATTCATCCTCCGCCTTATTACTTTTGAACTCTGAAACATCGTGCGAGCTGTGAAGGAGAGATCGCAAGAGATGAGGCTAGGGTGTGATTAGAAGGACCGACGACTAAGATCAATCCATTATAATAACTGACTGTAAGTTTAGCATATGATAAATGATAATCAAAAGCATCTTAGAGAATTAGTATATGCGTATATGTGAGAGAATAAACGAATGTTCGTTTTACATAAAAAAAAATGGGAAGGTTGAGGTTCGAACCTTTGACCACCCCCATATTTCTTTGACCTTTTCAACCATTAAACCAAAAAGCTGATAGTTTTATGGCAAAAATGGCAAATTAACTACTCATGTTTTTGTTTGGCCCAATTAAAGCACTAATTCCTTTTTTGGGCCAAATAAACCACTAAAATTACTGAGTCAGCTCAAATCACTCATTTGACGGCAATTCACTGGAATATTTCATTTTTTTATGAGATCTTACGTTTGTTCTAAGGCAAAAAATAATGAATAAACTACTAAAATTTTTTAGTTGACCCAATTATGCTACTTATGTTTGTTTTTTTTTTTTGCCCAAATAAAATACTAATATTTTTAAATGAGTAAAAACACTCATTCTCTGTTAAATTTAATATTTTATTCAACCTTTTATGGAGATCAGGGTTAGAATTTTGTGGATAAAATTGGAAATTTTGAAGGCTTATTTTATTTTTTATGGAGAAAACCAATAAAATTAATGGTTCATTTTATTATTTTTATATTCTATTAAAATATGAGATATTCTATTTAAATGATTCTTAATAAATTCCTTTTCTTACCAAAATGAGACAAAAGTTATAATATTCATAATATGATTACTTTAGCTAACTGAGACTAAGAAATCATTGCCTTTAGCCACTGCCACTGTCCAAGAGATGACTTCAACTTTGAGTCTACCTTCTCATTTTTTAAGACCTAGTATCGCTGTTGATGTGAAATGTGCTGTAACCAATGGTAGAGAGAATGCTCAATAATGAAGTTTCAGATATTGACTCTGGAGTTTGCAAAGAAAGGATGATCCACGATTGATCAAAATATTAGAAGATTTCCCACTACAATAACAAAAGTAGCATTTTTGGATTATTTTAAACTGAAAGTATCAATTATATCAAAAATCATAAAGATGGTAGGGAGTTTTGTAATTTTTCATTGGATTTTAAAGTCTAGTGGGTGAATGGGCCATTTGAATAACGTTAGCGATTTATTCAGCCATTTACATAACATCGATGGTTTATTTGAGTTACAAAAAATATAGGTGGCTGATTTAATCCAAGTTAAAACATAAGTGATTTTTTTATGATTTTTTCCTAGTTTTATTGATTTTCTCCTCCAAATTAATGACATTTAAAAATAGTGGAATTTTTTTTTGTAAATTAGTTGAATTTTTAAATTTTTTCATTACTTAAATTTAAAATATTAAAAATACTTAATTTTATCAGAAAATATTTTAAAAATATTGTTCACTTTCTTAAATTGTAAAATTTTAAATGGTGTACAAGATAAGTGAAAATCAACAAAATAAAAAATAATGCATCAAATAACTCATTATTTCATCTCTCTTGAATATAGGGAGGTGGAGACATTATTTTGCATATCTATATATCTGTGCGTGTGTGTGTGGGGTGGGGGGGTTAAACAAGAAAATAGTTCTAACTCTTTGATTGTCAATGCAAATCAATCTTCAACCTCAATTATACCGCAAATTAGTCAGAAACCTTTATAATTTGCTACATATTGGTTGCTAGTCCTAGAAAAAAAAATTGAGCTCACACATAAAGCATATTTACAGAAAAAAAATTGATAAATTAAATAGTTCATTAACTGTAAACAAT
This sequence comes from Aquilaria sinensis, assembly GCA_005392925.1. Lineage (NCBI taxonomy): Eukaryota > Viridiplantae > Streptophyta > Magnoliopsida > Malvales > Thymelaeaceae > Aquilaria > Aquilaria sinensis. The sequence goes on along the minus strand of SMDT01001068.1, from coordinate 250,298 downwards.
TATAAAACATATCAAATTTATGGGAAGATAGTTATAGAATAATTTAAATTGAAATTTAAACTGTTGGGCTTTCATATATGAGAGTTAAAGAAATTAAATTATTGTATAAATTTCTTCAAATAAATTCAAATTTTATCATTTTTTTAATAAATAATGGATAATTTAAACTATCATTTTCCCTCTTTATAAAATGGGTCTTTTTGTCAACTCAACCTTTTCTAAGGGCTATGGAGTAATATATAATGAATTATAAATATTTTGGACCAATATGTAGTGAAATAAAGGCTGAAAACTGATTTGTAATGAAAACTTAAAGGTTGGAGAAATTTACAGAAACCTCTCATGGTATAACCTAGCCTATATTTATCCCCCTGCATATTGTAAAACTTACACTTAATTATTTATTTCACTAACTCCATCATTCTGTTCGTTTCATCTCAAGGAAAAGACTAAGAAGCCCTCACTTCTAGTTGCACTAATATTAGTACAACGTCTTTTGATCCCTCAATACATAGCTACCTTTTTTGGATTTGGCTATTGATTTTCTGAACAATAGAGACTATGCCTTGCTCGCATCACAACAACATATCATTGGTTATCAGGAAATGGATCCTGGTGCACACTAATTGTTTGCCAAAATGTTATTTGCACCTACAACATGTTTGATGAATTGTCCAAACCAATTTATAGCTTTTGGGTAGTAATGGGTGAAAAGCAAGAAACCTAATGGAATAAGTTTTTCATTTTGTATAGTCAATATCTGTCCACTATTCCAATTACAAACATACATTTCATGCTTCTAGATTTACACTTGTTGGTTGCATCCATATGGACTTGGCCATGGTGAGAAATTTATGCAACCATACTATCATCATTCATTGATAATAATGGTTGCTTCCACAATTTTCCATCAATCCTTAAAAATGTATGGTCCGTAACACCTTTGTGGACCTCAAAACAAATTTAATTAGTTTGAGTAAGACAAGTACCATGCCCTCTTAGGAGCAAGCAAAATAAGCCTATGCCAGAGTCTTTAAACCTAACTACTTCAAGAAGCCATCATCGACATAAGGAGGGAGTCAAGTCTTTATCACCCAATTTCTTGCTGTTTGGCATTCCCCAAGGATTAGGCTCTAGAATAAATTAATCAATTATAGCAGTGGCAGCATAGCCTAAAGCGAAATGTAGCGGTCTTCAAATTGTAGGATCTTGGAGATGATGAGCTTGCTAGCATACTTAGAAAAAAATGATCTGGATGGCGACTATGCCTTGAACAAGATGGGTTTTTGCATCCTCATATTCAAACATAGTTCGGATTAGATGGATGAGGTACAATTGTGTCTCAACAACACTTGACACTAAGAACTCGATCTTACCAATGTTGCACCTGAATTATTCAACGACGAAAACTAATCAGTTTTTGGCTAAGATTCCATGTGAATATAGAGTTTCAGACGAAACGGAGAAATGATCAAAGAGAGCGAGGGAAGATCTTAACATCTAATGGGCCCACCATGAAAATGGATTACACACAGAGTAAGCTATAGTGGGGGTAAGTGTAGGCTTCTAAATATACAGAAAAGCAAGTGTAGGTTAGGACATACAATGGGAAAGTTCTTTTAATTTCCTTTAAAGGCTTGTGAGTAATGGATATATATATATATATATATATATATATATATATATGAAAGGCTTCATATTCTGCCACATTGTTTATAACTGGGAATTAGAATTTTACTTGAAGGTTCTCCGTCAATACTATGCTTACTTTCCTTGGTCACTCCCATTGGTATCATTTCTACAATGAAATCTGCTGAGGCCTATACCTTGATTGCTCTCTAGGGTCCATAATGGATATTGAACTCCCTTAATTCTATGCATCATTTTACTAATCTCCCTAACTTATCAGGTTTCTGAAGAACATCCTGAAGTGACAATTCTGTCCAAACCATAATCTGGTGCACTTGGAAGTACAACCTTCACTTTTGGAAGGTTGCTACGAAGGCCAGGACAGCCTTCTAGATAGTGGGATATTGGGGCTCCACTCCTTGAAGGGTTCAGCTAGTGTAATAGACATGTCATAGCTCATATTCTTATTCGTGTATGAGCACAGTATTGATGGAGCCCTTCGTTGCAGCCAAAATATAGGATGATGGGTTCATCAGGCTTCAATTTTTTCAGCATTAGGAGACATCAAATTTCGTGTGTATGTGTGTGTGTGTGTGTGTGTGTGTGTGTAGAGAAAGAGAGGGAGAGAGAGAAAGACAGAAAACCTATACACTAGGTTGGAATAATTAATTATGGAGTTTTTTTTGTCATTTTAAAACATTTTGACTCATTATTCAATGTCAAAATATTTTAGGGACCCCTTAATTATTACTCTATTATTTGGATTTTTATGTTATATTTCTTGAGTTATAATTTATTCATCTTTTTTTTATATATATCTTAAACTTAATTCTGCTTATTAAAGTACACAATGGATTTATAGTTAATCATTTACTCATATAATCTATCAATTAAATGATTGATATAACTTGACCCTTTATGAGGTTTTTTAGAGTTATTGTTTACAATAGTAATGCTATTAAAATTACTTATCATTTTATTTAATATTTTGATTAAATAACATTTATTTGATGAAATAATTATGTCAAATTTATACATTAATTGAACAATTCAATTTTTAAACAAAAACTAATTACATAGTAATTAGGAAAAAAAACAATTAGTGTACAGGTTTAAGTTCCATTTAATTGCGGGTATGAAGCATTGACAAGGCAAATCACTCATCACCATGGACTTTAATTTCACAAAGCAAAATTTTGCTTACAGTAACTAAATAATAAGTGGTACAAATGTATTTGCAATTTGCCTTTTTTTATGTGAAATATCTTGTCATTTTGTAATATTTTGCATACTACTTAGCTTTTGTGTATATCTATCAGAATACTGTGGTGTTTCGAGTGATACGTGTCACGATATCCAGTTTATCGCCATGCATGTGTTAGAGTTTTTTTTAATCATTTTACATCAAAGCACCATAGATAGACATGTAAAGTAACAACATATAATTGATACACATATTTTAACATAAATATTAATTTTTTTTAACTTTCAAATAAAATTTAATTTAAAATGAATTTTAGCATAATTTAGATTTTTTTTTCAATGCCAACATGATGTTGATTGATATCCCCTAATTGGATTTATGATACATGTTATCCCAAATGAATATTACTCTTATTTGTAAAATTTCTTGACTCAAAACCAAAGTTCTATGATATATGATGGCTATGTTGCCTTGCAAAACAAGCCAAAATAGAAGCATTATACTCTTAGACACTTAGGAACTCAATATGGTATTTTAGAAAATATTGTTGTTGTTAGAGTATTGTTTCTTTTTTCTTCATGTATCAATAAATTAGTTTTTTTATTAAGTAATATTTATTTTAGTCCATATGTTCCATTTTTATGTTTTTATATAAAAAATATTATCTTTTATATATTTTTTATTTATGGCTTAAATACATGGTTAGTCCATCAACTTTGTAAACTCGCATGAGTTATCCCATAAACTTTGATTGTTTGCTATTTAGTTCTCTAAGGTTTATACTAATCACTTGTTGGACTAAAACTAAGCATGTGATGTCACGTGAGTTTGAAAGTGTTAGTGAGATAATGATATGGAATAGAAAATAGGAGGCTTTAGTCGATTTATTGGCAGTGCCATTCTAGTGTTAGAAATCCTTTGAAATTGAAGATTGATTGTGCCAAAACCATTAAGCAACACTCCATGTTGCGACTTCTTAGGACTATAATCAACCCCCAAATGCTTGGTAAAAGTTGGAGATTGGGAACCAGGCACTTGTCAACGCTTCCCAAGTGAGGGACGTGACCCAAATCTTGAAAAAGCTTGATCTTTGACTCTAACAATCTGTCAATGTCAGAAAAGTAATTGTGGTATGACTTGTGCGATGGAGACAACTTTTGACTTAGACAAACCAAGGCCACAGAGATAATGAATAATGGCCTTTGGCTTATTGAGGAGATAAATGGATGAGAAGCTGTTGGAGATAGAGGAAGCTTTGTTTTGAGGTAGATTGAGGTTGACTTTTAGTAATTGAAAAGATGAGGGTAAAAAATTACTAGTACACGATTTGTGCGCAATAAAATTGGAAGCTGTCACAATAGTGATTTGTTTGCCCTAAATTGATGGGACAAAAGATGACACTATGGAGGACTTGAAAGGAGGTTAGGCTAGTGGAAAGCAGGACTGATAGGAATAAAGGCAAGGCTGATGGGAAGGAAGACCGATAGCGAAGAGAAAAAGTCAACGGCCTTGGAAGAAAGCAAACGAAGTTGGGAACTAATCACCATCACGATAACCTTTATTTTTTTATGGGCAGAATAACAAGAAGGAGCTAGGAACAAATCAACAACGTTAGAAGAAAGTGGGTGGAGCTAGTAAAAAACAAATGACGATATAGCTGAAAACGAGCTGAGCCAAGCCGAGTAGTAAGCTGTTCATGTTCAGCTTAAATTAATTATCGAGCTTGATATTTTGTTCGTGTTTGGATTGAAAATAATACGAATGAGCTTTAAACGAGCTTTTATCTAAACGAACTTAAGTCGAACTCAAGCTGTTCGCTTAAATTAAGGAAAAAATCTAAAATTAATTCGAGTCGAGTCGAGTAGTGAGCAATTCGAGCTTTGTTTGAATTGTATATCAGGCTTTAAATTTTGTTCAAGGTTGGCTTGATAATTATTCGAACGAGTTTTAAATCGAACTAAACTCGAGCTGAACTCGAGCTGTTTGTTCATTTTTTCACCCTTAAATGACGATGATGGTGGAAATAAACACCTTTTGTCATTCAGTACAATAAAGGATTCACTCACTCAATTTTTAAAAGTTGATAGACAAAGCTTGCTTGAGTTAGCAAAGTTGAATGACCAAAAATGCATTTTGGCCTTTATTTATTTAATGTATTTTATCTTATAATAGTATTCTAACATTTTTTTTTTGTAAAAACAGTAATAGTATGTGGTGTGATATAGCATATGGTACACCTAAAATTTATCAAATAAGATATAACTAACGGTTGTGATATAACCGATGGTCGAGGAACTCACAGTCATCTATTATGTCCATTTGTTTGATTAGTTGATCAATTGAAATGAATTTCTACCTGACTACCTCAATAAGTGCAATATTATTTTGCATGTGTTCTTTAAAAAAATTATTCTAAAATGCATTAATTTTGAAAATTTTATGTTTTTTTATATTTTAAAACTCATAAAAAATTTATTTATTTTTTGAATTAAAACATATTAGAATGCATCTTTTCAAAGAAAAGAACACGCACCTTGCATAACAAAATAGATTAGCTTAGTGATATGTAAACAACTAAGAGTTAATTCATTTTAATTAAAACTAGATTAATAAAAAAATGACATATTTTAATTTTTAGATTTCTTTTTTCGAAATCAATGTCATCTAAAAATTAATACTCCCTCTATCACATTTCTTTGAACTATTCTCTAGACACGATGATTAATATGTGTCTAATTTATGTTATTTCTCTTGAAACTAATTTTAAAAAATCATTCTTGTGTTTTGTGTAGTGAGAATTTAAAAGGAGATTAAAAATAAAAATTGTTTTATGAGTCCTATACTGAAAGTTTAAATTAGGGTAGTGCGGTAAACTATACATTAAAAATTTTCTAAACAAAGAAATGACTTAACCTTGTTGGGACATCCAAAAAAGAAATATAATTCATTATTTTTTGGATGATAAAGTGGATAAATCTCTCATTTATGTTTGTGAAATAAGCAGATCGATTATTTTTTTTTTTGTGTAGTTGCATCCATCATCAACGTTATTTTTTTTTTTTGCAAATTAAGCCATCACCATTACATTGTCCACGTTAGACGAAGATGTGGTACATGCTGTCAATATGGCAAGACTAGGTGGACAATGATATAGCACATTTTGACCTAACTTAATCGTTGAACTTTTATCCAACACTACAAATTCCCCCTAAACTTTGTTTTTTCTCTCATCTTCTTTCTTCTTTCCTTCTTTTTTCCTTCACATGCCACGCAACCAACACCGCCACCATGTAGTCACTGTGGACTTGCACTAACTTTGCTAGCATGCTTACAACAAGATGCGATGGTATGTGGCTATATCCTTGACAAGTACAACAGTGTTGCAGTGTAAAACTGATTGATGGGAACTGTTGGAAACTTGGTGAATTTTCCCAACAAATTAAGAAACTTGTTGAAAGAATAAATCTTCAATGGCAATTCCTATTTCTGCTTAGAAATAGAAGTATTAGAAGTTTGAAACTTTCAAGTTTCCTAAAAAACTGAGAAACCATAACCACAAGCTACGGCTTGGAATCTTCAATTTGTTTTGACAGCTCAACCATCATGTAAATAGGGTTTCTAGTGATGGCAATGCCACTAGATGATAGTGATGGCAATAAAGCAAACAGGGAAGCAAATGGAATTAGGCATGAATATTATGATGACATCGATTTTTCTGATACCAATATGGAAAAATGAGTGAGCGAGCTTGATGACCGTGGAGTTGTTGCAATTTGTTTATGAATTAAGTGGCTATGACTTTCAATGTCAACTAGGAATTGATTGTGCACTTATTGTTTTGGTGAATTAAGAAACAATTAATTCACTTATTGGGCGTAAATTGCTTTGCAAATGCAAAGTGAAAATGGATAGAATGAAACCAAGCAAACATTTTTAAATAGTGGGTTGGTGTTGATCATGTGTAATATTGTTTTGAATATATTGCTACTAGAAAAATTTGTGAAGTCATGCCATAAATGTTTGTTGCATTATGAATAAGATATATAAACAATAAGACAATGCATTTGTTCATAACCTATTTGTGGAAGTGCTTCAAAGAACCATACTGATTTTAAACTACATACCACTTAATTACTTCTAACCTCCGCAGCTAGTATTTCATCCTCTACATTTTAATGCTTCTTAGTAAGCAATAATTTTTAATATATATGATCGAATTAGAGTCAGTACTTGGGTCGGCAGTGTTGACATAAACAGTAGTGTCAAGATTGCCCTTGAACTGGCCATGTTGGACAGAAACTATCCAATGAGGGAGATGATTCTTATACTTTATTTTTTTAGTTCAGAGATTGGTGTGCATAAAAACATATAATTTTGAGATTAATTTTGTGCAATTTATCATTTCAATTAGTTACATCATCATCACATTTCACATAATATTTTATGAGATAACGAAATATTTTGATCATTAGTTTTACCAGTGGTTAATTTGTATGGATTGCAATTATTAATGGTTAATACTCATTTTAAAAGAAAATTGGGTAACAGATTTAATTGCAAAAAAAAATTTGTGGGGTGATATGTGCTATAGTGTGTACATGGATGGGAGATTTGCCTCTTTTACCATTTTTTAGATGGATGGAGTACTACATGGATATAATAATATATTGATAACATCTTTCCATAATCAAATTAAATTTTTATGAATTTTTTAGTTACTCAAACTAAAAAATACTCCATTTGTCAAAAAAAAAAATGAAGCATATTTTTTTTGTTGTACAAAAAAGAATGAGTCATTTCTTTTTCTAGAAAGCTTTTAATATGCAATTTACCATATTGCCCTCCTTTAAACTCTCACTACATAAAATCCAAAATAATTTTTTTAATCATCATTAAAACTATGATTATACAAAATCCTAAAAATTTTTTAATCATAATTTAAACTTTCATTGTACATAAATTTCAAATTTTAGTTTCATGGATAAAAATTTTTTAAAAAATTATAATTAGACATGCTTTAATCTCTGTGTCCAGAGACATTTATGATCCTTTACGGGAGGAAAGAAGTAATAAAAATCTAATTGCATTTAAAAAATGCCATTTAATGAATTATTATGCTTGTATAGTACTAGGTTGCTAATGATCTTAGTTTTTGACAAAAGAAACCATAAAAGTATTCTAAGCTAAACTAACTTAAATTAAAATAAATTGAGCCTAATGTTTTTTTTGAAAGATTTAATATTCAAATATTCATGGTTACAAACTAATTTTTGTGACTTGCAAATATTTTTTAAAGCGGAGCTATAAAGTTTTATAGTACAAAGTGAATGAAAATGCCTCATGTTTTTTTTTTTTCAAAAGATGTTCATCTTTGTTCATCGTAATTGCATTTTTCACATACAATAGTCACTTGATGCAGAAATAACAGATATTTTTAATTGTCTTGATCTTCTAGTGGCTAATTTCAAACCCTAGCCGTTATCCTTGTGGCATAATGAACTACCAAGCAATATTCTTAATAAGGTCAGAATCAGTAAAAATGCAGGGAATTGAGACCTATAGGATGAGGGGAGTGAAAGAGTTGCTGGACCTTGTTTGAAAGCAGAAATTTTGCATCCCACTCAAAAGTCATGGTTGACAAAAGTATAGGATAAGAAAAATAAAAATTAAGAAGTTTGTTGGCTAGACAAGTGCTCTACCCTTTCTTATGGGTTAAAGATTTAATGGAAAGAAAAGCTGTTTGTCTTTTTGAGTGTCACGTGAGGCACATACACAGTCAAGGAGTTTGACTAACCCCTTTATTTAAGTTCAGAGGCTGAGTTGCCCTAAGTTAAAATTCAAGGAGCTAAGTTCCTAGTCAACCGAGTTGGAGGGCCTTGACTATATTTTGACCTTACAAGGTAAGTGGTAACTCCCGCACAAAGCCCCTAAACTATACAATGTTGTCTGATTTCGAGTTGAAATTGCTATTTAATTCAATCAACACCAAATCAATTTTTGTCAAGGTTTTTCTATAGATTATGTAAAGGTTATAAAAAATTCATGAATAAAAAAGGTCTAGAAATTGCACAAGATATATATGATTTTTCCCTTTATTCTCATAATAGAGGTGGTGTGCTAATGATTTGTAATTTCTTTCGCCGAATTTTAGGATCATATTATTTAGTGAAAAACTGTCTCAAGTTTAACTAAAAAAGTTGCGAGTCCATCTTATGAAAGGTGTTATGTGATGGGTTAATGTTTATAGATCCTTTAAGTACTAAACAATTAAAAGTAAGACTTCATTTATCCTGACCTATTTTGAATGATTTAAAGTATTTATTTTTATAGACATCTATATTTTATTTAAAACTTGTAAAAAATGGAAAGGAAAAATTCTAAGATGTCATGAAGCACCTTTTTTTTTTGTTTGAAAAAGCATGTACTCTCTATAATTTTTTCTTACACGGAAAAACATGAAAAAGAATTATACGAAAAAATTAGTTATTTTTCAGAAAAAAATACAAACGATAATAAAAAATTTAAAGTGCTATCTCTTAAATAATAAAAAATTTATAAAAATAAAATATTAATGTTTTAAAATAATAACTTCTTAGGAGGTTAAACATTGAATTATATTGGGTGAAGTCTACTAACAAGTCAAAAATTACCTCATGACCAATGTGTAATCAGGGTGGAATTTGTTATCCCCATTTTCACATTTGTATTATGATTAATATTAAATTTTCTAAAAAGTTATCTAAAGGATAGCTTTTAATTTCAGCTTTTAATCAAAATCATTAATAAATTATTTGAAATTCTAATATTAATATTCACTCACAAAAGTTGTTTCCCAAATGAAGTCGTCAAATGTAATGCAATATGTTGAAACAATAATTCTTTTTTCTTTTGTCAAATAATTTGTTTTGGCTTGATCAAGAAAATTATTGAAGAATAATAATAACACTAAAAAAAATTAAGTCCAGAGTCAATTATTTAAAGTCAACATTTAAAATGTGTGCAGTAAACTAATCTCATTGAGACATTATCAATACAAAAGTGACTTTGATGCCTCACTGCCTTTACTAAAATTAAAGATAAAAGGGACAAATCCCCCACTTATCATTTTGCATAGCGAACATCACTCGCTATAATTTTTTATAGTTAAATTGCCTACTTACATTTATGATTGAGTAAAATCTAATACTATTGTTTTAAACATAGGTAAATTAGTCACTCACAAGACTAATGAATAGAATAATGTATATTTTTAGAATATTCTATTAAGTCTATAAATAAAAAAATCGTGTAATTAGCATCATCTTGGAAAATTACATGTATTCTTGAAATATATTTATTTATGCATATAGGTTTCTGAACTAAAAATAATAGCACTTGTTTTTTATCCTTCCACTCCTCAACCTAATTGAGTCGGCTTACTAGTGATGTCGAAATTGCTAATAGGTCTTTGGCAAACGGTAGAGATGAGTGAGCCGCAGCCTAGTTCTCTCCGGAATCCAATCAGGGGAAGGAGCCTTCTTCAAATTTTGATTCAGATCCTAATTTGGAAATTGAGTAAGTTCTTGGACAAGCCCAAGTGGCAATCAATGTGAGTGAGAATTGAAACAAAACAATCGAAGTTTTAGACATAGCGAACTGACCACTAAGAGGAAGAATAATAGTGAAATTTCCTCGGTCACATTTGATGGGATACTCGCTAGTTCAGTAGGGGAAGTGCATAAAGAGGTGAATGCTGAGGTTGCAGAAGGATAGTCGGAAGCAAATTGGCTAAGATTGTTATCTGAAGAAAGCAATAAGCTACTAAATCGTCTTGACGAGGGAAGGAAGCTCGAGGAAGGGTTACCGTAGTGGTAGTGGCAATGAAGAAGGCAGCAGCAGAGGCATCCACCTAGGCTTGCCATGTGGACATCATTTGACACATCCTTATTGCATGTAGACAATGTAACAATACTGACCAAATAAGGAAAAAAGATGATGTGGATGACCAATTTAACTATAAAAAAATAATAATGACTAATCTGTGCTAACGGATACATAGGTGGGATATTCGCCTATTTTGCCCTGAAATTAACTAAATAAGCGATTATTACTCTTATTTTTTATTTTTTCATTTTTTGTCTAGAATTTATACCATTCAAATACTAATACTCCATTTAGGTATTAATTACTTGAATCAGATTTTTTTCAAGTAATTAATTTTTACAAATTTTCCCCTTATCGATATTAAACAACAATAATAAATAATACCTATTTTTTAGAAAATATTTAAATAATAGTTTATGGGGTTTAAATCATAGGTTTTAATTGAATGTATAAATAATTATTATATTTTAAAATTATCATTAATAATTAAAATTTAAAAATCTCGTCAAGTGCTAACCTAAATTGGCTGTAAAAAATGATAAGAGCATCTCTAACAGCTTCCTCAAAATTTCTATAAAATGGGGAAGTAAAAAGTAAAATCTCTATAATTTTTTTGCTCAAACTCCAACAGCTTCCCTATTTTGTAGAATTTTGTATTTATTACATAGCAATTAAATATTATGAATTTAAAGCAAATTCAAATTAATGACTAGATTAATTATTGTATAATTAAATATTATTAAAAAATTTTAAAAATTACGTCTTCCGTTTTACAAAAAATGACTCTTTTATCATTTTTACTAAAATTTGACTTAAATATATTTATATTAATTTATATTATAAAAAAATTCTAAAAATTATGTTTATAAAATAGAGTCTTTAGGTTCAATTTTCACAAAAAAAAATATATAATTCTATAAGAAATTTTGAAAAAAAATGAAATAATTGTTGATAATTAAATATTGTGCAAAATATAAAAATTTACTACCTTTGTTTCACAAAAAATGACTATTTTAACTTTTTTAACTAAAGTCTAACTTAAAAATATTCATATTAATTTGTACTATAATTTATTTTAAAAAATTAAATTTATAAAATAGAGTCTTTAAGATACCATTTTCATATAAAAAGTTTATATTTCTATAAGAAATTTTGAAGAAAGTAAAATTATGAATTAATTATTGTGAATAATAAATGAGACAACCTTTATAAGAAAGAGAGAATGTTATTTTTCATTCCCAAAATTTTTTTGGAGTTTCTGCAGAAATAGGGAATGAGATCTTTTCTTTCATCCCTTTCCCCATTTTAGAGAATAGGATGAGGAAACTATTGGAGTGAAAAATGGCTTTATATTTCCTAAAATGGAGAAAAACTGCAAAATGAGGAAGCTGTTGGAGATAACCTAAATAGGCTTTTTTATAGAAGAGTCGGAACATTCCAGAATTCAGAATAAAAGCTTCAAGAAGGAGCGTGGCAACCAATGATTAGCTGGCGCGTCAAGAAAAAACACAATATGCCTTAAAGAGGAAGGAGCAGCACAATTGCAACGACGACGTTTGACCCTCACCGCCTGAGGTAGACAGCGGAAAACAGAAAAAATGAAAAACGGGAGAGAAAGAGAAAAACGTTGAATTTCCGAGCCTCATCCCCCAAATCGACCTTCTCCTAAACCGAGGAAACAAATTTTCTCTCTCTCTCTCTCTCTCTCTAAAAGACCAAACCCTAGCGATTCCGTCCTTGTTTCCGACGTCGGTGCTCTGATCGGAGGAAGAGAGCCTTCTGGATGCGGTCGTCGACAGGTTTGTTTCCTCTTCTTTATTTTTTTATTTTTTCTTCGTACTTTTTATAGGTTCCCTTTTCCTTAAATCATTGTGGTTGAATTATTAGAGCGTTGATTGTTGAAATAATCGGATCAGAGTAAATTGACGCTTGATTTTCTTATTTGCTAATATATCTTCTTGAATGGCTATTCGGTGTTGATGTTCTAAAGACATTTGAGGAGATTTTATAGAGGAGAGGAAATAGAGTATAAAAATAAACGTAAAAATAAAAAGAGGAAATAGAAACTCGGTTTCTGAAGGATAGAGTGGTTGATTTCTTGTACGCCTTTGATTCTTTAAAACGAGATCTTCTGGGTGTTTACGCTTAGTCTGTTTAATTGGATCTGGTCTTTGGGGTACTTAATCTCTAAATTTTTGACGAGCCTTTGCATGATTATGTGGCTTACTTTTGTTCGGGAACTTGGGTACCATACGTTGATATCGGAGGAACCTATTAAATGTTCCATTACTATTTATTTTTTGATTTCCTGCTGGAGATGCTTAAATATGGTGAACCTTTTTTTTAATATATATATAAAAAAAATGGAAAGAGCTGATTTCTGTGATTGATTTGAAGGCGATGATTCTTTTGGATTCTTCTTTGGTTTGGAGTCAAGGTGATGATTCCTCCAAATATTTTTAATATGCAGCCTTGATGTGAGATGGTAATTGATGGGTGATGGTTGTGCATATGGATAACAAAATGTCTGCTCCTTCACCAAGGGAGCGTGCTCAGCGTCTGTATGAAAAGGTATCTGCTTATGCTTTGAAGATTTTATTTTCTCTTGAGGTTGAAAAGAATTCCAGTTACATTTTCTTTAACCAAGAGAGCTGAAATCATCATTACCTTCCCTAACTCTGCCTGATGTTTTTGAAACCATCATCATTGCAGAACATTGAGTTGGACAACAGGCGTAGGAGGTCCGCTCAGGCACGGATTCCTTCAGATCCCAATGCGTGGCAACAGATGCGGGAGAACTTTGAAGCAATAATACTTGAAGACCATGCTTTCTCTGAACAGCACGGTGTTGAGTATGCTTTGTGGCAGCTGCACTACAGGAGGATTGAAGAGCTCAGAGCACACTTAAGTGCAGCTCAAGCTTCCACAAATTCCAACGTGTCTCAGGGTGTCAAAGGCCCTGGAAGACCTGAAAGAGTAGCAAAGATAAGGATGCAGTTCAAGACATTCCTTTCAGAAGCAACAGGATTTTACCATGATCTTATCGTGAAAATTAGAGCGAAGTATGGGCTTCCCCTGGGCCACTTTTCTGAGGGTTCAGGGGATAAAGTGGTTTTGGACAAAGATGGGAAGAAATCTGCTGATATGAAGAAAGGTTTAGTATCATGCCACCGTTGTTTGATATACTTGGGTGATCTAGCTAGATACAAGGGGTTATATGGTGACGATGATTCAAGATCACGAGAGTATGCAGCTGCTTCAAGTTACTATTTGCAAGCTGCATCAATTTGCCCCTCAAGTGGTAATCCCCATCATCAGGTTTGTGCCCGTCTTTAATGTGTGTGCACGAACACACACCTACATTTCTTCTCTGGTGGAAGTTTCTTTTCCCCCTGGATTCTGAAATGCACTGGCTTTTTTGGGTATTTCAGCTACTTGCATGGCATATCTTGATTTTCTGTTCATCTTTTTCTGTATTACAGCTAGCTATACTGACTTCCTACTCTGGCAACGAGCTGGTATTGGTTTACTGGTATTTTCGCAGTCTTGCTGTAGACAGTCCCTTCATAACTGCAAGGGATAACTTGATTGTAGCATTTGAGAAGGTATGGCAACAGAAATTGCATATTTCTTTCAATGCTCAATTCTTTCTGTAATCTGTGGTTGTTCTTTTGGTTAAGCAACCATCTTTGACCTATAACTTCCATAATTGATGAACTTGAAAGTTGGCATCACCTGTTTAATGCAGGAAGGATGTCTCGTCTGAATTTTTGTGATAATAAAAGTCTATCTCCTGAACTTGTGTTGTTCAATTTATATATGGTTTTTGTTGAGTTTTGTTCTTGTTCTGCATGGATTTACACTAATGGGCCAACAGGGAGGGTTCAGGGTGGGTTTAGCTAAACCCACACCCTGCCCACAAGTAGAGGGTTGGGGTAGTATCCGCTCTGTACAACCTGCTAACCCATTTAAGACATAAACATTACTCCAATATTTTAGCCTTTTTTTTTTTTCAGAAAAATATTTTTTATGTATTTTTCATTCCTAAAATATGTATGTTTTCAAACAGTTAGTAGCTAAAAATGTCATAAAATTCAGTAAAAAAGGATAATTTACATTTAATTGTAGCCTTTTTTGGGACAGAAACCATATTTTAACTATGTGTAAACTAAATGGGGTTGGGTAAGATGAGTTAAACTGTTCCCTTCCCAAGACTGTGTGTGTAAGGGCAGGTTTGGATTAAGGTGCAGGTTCGGGGGTGGGGGTTTAGGGGTGGATATGTTTTTCTTCACATTCCCTCCTGGGGCAATTCACACCCGTCTGCGGGAACATGTTTCCTGTTCATGTACCTATTCATGGAGTCTAATAGAGTCCTTTTCTCTTATGGCAGAATCGTCAGAATTTCTCGCAACTGGCTGTGAATGTCAAGGATTCAACTACTCAGATGGCTAGTAAAGGTGTAAGGAAAGGGGAAGGAAAGCCTGTTTCTAAAGGTACAAAAAGAGAACCAAGCCCTGTTAAGGAAAGCTCAAGTGTTAGTGAGACGTACAAATCCTTCTGTATTCGATTTGTGCGTCTGAATGGCATTCTGTTCACACGTACAAGGTATATTAACCCATGAGCTTTGCGATTTGATCTGTTCTCTTCTTTCATCTCTTTGTTTTTAAATTTTTCCGTCCTAATTGAAGTTTTGTATGGACAGCCTTGAAACGTTTGCAGATGTTTTAACTCTTGTGAGCAATGATTTACGTGAACTCCTTTCTTCTGGACCAGAGGAGAAGCTGAATTTTGGCACTGATGCTGCTGAGAATGCTCTCTTTATTGTTAGGCTTGTTGCCGTTCTTGTATTTACCATTTATAATTTAAAGAGGGAGGGTGAAGGTCAGACGTATGCTGAAATTGTGCAGCGGGCTGCTCTTCTTCAAAATGCCTTCACTGCACTCTTTGAGTTGATGGGGCACATAATGGATCGATGCTTGCAGCTTGAGGATCTTTCTACAAGTTTTCTTTTACATGGTATTCTTGTGTTCATGGAATGGCTGGCTTGCTGCCCCGATGTTGCTGTAGGAAGCAGTGATATGGATGAGAAACAATCCATGACTAGATCATTGTTCTGGAAGTATACCACATCATTTCTGAATAAGATGTTGGCTGTTGGTTCATTGCACATAATAGATGATAATGAAGATGACACATGCTTTTCCAACATGAGCCGGTATGAGGAAGGGGAGACTGAAAACAGGCTCGCGTTGTGGGAGGATTTTGAGTTGAGAGGATTCTTGCCTCTTGCACCGGCACAAAGCATATTGGACTTTTCTAGGAAGCACTCTATTGGAAGTGATGGAATCAAGGAAAGGAAAGCTCGTATCAAGAGGATTCTAGCGGCTGGGAAGGTTCTTGTAGGTGTGGTTAGAGTTGATGGTCAAAAGGTATATTTTGATTCAAAAAACAAGAAATTTCTTGTAGGAGTGAAGCCTTCAGATGATGACATGCTTACATCCTCTTCTGGACCACCAAAAACAAATGGCTGGATGCAAGATACTCCTGTCCAAAAGACAATTCCTGATGGATATGGTCAGGCAAATCCTCTCATGAGAGAGGGCGAATTAGAGGATGACGATGATGAAGTAATAGTTTTCAAACCAGCTCTAATTGAAAAGAAGCCAAATGTGATCAATCCTATCTCGGTTGCTCATGGAGGTTCCCTTCCTGATCAAGCCGAGTCTGAAGGTCAGTTGAAGAATTATGATGGCTACATGTCAGCTCCTATCGACAATTTTCACCAGCTTGCTACAGTTGATGTGGCTTCATCATTGCCGTTATCTGTTGGTAATACTCATCCTTACCTTCCACATATAGCTCGTGCTCAGAGTCCAAACTGGTTTATGGAAGAAGCTTCGCTTGCAAATAGCTTGAAAGGTTTGAAACCATTTGAAAATGGTCAAATAATGACACATGAGATCACAGGGAGTGTTGGAATGTTCCCTCAGCATTTAGTTCCTAGCCATCAACCTGTGACAATGGGTACTTTCCACAATCAGTCCAAGGCACCGGAGCGGGTGATATCACCCAGAATTGAGGCTCTTGCAACTCCTGGAACTGGCGGTCATTGTTTGTCTCCGAGGTACTCGGCTATGCCACTGGGTGTGAGGAAAAGTCCTGTTAGCCGGCCTGTCAGGCATCTGGGTCCTCCTCCTGGTTTTAATCATGTTCCTCCAAAATCACATGGTGATACTGTTTCTGCAGAATTGGAGAATCCAATGTTGGATGATTATAGTTGGTTGGATGACTATACATTGCCATCATCAAGAAAAGGATCTGGCATTGATAGCTCAATCGTCAGCATCTCACATGGGAGCCCACAGCATGTTGGCAATATCACTAATGGTTTAACTGGTATGGTTAGTTTTCCCTTCCCTGGTAAACAGGCTCCACCAGTGCAGCATCAATTGGAAAATCAGAAAGGCTGGCAAGATTACCAGGCTCTTGAGCAGCTGAAAATTCAGCAGGAAAGAAGGTTTCAGCAGCTGCTCCTGAATGGAAACCAGCAATTTACTTCCATGCCTGATCCATACCAGGGTCATCCTGTGCAGAATGGTCGACATTTAGTGTGATATTGATGTGCAATTGTAACTGGTATGTTCATTCTCTATCTTTTATGAATAGCCCTTCAGTCATTGGACATTAGTATTTTGCTTTTGGATGAATTGTTAGTGTCAGCATGGCTTTCAACAGCTAATTGTGTTTATGAGCTTCATGCAACCAACTGTGACAGTTGGTATCAAGGTATGGGATGATGATGAATCTTGTAATTTGATAAATCATGATAATTGGTTTATTGATGAAGTTGCATTTTTTTAATTCTATTTTTGATATTTAGTTTCCTTAATTTTTAGTGTGCAGCTTTTAATTAATGCATGATCCATCTTTGTAATTATTAATATCTCATGCTGCTTCTCTTCTTGGTTGTTTCTAATTACTAGTTGTTCTGTGTTTTTGGTTGAGGTTCTTGAGAAGGTTTACTACATCCTTTTCTGCTAGATACATCTCCGACTATGAAGCATTGATGGGTGTTATTTTGATGTTGGAGTCTGGATGGGCTTGGCTTTTGGCAGGCACTTGCTGCCAAGCAGGCGAGTAACAACTTCATAATAGCCCCTATAACTGCAACTTGGATTATTTTCTCTCTGCCTTTCTAGGTTCAATGTTGTTCTTGCATCTATGTTTGTGTGATTGGCATTTTTTTTAAAGGAATGGGGCTATGTTAGGTTATTTTCTTGTATCTGGTACTGAAGAAATTTTATCAACCTTTTGGATAGGAGTGTGGTTAGATTTCGTCATCGTTATAATTAGCTGCACCATATCGTTCAGTCTTGCATGGAAAAACATAATGTTACCCAGTACTTAAATATGTATTTGGAATCATTCAAATCACCAACTCCACTTTTTCCTTCAATCTAGTTTGGGTCAGTGGCAAAAGCTGATAATATCAATTGACTTCTAAGCTCATAGATATGAATGAAAGCTGTGCTAGTTTTAGTTTGTGCTCATTGCAAGAAGCCATGAAGCCATGTTTACTAACTGTTGAATACAGGTTGTCTCAGTCATGTGAACGAACATCTCTGTGGGTGGAACTTGTGAGGAGCAGATGCCTTGGTTACGTGGATGTGGAAAATCGTTTTAACAAGACTTCATCTGTTGGTTTTTGAGTACCTCTCAGAAGTTGGTCGAGGGAGTTGGGTGTACCTGACTTGCATGTTAGGCCCATATGAAATGTGGTTGGCAATGAGCCATTGCAGCATTCTATATGTAGTGTGCCTTGGCCAGTTCTTTGTGGGTGGCTTCAGATCTCTAGTCAAGACTTTTGCTAGGTAATGATCTGTGTTACAGAACTTGGAAGGTGGAAACTGCAACGGAGCATCGAGTAGCAGAACATGGTGCTAGCAAACAGTTTAGTGTCTTTAAAGATGAGCTACTATAGAACTAGAACGTGGAAGGTCTAGTGACTTTTATGTCGAAGTTGGGGTGTTGTCAAACTTCATGTTAAGGAATAAATCCGTGGGCATTGGAGAGTCGTTGTCTTGTCCTCATTTGGAGATAGGGTCGGTGCTTTATGAGGTCTGTTTTATTGCAGATAATTTGGTGGATGAATATGAATTCTTATGCTTGTTTGATGGGTTGTATATCCAAGTGTACGACGCAAATTACTTGGTGATGCCTGTGTGAAAAACGATCCTCGTCCACACAAGTCAAGACTTCCCTGATTTTAGTGACTTTGGAACATGCTCCTAGGCGTTATTAAGAGTAGGGGTCCTTGGTTTTTTAGCATGCTCGATTGTGACGCCTTGCATGACTGGAAGGTATTAAAAGAGAACTTTTGAATTCAATTTGGCCCTTGGATTACAACTGGTCTTGACCTTTTTGGCCCCGGGGTTAAAGTTCGGCTCTCTGGTGACAAGAGACAGTGGTGTCCAGAAGGAGATTTCATATCAAATCTTGGCCTTACAATATCTCGTTCCAGTTTTCGTTAATCACTTCTTAAAGTTGTGAAGGATGCGGTTTAATTGTAAACTACCAGTACTTAGGTTATGAAACATTGATGCTTTTATTCCCTGCGCTAAGCCAGGTAAGACATCAGGTGCAATTCATTATTGCTTGCTGCATAGGCATCTGGAGGCAAGTTTGATGCAATTTTGAAAGTTCAGCGACTGTCAAGAAATCTTGACTTTCGTTCAACAGCAAAAATTTCAGATTTGTGATAGTTCAGGGGTAGTAAGAGATTTAGGCTAAAAGAACAAGATCCGCAAGAAGTCAACAACCCCAATTTCGGTGATCCGAATTTTTGGAAATAGACTGCCAACCGGGTGCCGGGTGAGCGGTGAAGCAAAAGGGTATGGGTAAAATTCATCTTCCATCCCTAACTTTTTTGCGCTGTACTAAAAGGGTACCCAGCCTTCATTTTGTCATTTTAAACTCCCTAATATGCTGGATTCTGTCTTAGTCGTAGTCGTAGTCGTAGTGCTTTCGTCACATTCATGGTCAACTTTGACGAATTTTCTATGGAAAATGCCAACTCTAGTCCATACATTTCTTTCTCTCATCAAAGCACCATTAAACGTAAAAAATTTAACACTTTAGCCCCTCATTCTGATTCAGTTTAAAGATTCTTCATCCTCTGATTCTTAAAAAAATTCTTGATTCTCTCCCTCGTCCTTCTTGAATCCGCCTCCACATCTCTCAGGTTGTCGCTCTCTCTCCCAAAGACTCATCTCCATACCTCCTCAAATCACAAGCTCTCAATCTCATGGGCATGGAAGATTTCTTCTCGCCTTCTGTCGTCTGCCTCGGCCATGCATAATGGCATAGGAAGCTTCCACCTGCCCCATGTGCACAGCTCCACCTCCTCCTCCTCCTCCCAGCCCCTTTTGCCACCCCATGGCCCCCCCCTTGGGTGGATTTGTCTTGTATGAACTTCAGTTGACAGGGTAGCTTGAGCGATGATCAAAAGTGGGCCAGAGAGTCATCTGACCTGGACTAACCCATTTCTCCTCCACCTCAACCAATGAACCGCATGGCATGAGCGAGAAGTAGATAAGATCGGAGGAGAAAGATGAACCCATCAACAGGTTGATGCTTATTAGACTACACTGGATTGAGAAATTTGAACAAAAATGTTTCCCTACAAACAAAAGAAAAAGAAAAAAAAAACAGAGGGAAGTGGCGGTTCTTGGCTTGGTTTCATTGTGTTCACCTTTATAGGTACTAGTCAACCTTTCTTGGTACTTGGTTTCTTAGATTGTTTTTTGGAATTTTTGTTTGCGTTGAATTCAGGAAGACTTCTTGTTTCTCTTACATTTTTGTTTAAATCAAAGAGGGGAAGTGGTGGAAGGTGGGCGATGAGGGGATTCAATTGGATTGAACAGTGGTTGGAGACAATTTTGGATGGCCGGGAAGGTCAGTGGCAATGATATCAGACATTGGGGCTGCCGGATCAGCCACGAGATTGAAGGAAGATAGAGGTGAGGATGAGTCACAAAGGTGGCAGAGGCAGAGGGAAAATATTAGGGATCTAGGCATAAGTGGGTGAAAGATATATGGACTAGGAGTTGGCATTTGCCACAATAAATCTTAACCACGAAATGAAGGAAGGGCCATAATTGGGATAAAATCTGGCACGTTAGGGACTTTAAGAAGATAAAATAAATATCAGGGATCCGTGTAAGACAACACGAAAAGGTTAAAGACGACAAATGAATCTTAATCACAACTCTTTTTAGTAAAAGAAACCTGCTTCACGGGGATAACAGTCACGAAGCTGATTATGATGGAGTGGTACTCCATCTTATGTCAAGTTGCTATGATTCACTAAGAACTGCTAGAGAATTGAGGCAAACTCATATTACATGAGGAGCAACAAACATAACTGCTATAGGATCAAGTTTTGCATTAGTATAATGTAGCAAAGCTATCATATAGTTGATTTGGCAGCTTTTCGAGCAAGAACGATCCAAGACACCACACGATAGAATACAAAAAAACCGAACATAATCCCGACATTCATCCACCTACCATCCTTGTCAAGTCCCCTGCTCCTCAAAACATCATCCCCGGTAACCATACACTTGGAATTCTCTTGAGACTGCCATGAGAAGCACTCGTTTCTCTGACCCCAATACTCATTTGTAAGGAGAGAGTCCAAGGGGTACCTATAGAGAGAGACATAGTACATGAAGAGCCAGTACTTGGGAATGTTGTCTTTCGGGATGAAGTAGCCCGAGAAGAGGAAGAAGGCACCGAGGACTGTGCAAATGAGAGAGTTCCCCGAAATAAAATCCGGCGAAACTGCACTAAGAAACAGTACTAGAGAACTTGCCATTAGCACAATCAGCCAGACCACGAAAACAAAGTATAAGAAAGCGGAGATGGAGGGATTAAGCCCCACAATCCAATAGACCGGAGTTGAGAAGAGGATTGCGACTACAAAGAGAAAGGGAATGAAAACTATTGTGTTGGCAATCATGTAAGATGAAATTCGGTAAGCTCCCCTTGAGGCTTCCTTCATCAACACGCATCTTTCTTGGAGATAGATTGGAAGAGCTTCAACGGTGGAGGAAAGGAGGAAGCTTAGGCTGAAAGCAAACAGTCCTAATCTCTCGGCAATCCCTTGCTCATCCCTTCTAATTTTCACATAAACACTCGCCAACCCGAATCCACCAACCAGAGCTTGCATCGTTCTCGCAAAGAACAACTGCTTTGTTCTGTAAATGATCTTCCAAAATCTTGAACAGAGGAACGATATCTCGAGCAAGAAAATGATTAAACAATCACCAATCTGTTTCTGCTTCTTCTTCCCTTGATCAACCAACATTTCTTGATGAATTTTGTTGAACTCTTCGTCCTGCCAAATAGGGTAAGAGTATAGCTCCTCCTCGTTACCACCTTCCTTGGCGCACAAGAAACCCTTGGAGCTCAGTGATTCAAGTGAAGGCATGATTTCCATGCCGAACTCCAAGGCGTTTAGCTGCAAAGGAATATGAAATCCCAACTTGTTTATTGTTTCTTCGAGAGAGTCCAAGCTCCCATAATGAACAACCGAGCCCCGGGACAAAACCAAGAAATTAGAAATGTACTGAAGGATCCGGTAACTGGGCTGGTGAATAGAGAGAATGACAATTCTGTGCTTAGCTCTCGCCATGGAAGCCAGAAGCTCGATCACATGAAGAGCGGAGGAGCTGTCCAAGCCCGAAGTTGGCTCATCAAGCAACAAAATTGAAGGATCGTGGATTAAATCCAAAGCTATCGAAACCCTTTTCCTTTCTCCACCAGAAATCCCTCTGTTCTCTTCATCGCCAACGAAACTGTCTTGGACATGGATAAGCCCTAGCTCTTGAAGCAGAGTCTCGACTCTATCTTCCCTTTCTTTGTTAGTCAGATCTTTGAGACGAAACTTGGCGCTGAACATTAAAGTCTCTTTAACGGTCAGCAAAGGTAGAAGAACATCGTCTTGCGGGACAAAACCGCAGGTCTTTCTCAGTTTCGTCGGGCTCGAAATCCGACAATCGTCGATCGAAACAGAGGTGGGTTCGTAGTCGCTGTCCTTGACTCTTCCAGATATGATCCTCAATAGCGTCGACTTCCCAGTGCCACTCGGTCCGACAATGGCTAGAATCTCAGAGCTTTTGGCATCAAAAGAGACGGATTTGAGGATTTCGACGGGCTTAGGTTTGTGGAAGATGTTCGGGAAAGATCTTCCGGGACGAGCTGTGTAGGAGAGATTTGTTACAGAGAGTTTGCGCGACGGCTTTGGAAGCTGACAGTGGTCGGAGGGAGGTGGGGAGTGGTGGAAGGAGCATGCGGAGAGGCTAGTGGAGCCTTCTGGGGAGGTGGAAGGGGAGAAGAGGACAGCAGAGTCGTCTTGCTCTGGTGTGTTGAAATGGACCGCCATTGTTGGTGAGCTTGGGAGGGTTTGAGGAAAAGTTGAAGTTTAAAGTGGGAGATGTTTGATATGGGAAGTTGAGCGAAAATGGGTGTTTGATTGTGAGGAGGGTTAAAGGGTTTGGCAAGAGTTAGCTGAGCTAGAGAAGCTGACTTTTTTTCGGTTAACTTGAGTTTATTTGTGAGCTTGTGATCAACTAATTAAGGACCAGTTTACTTGTGAGCTTGTGATTAATTAATTAAGGATTATTGATATTAGTAGATGAAATTAGATACTACATAGCCCTTTATTCCAAGAAGAATGACATGTTTTTGGATTTTGTGTCTCAGAATGAGTGATACTAATATAATCAACTTACATAACCAGTACGATTTTGATATAAAATGAGGAAACTTGTTACAAGTGGTGATATGAACAACATAGCTAAGTTTTGCAAAATAAGAAAAACATTTTAATTCTCTTTTGGATGGAATAAGCAGGTTATGATTCATTTTCGTTTACAAAATAAGATACAAGCTACAAACTGGAAAGAGCGTAAATAGGGGTCATTTAAGAGGAGAGGTTTTTTCACGTGCTAATCTTTATGCATTGAGATAGTATACCATTCGCGTTGATGGACTTTCGTCAATTAATGATTGAACTCTTAATGTTGTTATGCATCAGTTCAAGACATTGGGCTGAGAGTAACTGCTTCATAGTATATGACACCAGGTTAAGAGTGTTTGCTTTTGGTGTTTAAGTGATGGCTTCATAGTGTATGACACTGGATCGAGCATATTCATTTTTTGTATCTGAGTATCTGCTTTTAGTGTTTGAGTGTTTGCATGTCATTTTCAAATAGTGCGGGTAAGAAAATTTTCTATTCAAATTTTTATAGTTAATTGTAGATAACTATATTATTTTTAAAGAAATTTATGCAAAAAAAAAAAGTAATATTTTTGTAGTTCTCTATTTTTTAATACAAATCTATTAGTATTGTACTATGTTTGCATGAAATGGCTCTCAAATTTGTTGTGGTTGAATGTCTAAATAGGCTGATGTCTAAATCTAATAAGGGAGTTCTAGTTTACATGTTTGTAGCATCCAAGTATCTGATATGGTGGTTGAATATCTAGTGTGATAGATTAAGTATTTAAATTTGCTAAGGAAGTGCCTTTTATACATGTTTTTGGCTTCTAAATGTCCGATTGACGTGATATTTGAATATATAGAATGATAGGTTGAATATCTAGATATGGTAAAAGAGTGTGTTGTTATACATGTTTGAGTACATGTTTCATGTTTGTATGGTGACCAAGTGTTCTATTTAGGTAGTTGAATGTTTAGTACAATAGGTTGAATATAAAGTTCATACAAGAATGTCTTATCTACATATTTGGATATATGCTTTTGGTTTGCATGGTGTTCAAATGTCCAGTTGCAGTGTCCAAATATCCAGTTGTGGTACTTGAATATCTAGTATACTAGGTCAAGTATCTAAATTTGGGAATTTGGTGTTTAGTTTGTATATTTATTGTATTTAAGTATTTGATTGTGGTAGTTGAATATCTAATCTGATAAGTTAAGTTTCTAATCTGGTAAAAGAATATCTAAAATTGAATTTTAGCTAGCTTTATGCATTGAGATAGTATACCATTCACGTTGATGGACGTTCGTCAATGATTGAACTTTTAATGTTGTTATGCATCAGTTCAAGACATTGGGCTGAGAGTAACTGCTTCACAGTAGTTGACACTAGGTTAAGAGTGTTTGCTTTTGGTGTTTAAGTGATGGCATCATGGTCTATGAGACAGGATCGAGCATATTCATTTTTTGTATCTGAGTATCTGCTTTTAGTGTTTGAGTGGTTGCATGTCTTTTTCAAATAGTGCAGGTAAGACAATTTTCTATTCAAAATTTTATAGTTAATTGTAGATAACTATATTATTTTTAAATAAATTTATACGAAAAAAGTATGTAATATTTTTGTAGTTCTCTATTTTTTTAATACAAATCTATTAGTATTGTACTATGTTTAACATGAAATGGCTCTCAAATTTGTTGTGGTTGAATGTCTAAATAGGCTGATGTCTAAATCTAATAAGGGAGTTCTAGTTTACATGTTTATAGTGTCCAAATATCTGATACGGTGGTTGAATGTCTAGTATGATAGATTAAGTATTTAAATTTGCTAAGAAGGTGCCTTTTATACATGTTTTTGGCTTCTAAATGTTTGATTGACGTGATATTTAAGTATATAGAATGATTGGTTAAGTATCTCGATATGGTAAAAGAGTGCGTTGTTATACATGTTTGAGACATGTTTCATGTTTGTATGGTGACCAAGTGTTCTATTTGGGTAGTTGAATGTTTAGTACAATAGGTTGAATATAAATTTCATACAAGAATGTCTTACCTACATATTTGGATATATGCTCTTGGTTTGCATGGTGTCCAAATGTCTAGTTGCAGTGTCCAAATATCCTGTTGGGTCAAGTATCTAAGTTTGGCAATTTGGTGTTTAGTTGTATATTTAGTGTATTTAAGTATCTGATTGTGGTAGTTGAATATCTAATCTGATAGGTTAAGTTTTTAAATCTGGTAAAAGAATATCTAAAATTGAATTGTAGCTGTCTTTAAATGATCATATACTAATATGTGTCAACAATGTTAAGAATATGCAAAAAAACATAATAGTGGAACTAGACACCTTATTTTATACTTTTATGTTTAAACATTCCTCCTAGATTAGATGAAGAATTGATTAACATTAAAAAAATTTGGAAATTGATTTGGGTTCCTTAAAAATAGAACAATAAAACAATTTTTTTCAAACAAAAAAAATAAGAAATGACAAGATTATCTGCTCACTAAATGTGAAATTAAAAAGAAAAAGAAGAAAAAGGTTTTATCTTATGTCCTAGTGAATGCCACTCCGAACGCAAGAATCTTCCTAATACAGCTGGAAAAGATGGATTTATATTCCTGACGTCAGATTTGGGGAAGGTTGTAGATGTTCAATCAAGCTGTGGTAAACATTGCAAAGAGATTTTGGGGTAAAGAAGAGACAATGAAGAACAAATGTGGCAGGCTCCCTTTTCTTTCTTTTTCGCCCAGACTTTGGCCACCCTACATATACAAGTAGGGATTTGGGTATAAGCACTGGGCTCATCCCAATATCTCTTCAATTTGGTGTAGTAGACTGCTACATTCATGGTCCATTGGTCTCTTGCCAGCAGTGTTATGCTTCTCCATAGTTTATGTGCTTGAGGTTTGTTAGTATGACCAAAATGCTCCTCTAGATCATTCTACAATCCATATGCTGTATCTTGATATGCTATGAAATCATGAGTGATGGATGAATTGAATTTACCAGCCCCGCAAGCACCAATCCAACGTACTTGTCCCATGCCAAGCTTTTTACAACATTTTGTTTCAGTTTTTGGAGTTAGTCGTTCACAAACCCTAACTTGTTCTTTTTTGGTAGGACATTCAAGACATTCATCTTCCACTATGAATAGTTATCGTCATCTATAGTAGTTGAGACTAAAGGGGTAGTTGTGTGGTCGACAGTAGTCAAGAAGTATGGTAAAGCAGGGTCTTGAAAGACATTGAACAACGATCTGCCACCACCTCTTGAGTTTGGTGGCAGCACACCGTCCTTGTCGTTACTTGTATCTAAATATATATATATACAAAACAGGATACATCTAAGGGTGATTTTGACTTTTCCTTAATAAGAGAGATTGTAGAGCTGAGACGTGCCGCACGTTCCGATTTTAGTAAGTTAACTGCAATCTTTTATATGTAGTCTACCAAATATATCCTTACCCCTATAAAGTAATAGGGTAGTGACACGTGGCAATTAAAGCCGCAATTATTAACTTATCTCTAAATTTGAATTAAAAATTAAAAATTAGGATTAAATTTGAAATAATTCGTGATTAAGATAAATACAATTTAAAAATGATATAATCTCATCTAAAATGATTTCCTCTCATCAAGAAACAATAGAACAATTATCTGATAATTTATTTTTTTAAGAACCAATAATCATATAGATTACATAAACCCAAAATACAAAAATTTTAAATCATACAGCTTACTAGGATTACACGACAAGCTATAGATTAAAAAAAAAAAAAAGTCAAGTCATGTAAAGTTAGCTGACTTTTGTTGATTCACTTTGGGTATGAGAAACCACAATCATAATATGTAAATAGAAAATTCTTGTCGATGAAAATACAAATTATTGATAAAAAAACATTATTCTTAATTTATTCGCCAACTAATTAATGATTAGCTAACTATATCCGCAAATTTCAAAAAATCTATATATATATATATATACTTATCTCAATTGTGTGCCAATTATTAGCTATAGGTAAAAATTGATAGCACGGTAGATAAGTACTTTAATAGAGATGGATGAGATGCATGCATGTCCATCACCAAAAGAGTTCTTCATTCCACTAAGCATAATATGTATTAATTAGATAAATGATATCTATATTATTTAGTATGAGATAAGTCACAGAAAAAGCAAGAATATATTATGCCTATCTAGTATTTCAAAATTCAATTGTTGATGCTAAAGTGCTTTTAGCCTCTACCAATGTTTATTGTTGAAAGCTTGATCAATTATTTTAAGGATTTTTTCATTTGTAGGTAGTAATTATATGATCATGACTGAGCACTATACTTGCTCTTCGCTTGACATTATCCATAGATTGAAACATTGTGATTGAATCCAATGTGTATCTACCTTTTTCTTGATGTTCTTTCAAACGAAAATAACTGTACCAACATATATATGGTTTGAGATTAGTTCTAGTTCTATATAAACTTAAATTTTTCTTGCAAAGTATGAATTAAAGGAAAGAATTTTTATAGCTATTGTAATGAATTTAACGTGTTGAGTAGTGGAATGCATTCCTGTTGGTTGAGTAATGGAAATGGCCTTTAATACTGCTGTATATCACAGTATACAAACTGGTAAGCAGTCCGGTACAAATGTTTTTGCATTTTGTCATTTTTCACATGAAATACTATGGTATATCATGATATTTCGGGTATTTCACATACGGGTCAACTTTTATGTACATTTTGTCAGAATACTATGGTATACCACAAAATACTATGAGGTTCGTTCTAATTTCCTATTTCTTGCAGGGCATGTGTAACATATTTTTTTTTGTCATTTTATATCAAAATATCATATATAAATATGTAAAATATTAAAATATAATTCATACACATATTTTAACATAAATATTTACTTTTAGGTTTTTGGTTACTTTTTCTTTTGCTATTATAACATGAAATTTCATCTTAGAGATATGACAGCTGTAGAAGAGAAAGATAATTTGGGCCACCTAGAAATGTAATGTAGTATTAGAAAATATATTATTATTATTAGAGTATTGTTCATTTTTTCTCATGTAGCAATAAATTTTTTTTATTGAGTAATATTTATTTTCCTCTTTATATTAATTTTTTTAATATATTTTTTTGTATAAAAATATCATTTTTCATATTTATTTTATTTATATTTGAAAAACTATAATGAGAAAAGCTAGAATACATATCGAAAGGTGCAAAATTTTTGTAATTTATTTATCTTAAAATAATATTTTAAATTTTTTTTATGAAAACGATAACAGTATGTGATACAATATACCATATGATATACATTGAAATTAAAGAATGTGTTATACTTAGCGGTAATAATATTTAATACCTTACTAATGGACTATCTGGCCTCTACTTCTTCCTTTATCGCATTATGGTTCTTGCATTGTTTATTGTTAGCGTCTTAATAATTTTTTTTTACACTTTCTCTAGCTTTAATTGCAAAATTTTTATAACTATTTAAATATAATAATTTTGGTATGATTTTTAAAAACTTTTCATTTTTTTCTTCAGTCACCCTGAAATTATCTGACTTTTTAAATATAATTCTTTTTTATATTTAATTCATTCTACTATTTTCTTCCTAAAAAATGTTGGAAGATAAACAAGTTGATATGACTAATAAGCACTAGAATTGTTCTTAGCCCGACATTATGCACATACTGAAACATAATGATCGAAGCCAATGAGTATTTATTTTTTTTCTTCGTGTTGTTTCATAAATATAGTTGTACTAACATATACATGGATGACAAAATTACACTCTTGCTCTCAATGATGAAATTTTGTTATAAGGTAGTCATATTAAAAAGTTGAAATGTATGGATGGAAGAGCATATAAAAAATGGTTTCGAGGTATAAAATCTAATGTTATTGACTTCAATAACAACATGGACAGAAATTAAGGGGAAAAAACTAGTGATAACTTTCCTTTGATAGAGTTTTTAGGGCATTAGTTAGATATTTGTTATTGACTAGAGAAATCAAATGTTATTGACTTCAAGAACAACATTGTCAGAAATTAAGAGGAAGAAACTGCTGATAACTTTCTTTTGGTAGAGTTTTTAGGGCATTAGTTAGATATTGTTTTATATTCAATACTCATGATAATTGTATGCTTTGAAATTGAAGTTAGAAGAAAGTAATTATAATCATTCTAATTCAAATTATAATATTTTATTATTACTAGAGAAATTCATAAATTAATAAATTTAATCATTAATAAAATTTGACATAATGAATAAATTTATTGGCGATACTCAATAAGATTTTGAAAGAATTTAATATTGTTAAAATCATTGGTTTTATTGTAATATTGTTCATAATAATATTTCTATAACATTTAAATTCTAACCTCGATATAACTTAAAAGTCCGCTGCAACGCTAGGTATGTAAATTAGTTTGAAGACCTAATTCAAGAATTGTATTCTTGCTCTGATAGCATGTGAAAACATATTTATATGGAATACTTTTTCTTAATGCATTTGATTGGCATCATACAAACGTTTATATACAAGTGTTTTAGTACAACATAAACACTAGATACACAATATGGAATAAGGACTTGCTTTGAATAGAATCATTATTACAATTAAGGTATTGGGTTTGAAAGGTTATAACCATAGTATGAGAATACCAACTTGTTTGAGACCATAAGGCTATCGAACCTAGTATCAAGATATTATGGGAATTTGGGAGGGAAAGGGGGAGGTGGGATTTGATCCTCGGTTGTGGTTAGGGGACCAGTGTCCTTTTGCTAGCCGGAATGGGTTAAAAAATAAAACTCCCTAAATGGGTGGGAGATGCATTTCAAAAAATAAGACTTTTTAAGTAAGTTGCCATGAGGTATAGGATTCTTGCAAGAGTTCATAGGTTCAAAATTTGGATCTTACTTTTGCTTTTTTTTTTTTTTCCCTTTTCTTGTTTTCCTTATTTACTTCATTTTGCTGTTTTATTTTCTTTTTCCATTTTCAATTTTTCTTTTTTATTTTTTCAATTTTGTTCCTTATTTTTTTAGTTTTCTAATTTGTCAACGTTTTTAAGTTTTATTTTACTTTTTTGTTTTTTATATTATTGTTTTTCCCTAAAAGATATCAATTTTTTTCTTCATTTTTTTGTTTCAAAATTTCCAACTAATAAAAGAACAAATATCTGATTAAGCTAAAATAACAAATTATTGGAAAAAAAAACATCCAGTTTCTCTAAGAGAACAAATAGTTTCTATATGTTCTTTTATCAATTCTTATTTGTTCTTTTATTAGTTTTATTTATTCTTTTATCAATTTTTATTTGTTCTTTTTATAAGTTTTAGTTGTTTCTCTATTAGTTTTATTTATTCTTTTCTCAGTTTTATATGTTCTTTTATCATTAATTTTATATGTTCTTTTATCAGTTTTATATACTATTTTATCATTCTTTTTGTCTTGAAGGTTTAGCTTAAGTGTTTAAGGCTTAGAATACCAAGGTGAAAGAGGTTAGAGGTTCAAACCAAGCCTCAACCAAATTTCTCATAAAAATGGCAGTGATGCTGTGTGGTGGCCTTGCGTGTCACAAAAAAGTAGACATTCCACATTGCTCTTAATTACAATGTACATTCTACCCTTATATTTATACAAATGATTCTAATAAAAAAAAAGA
The DNA here is from genome assembly GCA_005392925.1 of Aquilaria sinensis. Classification (NCBI taxonomy): domain Eukaryota; kingdom Viridiplantae; phylum Streptophyta; class Magnoliopsida; order Malvales; family Thymelaeaceae; genus Aquilaria; species Aquilaria sinensis. The sequence continues at coordinate 219,137 of SMDT01001068.1, read as the reverse complement.
AAATCAGTTTTATACGTTATTTTATCAGTTTTAATAAAGTGTTTATTTTTTATTTTGTCATTAGTTATTTGTTCTTTTTGAGTGTTTGTTAGTTTTCTTAGATAAGTTAATTGTTCTTTTATTAGTATTTATATGTTCTTTTTAAGAAACTATTTATTCTTTTATCAGTAATGAAAATAATACAAAAAATGAAAAAAATGTGAAAAATATTGAAAATAAAACTGAAAAAAGAAAACAAAAAAAAAATAAAGAGCTATAATGGAAACAATAAAAAAAATGAAAAAAGTATGGAAAAAAAAAGAAAAACTGGAAAGGGAGATAAAATGCATCGACTTGAGTTGTTATTGACATATTGAACTGTCAGCTTATTATCATAAAATAATTTAAGTGATTTTCAATATCTTTTCATAATCCACAGCCCGGTGATAAAATCTCATAGCCATATACCGTGGTTGGATGTCTTATGACATGTTATATATTGAGTAGTTTTTATGTGAACCAAACTTATGATATAAGCCACATTCATACTATATATACATTGATTCTAAACAACTTGAATTATGAAAAATAACAATCATGCCATTTTGGCAGATGCGCTATAAATCGCATAAAATTATCATTTATTAGATGCTTTTTTCTTCAGAAAGCCATTTGCAATTCTCCCCCAAAACCTTTGTCCACCACCTACCATTTACGCATCGCGATTCTCCTTTGAAAGCTGTCAGTCATAATTGCCAACAACAGTTTACCCACAATGTCATGCCAGAAAGTTGCGAAACTCATGCATCGTCTCTGTTCGTGATTTCTGCTATCTTTGCTCCGATCTTCACCTCTGATTGCGATTTATCAATTTTTTTGTTCCGATCATTTTCTTTGGTGGCCTCTTGCAGTCATGGTTTTTCTGATTTCTGCGATTTTGGTTCAAATTTCTTCTCCCTCCTCTATTCTGCATTTTCAGCATCTTCAGCAATTTCTGCTCTGATCATCTTCTCCAGCCTGTTTTTTCAATTTTTTGCGATTTATGCTCAAATATGTTCATTTTTGCTTTCATGTATGTCCTTTTTTTCATTAACGTTTGTTCTTTTAATGTTCTTTTATGCTCCTGTACACATTGTTGCTTTTTTTTTTTCATTTATAGATCAACAAAATTTACATGAACAACTACATTAAAAGAACATTCACATAGTGTAAAAAGAATATAAGAATATAAAAAAAGATATGTAATTGAAGAAATGAACATATAAACGTGAAGAAAAGAACACATACATTAAAATTTTTTTTATTAAGAACGAATATCACTACTAGAGAAAAGGTTATTTGAGATAGCAAAAACCGTAGGAAGAATGGAGGGAATTACCATCTGCTACAATAAAAACAATAGGATAAGACTGTAGGAAATGCCCGTGTCAGAAAGAAAAAGTGTAGGACAAGTGTAGAACTATCCAATGAATTTCTTGCACCAATAGTCTGACATTTTTTAGATATTTAACACCTACATTTTTTTACAATTTTTTTCGATGGTTTTCTGACAATAATTGTCCTACGGTTTTGTGACAATAGTTGTCCTATGGTTTTGTGACAATAGTTGTCCTATGGTTTTGTGACATAATTTATCTTATGCTTTTCTGACAATAAATGTCCTATGATTTTGTGACATTTTTGTGACATCTCAATTCTTTCTTTTTTTCTTTTTTTGAAAAATAATACATATAGATATATCTATGTATGTATGTATGTATATATGTATATTCACTGCATCTATCTATAATTTTTATCTAAAAGCTTCCTAACAAAAAAAAGAAATTAAAGATTTGGGGGATTATTTGCAATCAGAAATGAAATAAATAAAAGAAATGATCACAGAACAAAAATTGAGAAACCTATCAAGTAAGAAATAGAGCGAAACAATAAAAAATGTAAACATTAGCATCAGTTAAGATCTACCACCAAATTCCTACAATTGATCATTGATGCATAAATAGATCAACCAAGACTTTGAATATTTATCGTTGGAGCTATCTTCCTACCTCTTCTTAGTCATAGTTAATTAGAAAACAAGCGATCTAATTAACCCTAATTACCAAACAACTTAAGACATGTGTTTCAATTTAATTTAATAATTGCATTAAAAATTAGAAAGATCGATAAAACTAAATAACACAAACACAAGCAATTGCGTTTAATTTAGTTAAATGTTCTCCCTAAGACCCAATGATTTCTGATGCAGCAAATCAATAAACCTCAGTTGCTTCACAGATTAAAGAGATCAAATAATTATGAATTTGATTTCTAACCCAGCAGTATATTGAATTTGAATGATAACTAGCAGGTCTTCTAGCATATAAACGAAACAATCATGAAATTAATCATAGAAGAACATCTAATACTCAAAGTATTAATTGACTGAATAGAAACAACTTTGATCTTACATTTCTGAAAAATTCAAGGTTTCAATCTCTTTCTACCAAGAATAAAAGTATTAGCCGAACATAGTCATGAAAAATCACTAAAAAGAAAAGAAAAAAAAATAAGAAAAGAACACAGGGAGAGTTGGGGAAGGGAGAGTAGCCCTATAGTAGCTGCTCTTAGTCTAATATACATGAAACATAAATAATCTAATGAAAGAAAATTCTGAAAGCACTATAAACTTTCTATATTATTCTAAAATTACCCTACACAATATAAAAGATTCAAAATAACTAGAATGCATTAACATGACCAGGGGAATGGTGTATTTCATCTAGAATTTTTTCCCACATGGTTTGGAAGCCTTCGAAATTAATCCACATTAAAACTAGTTTCAAAGTTGTGAGCCAAGAAATACTCCAAAACATCAATAGCAACTTCGAGCTGAAATTTGACCTTGATACAGTCATTATCTTTCAAAACTCAAAGCATTGAAGTCGTATAGATATTTATTAGCTTTGAAATGACACCTTAATCACATAAAATGGACATCTAAAGCCAAAGATACGCCTAAAATACTGCAACTGCTTCTAAACCAGCGATGACGCATAAATTGCGATTTTGAAGCTAAATTTGACCCTTAACTTGCAAACTGAGTTTTGTTGTCTATATATGATTTGTAGCTCCAGGTATTAGCTTTCCAATGAATCAAAAATCATTTCATTTCGATCTCTGTAGCTCAAGATATGATTTTTCTACTGGAACATCGCTAATCTGTCAAAATTCTGAAAAAACACAACCAAATTAAAACTTGTAAAATTGCAAATTAAATCCACTTTTAATCAATTGTGTCCAAATATACTCTAAGCTATAAAACATACTCAAATATATCTTTAAGATTTAAAACACATTAAAACAAGCTAGATATGTGAGAAATAAATATAACAAATTTAAGCTTATCAAACCTTAACAAAATCATTAAACTTACTTAATGTGTATTTAAGCGCGCACGCACACACACACACACACACACACACACACACAAACTTACTTATACACATTAGGTAAGTTTAATGATTTTGTTATTAAGGTACATCAATGTTCATATTTTATTAGTGCATATATATATATATGAAAATTGCTCAATATGAAATAAGCTACTACTTACATATATGTGCAAGCTCCCAGATGATGAGGAAGTTTAAGTACTAAACACAATAATTGAACCATATAATTTGATGAATAATTGTTTCATCATCTACAGAAATGTCACTAAGTAATGAACTTTCATCTTCAAAATTATCTTCGAAATTGTTACTAAGTAACTTTGTAAATAAAGCTACATCTTCATGTTTAATCACTACCGAAGGTGTTATGTAAATTAATGGTAGGGTTTACAAGGTTAAAGTCAAGGTTAAGGATAGTGTGTTAGGAATTAGATCTTCAATTAGGGTTTTGAGTTTTGAGTTATAGGATTTGAGCTTGTACAGTTGTTTAGAGTACTTAAGGGCAAGAGATTCTACGTGGTTTAAGGGGTTTAGGGATAAGGTTTTAAGTTTTAGGGTTTCGGATTAATAGGATTTGTGTTTAGTATTAGGGTTTTGTGTTTATGGATTTAGGGTTAAGGTTTGGGCCAATTGAGGGTTAGGGTTAGGGTTTGGGGTGGGCTTTAAGGTTAGGGTTTGAGGACTTGTGTTTAGAGATTTAGGGTTTAGGCCAGTTTAAGGTTTGGGGTGGGGTTTAAGGTTAAGGTTTGGGGTGGGGTTTAAGGTTAAGGTTTGAGGACTTGTGTTTAGAGAGGGTTTGGGCTAGTTTAGGGTTAAGGTTTGAGGCGAGGTTTAGGGTTAGGGTTTGTATTTAGGGTTTAGGGTTATAAATCATAGGAAAATTGTCACAATTTACATTCCTATGATTTTAAGACACAGTTTTTATCGTAAAAAATCTATAGGAAAGTATCTGTTTCCTACAATTTTGAGACATTCAATTTGCTAGTACTATTTTATTTGTAAAAAAATCCCAGGAAATAGTTGTCCAGGAAATTTGTTGGACTCTTTTTTCAAATCAAAACTGTAGGAAAAGTTATTGTAAGAAAAACGTAAGAAACATATTTGCCTTAAAAACTGTTGGACAAATTGGTCCCACCGCTCTGTCGGACGATGTTACTTCAGTTTATTCATCTTACGATTTTTAGGGTAGGAAACAGCTTTAAGAAATACTCCCCCACTCTTGTAGTATATGCATATATATGTACGTGTACACACACACACACACATAAAAGAACATACGCATAGAAATAAAAAAAACATATCCAAATAAAACAAATAACATATATGTAATTATATAAATTACAGGAAAAGAACATACATACATGTATGAAAGAACATATCTATATAAAGAAAAGAATATATGCCTAAAAATAAAAGAACATATACTATCATAGACATATATAGAACAAATATAAAAATATACAAGATAGAGGAACATATGCAATTAAAGAAAAGAACATATGCATGTAAAGAAAAGAACATTTATCTTCACATATATCTATACAGATCAAATATTTAAAAATATTACAAACATACACATGTGTATAAGTAAACATATACACAAAAGGAAAAGAACATGTGCATGTTAATAAAAGAACACATGTTTTGAATGAATAGAACATATGCAAATAAATTAAATACATATGTACAGAGGGACATATGCATTTATAATATACAGACCAAATATCAAAACACATTATAGACATATATACAGGTACAAATGAACATATATTGATGCAAACCCTAATGGTATAAAGACCATGAAATGCGCCTAAGATGTTTTTCAAGCTCCACAAGACATCAAAGAGACTGGATTTAAAACCCCCACCCATAATCAACTTATGATTAGAAATAAGAACTATAAGAAAACCAAGAACATAAGCAACTTGTGCACCAAGGTAGTCCGCAAAGAACCAAAGAGAAATTCTCTCCAAAGTAGTAATGTTATTTTGTATCAAGGCTATGTTTTACAACCAGAATATGTGTCTATTTATAGGCCTAAACTAAGGTAAAAGACTCAGCAATAAAGTGCAAATACAAGTTTGGCCCTAAAAACCCCCAAATGGTCTTCTCGGGTGCAATTTGGGCTCTTTAGGGTTTTTGCTTGTATCTTTAGCTCCAAGCTTGAATATTTGAGTTCTAATGGCGTGATTCTTCCTCTTAGATGTTGGAAAGAGGTCTTAAAATGTTAGAGATCAAAGATCCAGCTTGTAGACACAAAATGGGTCAAGAATACTCAAAAGGGCTCAAAATGTGCACTTTGAGTGGTGTCCTCGGTGTCCTTGTTATTTGACTTGTCTAGGCACTATAGAATTAAGTACCAAGCTTGGCCATCATCTCCATATGGTGTCTTGAAAGTTCCAGCAGCTCCTTGTGAAGTTCCATGTCCATCATCCATGAAGAAGCTTGAGATAAAGGCTTGAAGTGCACTAGTGAACTCCTTAGCTTTCTTCCTTGTCATAAGTCCACTAGATATCTTTGAGGGATCCTTGTCATCTTGGGTTGTGCCTTCCTTGATCATATCATATATGCATGAAGAAAAAGAACACATATGATCAGAAATATCTATTTTGAACAAATATGCATATATATGTGTTTATTCATACACACATGTGTAAAAGAACATGTATGTAAAAAGAAAAGAGCATATACAGATAAAGAGAGGAACATAAACATAGTTACATAAATTATACTGTAAAGAATATACACAGATGTATAAACAAGAAAAACTGGAGAAGGTAAAAAATTGAGAAAATAAAAGGAAAAAAAAAGTTAAAAATGAGAAGGAAAAACAAGAAAAAAAAAAGAGGAAAAAAACTGAGAATATAAAAGAAAAAATGGTAAAAAAGAAAAGTATAAATCAAAAAAAAAAAAAGGAAGAAAAAAAGACTGAGAAAATAAAAGAAAAAAAAAAGTAAAGAAAGAGAGACAGAGATTGGGTGAATCAAGTGTCAAACCTCAGCTCTTTAATTCACGTAAAAGTGTTCCAACCATTTAAACTATTTTTTCATATTTATCAAGACTTTTGACACTTATCATGTTTGTGTTTGTCGAGAAGATGTGAGTGTTTGGTTATACTGTTTTTGGAAATAGCTCATCCAACATGCAAGTTAATATAACCTAACGTAGACTTCCTACCGTCTTCAATTTTATAGGGATGATATACACGTTATTAATTAAATTCGTGTAAGACGTACTTAAAATTTAAATATGTAATTAATCCCGTTGATATATAGAGAATAGAAGATTGTAAAGAAACACATTTTTTTTTTATATTTTTAATTGTTTAAGATAAAAAAGTGCGGCGCGTGCTATCATTTTGTAACATGTGCTAAGCACCTGATGAAACGTGTCGAACTTTGCCCCCATTTTTATCACAAAGATGCTAATTAGCGCCACCTGGAGAGCCTGGTCGGCAGCACAACATTTCTGTTACATCAGTATTTACCCTTACAATAAATAATCATTGCACAACCTACACCTCTTCTCATCGTGTTTTATTAGTATTTTTTTTAATAATTAAAATAAGACTCTAAATAATTTAGTGTTAAAGTTTTAGATAATTTATTTAATAATTAAAATAAAAATATTAAAATTAAAAATTAAAAATTATTATTAAATAATTTTTTTAAAACTCTAATGCTAATAACTGATACTAACATTAAGCGGACCTAAGGGTATTTTATTAGTTGAGTGTTGACAGAGTCTCTTTTTCCCTGTTCGATGAACAGGCTGATACATTGAACCATATATACATACATGGAAAAATGACGAAAAAAATCCTAACATACACTTTATTTTACACTTTTACACTCCCTTCATTTACGTCGTACTGTAACAATTTTTGAAACTCCATATTAACTTGTATGTGAACTATTTTCAAGTAATTTTAATTTCTTTAATATTTATCTTATTATAATTTAAAATTTTAATTTATAACAAAAATAATATGAAAATGAAAATAATATATTTTTAAATTAGTTTAACGGTTTGAGAAAATTTAAGAATTGTTGTAATATTTTCCTAAAGTTTAATGCCAAAAACTATGTTAGATAATTTTGTCAAGCTCTAAAATAACTACTACGACAAATTTTTGGTACTTAGGTTCAATCTTTCCACGCGATGGTGGGCGGTGAGCCAACCTGCCCTGGCCAAGCCTGAGTTTAGGTTGCCTAGGCCCAAGCACAGTTTGGGTTAATCTGAGCTGGTGCAAGCCTAGGTCTAGGCTGAGCCTTTTTTTGAAAAAATAAAATATTATTTAATTAAGTTTGAACTAATAATTTTATTAATTTAAAAGTGAAATGACACTTACAATTAGCTGGAAAGTGTCTCATATGAGAAAATGGTAGAACATTCCAAACATTAATTGGAATGTGCCTCATAGGAAAAAAAAATCTTAACCCAATGGTGCAAGATGATCAGCTATCTACACCATTGTCTTGGTTCTTTCCACTTCATGCCATTTGTGAGAGACTAAAAGTAGAAATTAAGAAGAGATTAGGAAAAAATGCTTGATAGCTAGACGAGATGTAGAAGAGAGATTGGAGATGTTGGCGTGAAGAACTGTAAGAAATGAGCCTCTATATTTATAGGAGAGCTCATATTTTTTTTTTTTGAGCAAAAAGCACTCAAAGACTAGTTATTCTTAATTGTTGGAAGAGGCAAAATATAGTATTTTTGATTAAAAAAAAACCATGTGGGAACCATTTGGGGCATGGGTGTAATTAATCCATTTCTTTGGGAAATTTGAAATTTTGGCCATTTGAAGTATAATAGCCAGCCCGGGCCTAGTGTGCCTGGGCCGATTCGTGCCATGTTGAGGGGTTCCAGATGGGCTGGGCTGTGTCGTGCTCAGGTGTGGCTGCCCCCTCTCCTAGGTCCACGAACAACCCACTATTAGTCGTGCCTTTTCCCAAGTTGGGCTGAGCTATGCCTTGACTAGGTTGGGCCGGATCTATCCAACCCAATGGCCACCTTAATTTCTGCCTTTCCACAAAAAATTGCATCACAAAAAAAAAATCAATACTATTATATTTTTCAATAAAATTCCAAATCCTCAGCTATCGAAGATACTATGTGTAGTCTAAAGACAATTGACAATTTGTCAGTACATTAGAGTTATCAAGCTTTAAGCCTTTATAGATTTTAAAAACCCACCAAACCTCCTAAATAAGTTGTTCCCCCGTTCACTTCCTTTCAACTTGTAACTCATTTCAAATATTAAAGGAAAAAAAGAGCAAGAGAGACAAATCCTCCGCTCATCTTTTCGCGATAGCAGACATTTTTACTATAGTTTTTTTTTTGTAGTTAAATCGCCCACTTACCATTTTGCAATCTTAGTAAAATCTAACACTATTGTGTTTTTATGTGGGCAAAATAGCCACTCACAAGACTGACTAAGAAAATATTCTCTCTTTTTTTTTTTTTGTAAGAATATTCTGTTAAGTCTATAAATAAAAAAATCCACATAATTTGCTTCCTCCTGGAAATATTACAATATATGTTCTTGAACTATATTTATTGATGTACATAAGTTCCCGAGTTAAAAATAACATTGGGTTTAGTCCTTCTACTCCTCAACCTAATTGAGTCGGCACTTACCAGTGGGGATGCTGGAACAGCTAATGGGTCTCTGATGGAAAGGAGAGGGGAGTGAGTCAAAGAGCCATAGACAAGGTTCTTTGGGAATAGGGCATGGCGAAGGTAGTGACGGGGTGTTGTCTTCTATGGCGTTGAAGTCGGTGTCTACGGACCTGAGCCGGTGCACCCCGATAAGGAGTTCAATGATAAGGAATGTCTTCATTGTTAGATTCCGGACGGGTCAAAGGCTTAGATTCTAGCTTTCATATCTAAAAACTCAGGTTCAGTTTTCTTGATTCTTGTACTTGGATTTTTCAATTTCTTTTTTTCTTTTTTTTTTTTCTTTTTCGGATCGACTGTTGTGGCCTTGAGGAGTTGGGTAATGATCATTGAAGTCAGAAGTGCAATTCCGTAGGGCTTTGTTCTGTTTTCAGTTGTTATGCATCTCTTTTCGAGGTTGATTTGAGGGATAATGAGTGGAGGCTCATTCAGGATTCGGTCCAAGAGTTAAGGTTATTTGGACAAATAAGCAAAAAATGGTGGGCTGCCGATTCAAGTGCCGAAAAGAAGAAACAAGGGCTCCAAGATGTTCCTCTTGATGTAGGCCATGCCATTGGCAGTTGAGTCCAAGGTGGGAAAAAACAAGGGCTCTAAGATGTTCCACTTGTTACAGGCCATGGCATTAGTAGCCAAGATGGGAAAAAAGAGAGATAGAGGCTCAAGAACTCGCGACATAGTCTCCAACAAATTTACCTTGTGCTTGAGTTCATCTCCACGTGGTTCATGACGACGGGTTGGCTTGGAGGCACGTGAGCCTGTGAAGAGAGGCAATTGGGTTAAGGCAGTGGTGGTGTCAATGGGAGCAAGAGTGCTAACTAGGGGGTAGAGGCAGGGAGAGGAGGAAAAGGATGGTGGAAGAGAGAAGGAACAAAGTTTAGGGGTGATTTGTAATGTTGGAGAAAAGTTTATGGGCTAATTTAGGATAAAATATGTCATATCATTGTCTATTTAAGCTTGCCACATGGACAACATTTGCTCATGTGGACAACATAACGATAGTGACCAAATACACAATAAAGATAATATAGATGACCGATTTAACTATAAAAAAATAATGATGACCAATTTGCACTATAGTGCATACATGAGTGGGATATTTGCTCTTTTTACCTGAAAAAAAAAACTAATAAAGCTAATCTTTACATAAATAAAAAATTCGAATTAATAGAAATTTTGGAAACGCCAGAGCCATTCGTTATATAGATGCATTTGCATGTACTCCAAAACCAAATCGTGGGTGCAAATATCCACCTAGTCCCACATCAATAAATGCAAATGCAACAACCTCATATGAGACAAAGTGTCTTTTTTTTTTCTTTGAAAAGAATGTTTTTGTATATGATTTGAACTTTCTATGATATTTTGTTACAATTGGGAATTTTTTCAGAAAAGTACATGTTTTTCGTTTAACATCTGAAAAACTGACAATGAAAATAAATGACTTTAAGAAAAAAACAAAATATTTGTGGACTTCAAACAAAAATGTTCGGCAAGTGGGTTTTGGTTTCCGATTAGGAAGATTCCGACAATAAGATAGTGAAAAAGAAAAGTACTTCATTTTTATCGGATTCAAATAATTCATGGAGTAGGTGGTCCGCATCCTTATCGGTTCGTACACTAAGAGTTATCCACCATTTATATCAGCGTACAATAAGGGTTAATCATCGACCGGTAGTCATCCACCTTTGTGGGTGTGGTAGAGTGGATTCTTTTCATCTTTAATTTTAAATGATTTTTCTCAATTGAATCTTAAACAATTTATTGAATAAAGATTGAGTTACAATTAGGGACATTTTTTTTTTCGATTTTTAGAAAGGAAAGGTAGGTATCGTGTATTGAATGCACAAGATAATCAGTAAAAATGACACAAAAAAATTTATGTGATTCATTATTAATTTAGGGTTACATCAATGGAATCAACTATAAGATTTTTCTTCACTAATAAAATAGTAGGTTGTACAAGAGAGAGAATCTGCTCTAGACAAAATTCTAGAGATAAGAGATAAACCTAAAATAGTAACACTCAAGTGTTTCTAAAGGACCTAAATAGATAGCTCACTATTTTGTCATTTCCCAAAACAAATCTCTCACACACACAATATCTTCTTCAAAGCAAGTATGTTTTACTTTAGCTCTTAGTAGGATGAAATGAATTGAAGAATTGAATGCTATTTATATAAGTTCCACCAGGTTACTATTCATATGCATATTTACTGTTCATACGTGGGGTACTGTTTAAATGATGGCTGTTGTTCATACGCATGTTATTGTTCATGCACGTATTCACTGTTTATTCATGGTTGCACGATATTTTTAACAATCTCCCCCCTGCCGTCTCATGTGGAAGTTCCCCCATTCCTGCCTTGAGTTGACAATATTTAAACTTTTTTTTAGTAGAATCTTAGTCAGCATATAAGATCTATTTTTATCAGTATGAATTTTCTGAAACTGTAATAGCTTCATATTCAATGCATTTCTTATTCAATGATATCTCACGTCAATGTACTTGGATCTAGAATGAAAAAAAAAAAAGAATTCTTACCAAGGTGAATTGCACTATAACTATCACAACACAGTTGATATTTTTCTTTATAGAAACCAAGCTCTTTTAAGAGTTTTTTCATCCATAGCAATTCTTTACATGCTTCAGTTATTGCAATAAACTTTGTCTCTGTTGTTGAAAAAATAACACATTTTTGTAACCTTGACTGCTATGACACAACCTCTATTGCAAATGTAATCAAGTAACCTGATGTGGACTTTTTTTAGTCAACATCATTAGCCATATTCATATCTGTGTAGCCAACTAACACAAGCTTTGTGTGTCCAAAATATAAGCACATTTTTTAAGCACCACAAAAATTCCTAAAAGTCCATTTAACTGTAGTAAAATGTTCCCTACTAGAATTTGAAAGGAACCTATTTATTACACTAATTGAGTGGGCAATATCTGGCCACGTACATACTATGACATACATTAAACTTTCAACTGCTAAAGTTTATGAAACTTTTTCCATTTCTTCATTCTCTTTGTCTGTAGAAGGACATTGTTGGAACTTAATCTAAAATGATTAGTAAGAGGACAACTAATCACTTTAGCCTTGTCCATATTGAACCTTTGAAGTACTTTCTCAATGTACTTTTCCTGCGATAACCACAATTTCTTGGTGTATCTGTCTCTTGTTATTTTCATGGCTAGAATTTGTTTTGTTGGCCCTAAATCTTTTATGGCAAAAGACTTACTTAGTCGCTTCTTCAAGTTATTGATTCTGGAAACATTATGGCCAACAATCAGCATATCATCCACATATATCAAATAGAATAATGAAATCATCATCAGAGAATTTTTTCACAAACACACAATAATCAGAAATAGTCTTCTTCTAGTCTTACTCCCTTATAACCAACTCAAACTTTTTATAGCAGTGCCTAGGTGCTTGCTTTAAACCATACATATTTTTCTTCAACTTGTTGACATAATCCTCTTTTTCTTTTACTTCAAAACCCTCTGACTGCTCTATGTATATTTCTTCTTTCAAATTACCATGTAGGAAGGTAATTTTCACATTTATCTGCTCAATCTTTAAGGTAAGACTTGTTACAAGTCTCAAAACTATATGGGTGGATGTCATTTTCATAACTGGTGAAAAAATCTCATCAAAGTCAATACTTTTCCTTTGGTTGAAACCCTTGAAAACTACTCTAGCTTTAAACTATGGCTACAAATTGGATTCTTCAGACTTGATTCTGAATACCTATTTATTTTTATAAGCCTTTTTGCCTATTGGTAACTTCACCAGCTCAAATGTTTTATTCTTATGCAAGAATCTCACTTCTTCTTGTATGACATCAATCCATTTTTTCTTGTGTTCACCATCCGTATCTTCATCAAAGCTTTTAAGTTTTCCTCCATTAGCTAATAATACATACTCATTTTCAGGATATCTAGTATAGCATTGTCTAACTCTATTAGACCTCTTTAAATTGGAGAACCTTCTACTGCTGGTGGTTGATAATAAGCACCATCTTCATTAACATTATCTAGTTCGTCCTTAATGAGAGCATCATGATCACCTTTCTCTGGTTGATCATTTTGTACATAATCTCCAGCCTATCTTTGCATTATTGTTGGAGGAATCAGCTATAGGTTTATTGAACTACCATCGAATCCTGAAGTATTATTCTCAGCTTTCTTAATATCTTCAATGGTTTGATCTTTAACGAATACAACATCACTACTTCTAACAAGCCTCTTTGTGTCTGGATTATGGAATCTATTTGCAAGCTGATATTGGCCATAGCCAATAAACACACACTGTTATGTCTTCACATCAAGTTTAAACCTTTCATCCTTTGAGATATGCATATAGGCTATGTAGTCAAACACCCGTAAATGGTCATAGGAGACATCCTTTCTTGACCACACTTTCTCCGCAACATCATACTGTAAAAGAGCACATGGTGAAAGATTCAACATGTGAACAACTATCAACAATACTTCACTATAGAAAATCTGAGGTAACTTTACATGTGAGAGTAAACATTTCACTCTCTCCATCAAAATCCTGTTTATCCTTTCAGCTAAGCCATTTAACTACAGGGCCCTGGGAGGTATTGTTTGATGTCGAATGCCATGCTTTTTGTAGTAAGTATCAAATGGTCCAATGCAATTTTTGCTATTGTTTGTTTGAATGCACTTTAACTTTTTGTCAGTTTGCTTCTTAATCAGGGTTAAAAATTATTTGAAAACTTCTAGTACTTGATTTTTGACTTCAGAGTATATTAACATGTCTTTTGAGAATGATCATCAATAAAATTCATGAAGTATCGAGCACCACCAAGTGATTTTGACATTGGCCTGTACAAATCTAAGTGTACTAGATCCAACACATTCTTCATCTAAAATGAGGGAACTCTTAAAAGACACTCTATTTTGCTTTCCTACTAGACAATCAACACATTTCTTTAAGTGGACCTGATCCAATCCAGGTAGCATCTTCATTTTGGCTACACAGGTCATGTTTTTCTCATTCATATGACCTAGTCGTTTATGTCATAACTCTACTATACTATCATTCCCCATTATATTCACAACATCCTAGGAGGGCTTTGCTTGCATAATGTACAATTTTGAGTTCTTTATTCTTCTAGCCACCACCAGGGTTCCTTTAATCAACTTTCGTTGACTATTAAAGAAGGTGTTATAGTAACCTTCATCATCAAGTCTACCTGTAGAAATCAGATTTAGGCGCAGATCTGGAACATGTTTGATATCTTTAGGACTAGCCGTGTACCATTATGAGTCTTTAGAGAAATATCTCATTTTTGTATAACTTGTGAAAGATCCTTATTTTCCATTCTCACAACGCCAAAATTGCTAGATGTATAAGATGAAAAGAATTCTTTATGAGATGTGACATGAATGATAGTGCTACTGTCAATCACTCAAGTAGTCTCATGGTTTGCAAGATTGACGATATCATCATCATGAACAATGTTGAACTCATCGGTAATATTTGCTTGCTCATCATTATTGCTTTCATCCTTTTTTGGTCGTTTGCCTTTATTTCGTTCTTGCTTGAATTTTCAGCAGAACTTTTTGATGTGTCCTTTTTTTTAACAGTAATTACATTCAATACTTGCATATTTGTTTGACCTTTTTCTGCTCTTGTCTCTTGACTTTGGCCCCTGGTTTCACTTCTCCACATAGAATCTGCTACTAGGAGGTCTGACTATAATGAGGAGGATCCTTGTGATCTCCGTCTCAATCTCTTTATTCAATATTCTACTTTTGATGAATTCCACATTTACTATATCATTTGGTGTAGAATTTGTAAGTGAAATTCTTAAAATCTCCCAAAAATTTAGTAAGGAGGCCAGCATTATAAGAGGGGGTACGTTGTTGTCAAACTTTATGCCCATTATGGATAATTATTCCATGATCCCTCGCAAATTCAGATGATCTGCCATAGATGCACTTCCTCGATATTTTCTCTGAAGTAATCTTGTCAAATAAAATAATTTGTTGTTGCTTTTTTTTAAGCATATAGCTTTTCAAACTTATTCCACAATGTTTGGGCATGAGTCTTCATAGACATGTAGTTGTAAACATTATCTTTGACAAATTATCGGATGTAACCACATGCTTTCCCATGCTCAAATGCCCAGTCCTCATCCAATCTGTTCTTCAGTTTGGTTATGCCAAACACGGGCAAATGCATCTTTATCACATATAGGAGATCCTTCATCTTGCTTCTTCATATGTGATAATTTGAGCCATCCAAACTAATCATCTTGCTTGTTTTTGCTTCTATGATTCTTATCAATACATAGTATCAAACAAAAATTGGTGAATAATAATATAACTTATTTTTTTATACAGAGAATCCATGTTTCAGTGGCAACCACAGAGCATACAATAAGTAGATATAGACACCGGGTTTTGCTCTGATACCAGTTGTTGAGCATGTAGCAGGTGATGAATTTCGAGCACAAGATAATCAGTAAAAATGGAATCAGAAAATTTACATGGTTTACTCTTAATTTAGGACTACGTTCACAAAACCAACTCCAAGATTTTTCTTTACGAATAAAATAGTAATCTTTACAAGAGAGAGAATCTTCTTTAGACAAAATTCTAGAGATATGATATAAACCCGAAAGAATGACTCTCAAGTGTTACCAAACACATAAAAAATTATCTCACTATTTTGTCACTCCCCAAAACAAATCTCTTTCACACACAATATTTTCTTCAAAGCAAATATGTTTTACTTTGGCTCTCAATTGGATGTTTATAATATTTATAATTTTTATTTATCACAAATTCTTGTAGCATTTTTGTGTTTGATAAATTGTTTTATCATGTTACCCATTAGGTTATTTGATAGTAAAACTAGAGTGCTACCAATTAAACCAAGTTGATCGGTCTTGAAGCTGCTGTTGGTGTCCCGCGAGTCCAGGAACATTCACCCAAACACACTATCAAAACCTTAAATTGTGTGTTTATGGGGAAGCATTCAAATTTCAAGTTAACCTTTCATGAGTGATGAGAAAACTATGGAGAATTAAGGTTGCTGGACATATATTGGATTGTCATGGGGTCCATTAATATAAGACTTCCTTTTCCATGTAGGAGTCTCATTCCTCTTGTAGCTAGCATAGGCCTATTGGACTGCATGGACGGTGAATCAGCTCCCTTGGACCCTTCTAGTTGGTCTGGGTCTCGGTATTGACCTTTAGGACTACAATCAATTTTTAATTTACTAACCATCTAGGGTGACCGTTTTTTCAGTTACGGCACAAAAGGTGGCCAAAATGGTCACCCAAAAGGTCCCTCAAAATTAGCAACATGAATGGAGATTGTTTAGCCACCATATAAAATCGTTCATTAGAAACGGTGGCCAAAATGGCCACCCTGGTGACCATTCAAGCCATTGTTTTTCTGACCCCACATTTCTGTGGTCAAACGGTGGCCAAAAGAAGTAGATTTTAAATTGGCCAATATCTCTCACTCTCAATTTACAAATTAGAATCTCAAACACCTTCTTAACAGTTTCTTTATATTCTTCCACCGTCTCAAACTCCATGGAGGATGGATTCAGACTCCAATAAAGAGATGAAAATGTCGGAGATTCTGACTCAGCCAAGGAAGTTCTTATGGTGGTCATGGCTGCATGTTGATCATTGTAGATTAACAAATCAGCAGTCTTGTTTGAGAGTTGTTGTGGGTTGTAAAGGTTGAACATGAGCTTCTCATTCCAAGTAAGTTGATGATTATAGTTGTTGAAGATGAGCTTCATTTAAGTCATTTGGCACTAGTCGTCGAAATCCACTTCTGCAAAGGATTAGAAGAGCTTGGCCATCTTTGGGCATGAGGTTGCCGACGTCGAGATCTTTGACAACAAGTTTGGGCATGCTAGAGGAGGAATCCAGAAGTTGTTGGCCAGTGTTTTTAATTTGAAACAAAGGGGATAGAAGAGAGTTGGGTGTAGGAGTTGCAGAGCTGGAGAATAAAAAGAAGAAGGAAACAGAGATGGAAATAAAAATAAAAAAGAGAATGAAAATAAATGATTTTATAAATAAAAATAAAAACTTTCTAAAGATAGAAAATAAATTAATTTTATAAATAAAATGGTAGAGTAATCGAAATAAACTAGAGCAATAAAAACAAATGGTTGCTAGACCTAACAACCAGATTTTTTGTCACCATTTGGCCACAATATTTTTTGGTCGCTCAAAAATAAATTAACCACCATTTGGCCACCAAATTGGCCACCGAATAACTGGTTTCTATAATATGTTTCTCTTGTAGTGACCATTATGGTATTACAATCATTTCAATATTTATTTTTTTTCCCTTCTTAACCTTAGTGTTAAATCCAATTATTTCAAAAAGAAAAAATTAGAACAGAGGCAGCATTTCTTAACGATTGGCTGTGAAAATTGAAAGAGACAGCCTTAGTCTTGAGTAATGCTATAATATATATACTCTAAAACTTTGCTTTGATAAGTTAAAAAGAAAAATTTTGCTACATAATGTTACCTATAATTCTTCAAATTATTAATAATGAACAATTGATATTCATAGATACATATACTTAATTATGTTGCCAATGAATAATTAAAATAAGTTGACTGTTTTTTACAAATATTTTTAAAAAATAACCATGAGTAATTATCTGATTAAATTTGCACCAATTAAACTTCTAAACTTTAAAAAGTTCGAAAATCACTTTTAAACCAAGCAAGTTCATTTGCATAAACCAACAAGCAAGTTAGCATTCAACTTGTTGGATTGAACAGAGTTACGTGTGCGACATGTTGTCCGTACTGTCGGTTTCTATATATGCACGTATGAGTCACTCATTATGAGTGACCAATACGTTCCAATAAGAGTACAAAGGAAAATGTCTGGCCATAAGCGCCAAGCTTCGCGAGTCCTTCCACCGGAGCTGATCCTGACCGGAGAACACCCACCAGAGTCTGCAGATTCCGGCGAAGCCGCCTCTGCCCTTCTTCCCATTCAACACGGTGATGCTACCAATAGCAATGCGCCGGACAAACCCGGAATCCGGTCCGCGAAGAGTTCCCTACCCTCGCCGGCTCACGACAAAATAAAGCCTCCTCTCTCGTCGAGCAGGCCTTCTTGAGTTCACAAAACTTTAATCTCGATCCCTGGAGTAATATTTCTCAAATCATTTCGCTTCTACCTTGTATTAATTTCCATATTTCCATCTCTCTTGTTTGTGCATTAACTGTTATTGGGGCAGTGGTGCTTGATTTTCATGTGCTTGGAATATATATATAATAAGCTCTATTGTTGTATGGTTTAGTTATGAAAAGTCTGAAGATCAATGTACAGCTAGGTTTGGACACGCACAAATGTTAGAGTAGCTCACTTGGGTTCAATGACTTGCGAATTTCATGCCTCTAAAGCTATTCTGTTCTCAAACATAAAATCAACTTGTGTGTTTTTTTGGACATTAAAATATAACTTAAGGTATTAGATGTTAGAAAAGGGAACTGGGAATAACCTAATAAATGGGCAGAGTTTTTTTTTTTCTTCGAAGAGGCTTGAGCTCTCAAGCTATATAGGCACATCCCTGATCCACTTGAAATAATCATTGAGCAGAATTTTCAAATACAAAAAAATGTGTTAAATAGTGAGTAGAGCATAAGTGTATTCGATTCATACTTAAGTTTGAAATTTCCACTAACTACGTGATACCAAAGTTTATAGCATATACTTTTCTAAAATTGTATATATTGTATACGTAGCGTTGCTTAAATTGAAGTATTTTCATTTGAGATGTTATGAGGTTTTCTTTTGGTAAAATAGAAAAGCCCTCTGTAATTTGATCTAACCTACACTTTGTCTATTTTATTTTCAAAACCTATACTTTGCCACCTCTATTTTTAAAAAAGCTATACTTTATCCTCTACTTCTTTTATAGTGTCCGACAACAACTTTTGAAACTCTAAATTAAATTGTCTGATAACCATTTTCAATAATTTTAAGATTTTTTATATTTTTTTCATAGCTAATTGATTTTTAAAAAATATTGATATGCATTTATAAGAAGAAAAATACATTTACAGAAAGAAAAAACTGGTAATTTAAAATGTCTATTTGCTATAAAAAAAATAGTAAAAGGACCAAAATTATTAAAAGATGACTATTATACAGTTTAAATTATAATTTCAGAAGTTATTATTAGGTAAAACAAAAGAACCAAAAGCCAAAGTGTAGGTTTTGAAAAATAAAAGGGACAAATTATAGGTTACGGTAAACCTCAACGGGTAATTGTA
This sequence comes from Aquilaria sinensis, assembly GCA_005392925.1. Taxonomy (NCBI): domain Eukaryota; kingdom Viridiplantae; phylum Streptophyta; class Magnoliopsida; order Malvales; family Thymelaeaceae; genus Aquilaria; species Aquilaria sinensis. The sequence goes on along the minus strand of SMDT01001068.1, from coordinate 199,734 downwards.
ACTTTGCATTTATTTTTCTATAGTGAAAGGAAAATAGTCAAACAACAAACAATAGGATTTGGTTACAATAAATAATAACCTTTGTAAATTGTATTAATCCTAGTGTTGTAGATGGGAAAAAAGGACAAAGGACCCCCAGACCTGGAGGAATTGGATTGAAGTCGCACTATATAATGTGAGTGTTAGACTAAGATCCCACCATAAAAGTGTGATTGTTACTTTGCTTAACTGTTAAAATATATTTATATTAAAAATACTCGAAAAGAAAAAGTTGATGAAATATGATGCAAAAATTTTAGAACTATAGAATGAAATTTCATTGATTTTTTTTCCTTTTCTTTAAAATAGTGGCTAGGTTATCTCTTTAGTGAGCAAATAAAGAAGGTAAAGATGCTGTAAGTTCTAAACATTAGCACGTTAGCATTTAAGTGTTAATTTTTTTTTTATAATCAGAAGCATGTACAAGTATATTAAGACATTTAAAGCGTTACCAAAATTAGGAGGGGAACAGAGGGTTCTGAAATCTAGAGGGTGTTAAACTATTTATTGGCAAAGAAGGGCACAATATACATGTCAAGGTTTGAAGCCCGGCCATTACCAAGGATGTCCGCACACCTAGCCGTTGGGCTGAGGTGTTGTGGACTAAGTGTTAAATCTTTAAAACTGTTAGTAAAAGTCGTACGTATCCCCCGTAAGTCACATATGTGACAGCATTGTAACTGATAAGGTTTATATTTGACTTATACGCTATCATTTATTATAACCACTGTTAAGTTCAAATATATTTTTTAGGTATTAAATTACTAACGAGTTGACATTACAGATTATAAAACGATGTTAACTGAAATAGATACTACAACAATAACTAGATTTTGAAAGTATAATAAGTAAATCATTTGTGGAAAAGATTGTGTTCATTCAGGTTTTCTAAATAAAGTTTCTTATAAAAATTTAAACTCTATTTTAACTGTTTACATTTTTTTAACTTAACATAATTTTATATATGACTTAAAAAAACAAAAAGTTAAATGTTTTAGAACTTCTGACAACACTGTAAAAAGAGTCAGGACTTAAATGTTAAGCAAAAGCAGTTTTCAGGACCTGTGGCATCCTTATGTCGTAAGAAGGGGTAATTGTGCATTTGGTCCCTGAACTACCAAACAGTTTTCTTCAGTTCCTCACCTACAGAACATGGCATACATAAGCCTCAGATTTGACTTACCGGAAAGTAGCAATGTTGACCTTCCGTTTCTTATTTCTACTAAAATCAATCGTTAATGACATCGTTACACGAAATAATTCCTTCATTAGCAAATAATTAATTTGGCAAGTGTTTTTGCACAAGGCTATACTCTAATTGTGCGCGATTATTTGTAGCGTTTCTCATGCTTGCTCCTACGGTGGCATCTTTGTTGTTCATCCTTGCAGAGAGCCATAAGGATCTCTTTCTTAGCTAAAGACACGATCAACTATTGCTTTTTGGAGCCGAAGAAACTTCTTCAAACTTGACAGAACTCATGTTCCCTTCCATTTTCTTTCTTGGTTTTATGAGTTCTGTTTTCTTTGGAAGCCACACCAACTTTCGCTATTCCAACAAATCAAGATATGATTCTACATGTTCGCAGGTTTATAGTAACAATTGGATTGGAATTCAACTGCCAGAGAATTGGAAGAGAGATCAGTTCAACACTTAAAAAAGATGGATACAATAGACCACCAACGCCGACCAACTAAACACCTAATTCCACCAGCTTTCTAACCTACCAAGTTGTTATCCTTGAGCAATGCAACTGTACAACGGGGAATTACGTACAAGGCCCGGGTTTTATTGGACAATGTACAACAGAGCCATTTACTTGATGGCCAACTTCACCAAATTCTCTTCAAGCTTCATTGCCGCCTTATCCGCAGCTTCACGCTTGAGGGCTCTCTTCGCTCGTCGCCCAATAGCATTTTTACCAGTCTCTTTTTTCTTAGGCTCACGCGATGACCCAGCTCCAGAGTCCTGGGCATTTGGCCGATAAACTGGACATGCTTCCTGTCGCCCTGACCTAATGTATCCATTATCACCCCACCGTCGGTTCCCAATGCGGACATTCGATGAGCTGGCATAATACACTTCCTCATCTTGATCCTCATCATCCTCGTCTTCAAATTCATAAAAGCAGTACTGTTCGAGATCATCATATGTCTCACCACGGGCTTCAACAATCAAGGGTTCAAACCATGCAGCCCTCAGGAGGAGGCACACACTCTCCTCAAACATGTAGTCATGAATACTGAAAACAAGAAAAACTTGCTACTCAACAACTATCCCGAGACACCAGGACTGACCATATAATATGCCTCATTTCATTTATCATAAAAGATGTTGGCTCCTCATACAATTGAAGACAGAAATAGATAACAGCTCTTACTCGCCATCCAGTGAACGATGGACATCAAGGAACTCAAAAGGGTGTTTGCATTGTGGGCAGGTTGGTGCCTTGCTATACATAGCCCATCGAAGGATGCAAGTCACACTGCAGCAGGAAGAGAGGGAGAGATCCATAACCACAGTAAGACCACATTTCCAACTATTGAATATACTTATCACTGTAGCATTTTAAAATCTATCAACTAATAGGGACCACAAAGAACAAGACTCTTTATCTAACAAGTCATGAGTCTAAATCAGGCATAAGTCTAACTGTCCTGAAAACAAAAAAGAACTCATATCTGCAACAAGCAATCGCTCACAAGCATGTGAGAACACCACCTCGCGTTGAATTTTCCACCATATAGCTTCAACATAATGCCTCTTACAATATCCTTTCCCAATGTGCTTCATGCCAATTCAATACAGTATCACCATTATATTAACAGCATGTCCATCCTTGAGTTATTTACCATTTTTCATTAACTTCAGAGATTAACATGTTTACTCTCTACAAGAACATCAATGTTTCAATCACCGTGCAAACAATACTCACACAATGAGATGCATAATTTACATTAGTATGATTATGCATTGGTGCTCACAGAAAATTCGCTACTTTGAAAATGTTCACGGGAAGCTCGCCACTTTGAAAATACATATGGCTGTTTCTACTTGACATGTTGCATTGAGTTCATAACAGTGTTCAACTTCCAAAAAATAGATAAAACAAACTCGGACTTCATGGGAACAATCACAATCACCCACATGAAGTAATAGAAGCTCACATAGACCAACTCCTCCTTTTAACTACCAACATCAGACAATGCAAGCATGTTAGAATCACCTGCTACTCCAGGCATTGTCAGATTAATAATTTCAACCAGGACACCGTTTTGATCCAACAAATATCCAAAGCCACTACTTCAAAAAAATTCTTTCCATGCTTTGACGACTTCAAAACTCAGATGTGAAATTCCACGACAAGAAAGCGGACAAGAGAATGTTAGACAAACCAGTAAGCATGCTCGCAACCTTTTACAAGCGCAGTTTCCTGCAGAACTATCTTCTCTAAGCATATCGCGCAAATCCCCTCATCACAACCTTTTTCCAGAATCACTGCTTTATTCTTCATCCCCTTCTGCAAATCATATGTTATATCATTCATTTGGGGCTCAAACCCTAAAAATCAGTAAAATGCACAAAGAAAGGATGTAAATCCACATAAATTTGACTAAAACAGTCCGCAATTGATCAACTCCTACACTATACACATATACGCCTTCAATTCCTTCCGCACAATTTCCCCAAGAACCCATATGTCCAATTAATCGGCCAATTACAATCCAGAAAACGTTCATTTTCTGGGGTCAAAGGAAAAGTTTGATATTATCTTTGTTTGGAGACATAAACAAGAACCAAAGAAAAGTTCTTGCACAAGAGATCATCAAACTCTGTTTCTGAAAATATCCAAGCAAATGGGAAAAGGAAAGAAAAGGAAAGAACATGAACCTGATCATGATGAGGAAGTGTGAGGAAATCGTTGACAATCCGCTCGCTGTCGATCTTGACGATTGAAGTCATGGTGGAAAAAAAATCAGATCTTTTCCGTACAGATTTACAACAACAAACAAGCAAACAAACAACAACAAATCGATTGTTCTAAGGCCGATCTAAAACAAAATTTGAACAGCCCTAATTAAGAAATCCCGTAAAATCAACTACCAAATGATGAACAAAGAAAAAAAAATTTCTATTTATCAGGATATGCTATAGAATAATTCTAGTGGATCCGAGAGGGAATACCCTCTTTTCGGTTGAGCAGTACCCCCAGGCGGAGGTTCGGATCGGAGCCAGAGGACAAAAATAACTGGGCGTTTGAACTTTCGAGGACTCGAGTCACTAATATTCTAAAAATGGTCCTCATTCTTTTCCTTTTTTGCTTTTTTTCACTGTCGTATTATTTCAATCATTTAAGTACACTTAATCTAATCATGTAATTGTTATCAGTACTTTTTCTTTGTTGGCACTATACTATTGTTTCGATCATGTAAGTACAGCCGGCGCAGGAAATCAAGTGATTGTTATCAGTCAGTTTTCGGTTTTCTTTGGTAAAAATAAAATGAAAATCATTTATGTCACATCCCAAAAACCAAGATGCAATTTTTTTAAAAATTTTTTGTTTTAATGAGCAAAGTAGATTTCTATTTGAGGGACTTAAGAATGGTTTTTAGTTGTGGTAGAAGCCCAAACTTGAAGAAAAAAAATCCTATTCAACTAGCGGTTTGCAATAGAAAATGTGAAAGACTTATGTTCCATGAACGCACGGTAAACATGACTTGAGATCAGATGCACAAATATGATTTCATATAAAGATGAGGTACCAATTCAAACATTTTAATAACATAGCGGATCCATGGTGGATTTGACCGGAAATGTCGAGTATTCCTTACTCTTGTTTTTTTACAAATTGTTTGGAGGCGTAAAGACACGCGTCCTTCTACGGTGAGGTCAAGGTTTTCTACCTTACCTTGCGCCAACCAATTAAACCGTTGATGGGCGGTTGTTCTTGTTTACCCCACCCCTCCCCGCCGCCCCTCCTTTTTCCCCCCTCTTTTACTAAACATTTTTTTGGTAACAAAAAAAAAGCAGGGCTAGTTACACACATTATCCCTAACTAAAGGTGTTATCTAGTCAAGCCAAGCCAAGCCGAGCATAAGCCCGAGCCCCTTGGGCTCAAGCTTAACTCATTTTGCCTCTGAGGGGTGCTCAGGCTCGGGTTTGAGTTTGACAAGCTCGGAGAAATGATGCTCAAGTTCGGCTCAAGTTGGTGCTGAAGCTCAATTTAAACATTCGAAAGGCTCAAAAACCTGTTAAAGAGCTCGATACGTAGAGCTTGGTTCAAGCTCAATTAGGCATGCTCGAGCTCGTTTAAAAAATAAAAAATAAAAACAACAACAAAACCTGTACCAAGCACTAAATTTTAACATGACCAAGCACTAAATTTCCACAAGTCTTACCAATTCTTATGACCAAGCAAACAATTTCAACAAGCCCGCAATTCTTGTGTGAAACAACCAAATCATACAAATACAAGCAATAATTGAACCAAAATTAGCACACCCCATCCTAAATCACTAACTTTACACTCCAATTTATCAAGAATGAGGGAATAACGTCGAACCAAAGACATACTAGCTGTCCCATGATTCAAGTCCAGTTTGGCAATGGAGGGACGTTTGTTCACCGTGTGTGAGCGACGCGTTGACGGTAGAGGAGATGGTGCTACAGTCAGTGGTTGGGGGAATTGTTGATAGAGATTGGTGCGATAGGGGAGATTAGGAGAGAGTTCATATGCGGAGACACCGAATCGAGGATGATAAGCTACCAAAACACCATCGGACGACTTAGGCAAACTAAGCAACACTATCGGGGGACTGCAAAGGTGTGGTGTGACAGAGGAGATTAGCGGCTAGGGCCAAAGTCAAAGGTTTGGGGAGATATGTGGTGACCTGCTTTGGCATGACACTGTCGAAGACTCAGCAGGCTGACAATAATTCTAACTCCTAGGGTTGAGAAGAATGAGGGGCTACTAGCTGCGTGCATGAGTTTGCTGCTGAGGGCTGCTAAGTAAGGGCCGAGGGTGAACACGTTTAACATTTAGATTTTAGGTTTTTACTTTATTTTAATTATTAATTATATAATCTTAATATTTATATTTATATTATTATTATTATTATTATTATTATTATTATTATTATTATTATTATTATCTAGGGTTCGATAGGCTCGAAAACCTATCAAACCGAACACTAGCATGTTCGGGGTCCCATTCGATAAGAGATTCAAATAGTAAAATTAGCTGAAGTTCATGCTCGAAGTTTAAGAGGGTTGGCTTGTTTAAAGTAATTTTGAGCTCGAGCTCGAATAGCTCGATAAAAATTCGGCCCGCGAACACGTCTATCTTTACTTTTTAATTATTATTTATGTTCTAATCCTAACTTGTATTTTGCTCATAATGTGTTCCTAACCTCATTAAAATGTTCCATCAAAATGAAATTCTTCATGTTGGACAGAAAATATCATGCCAGGCGTTAGCATAGGATTGTAGACAAAAATGCTAAATTTAACCCTTGAAAACTTTTTCTTTTTCTAAAGAATCTTTAAAACTTTAAAATCTAACAAGAAACTACTTAAGAATGCCTAGACCATCCAGCGTCCCCATTCTTGACCTCCTTCTTGGGCCAACTCTTTCTTACCTTTCCTACCACTAGCCTCCACACTTTGACCACTCTTCATTCTGCAACCCCAGTCGCACAACCCTAACAAGATGTCCTCATCATCAATTGGCTCATTAACAAATCCAATCCCACCATCGACTAGCTTGCAAATTTCCCTTCATTTCCAATGATGGGCTGGCCGAGCTATCTATTAGCTTGAGTGTTGACGAGTTGCTGGGTGGTGATGAAGCTGTGCACGGAAATGAGGTGTTTGCACTTTAACATGATGGAGAAGCAGCTGCCATCATTAATCACAAGAGCAATTTCATCTATGATATGGATGTTTTCTCTCATGCAACCTCCAAGTCCACCAGCAATAATTGGATGGCTTCATATGTAGCCGACGTATGGTAGTAACTGACAGTGTTGTTTTCAGGCAGAACAGTTAGTTGTACATGGAATAAGGTGATGTACAAAAACACAAGGCATGAAACTTCCCTGAAAAAAATGTGTTAATTTATTGCTATACAATGAGTTAGGGTTTTATGATTTCTGTGAATTCATTATGTATCTAGTGAGCAGAGATGCTGGTGATGAAAGATTACTAGTATAGGCTTTTTTTACTTCAAATTAAGTTGTGCCTATGATATAATTGATGAAATACATAAGTGAATTTGGCCAATTAAAAACTATGACAAGGGTGGAGGGAGAAAGGTTGTTGGCATCAAGGAGGGAGCGGAAGAGGTAGAGGACGGAAGGTAGGGGTTGGTGGCAGGAGAAGTGGGAGAAGGTTGGCCGGAGAAGGAGGCCAAGAATGAGAAGTAGTTTTAAGGAGTTTTTTTGTCAGATTCTAAAATTTCAAAGATTCTTTGGCAAAAGAAAAAGTTTTCAGGGATTAAAGTTAGTATTTTCCTCTATAATCATACAATGACATGGCATTTCCGTCAAATATTATAAATTCTGTCAAAAAAAGAGAGGATAAAATGGAATGTTTTAATGAGTTTAGAGACATGTTATGAGCAAAATGTAGGTTGAGGTTAGAACAGGAGCAATAATTAAAGGTTATGGGTAACAAGTGTAATTAACCCGAGAAAAACCAAGTAAAAATGTTTGTGTATGACATGTAGTTTAAAGATATTCTCCACCATAAATTTTTAAACATTTTCTGAAAATGTGTAATTTGATAAAGCAATGGTGATAAAACTTTAATACTCCCTCCGTCCCGCATTGTTTGCACCATTTGTGTTTGGCACGAAGATTAAGAAATGATAAAATGTTGTATATTTTTTCCTTTTTACCCTTGATTTGTCTTTTTTCTCTCCCCACGTGCAACACCACCAAACCCGATTCAATCTTCAATTCCATCCATGCCTTTGATTCCGACTTCGTTTTGGCCATCGATTCCGTCCGTGATGTCGCCTTTGCCGGTACTTCCCTCCGTACTTGTCGGGTCTCGTCATCCTCCGCGCCGCCTAGTGTGAACGATGTCAATCATGGAAGCTGGGTTTGCCATCCTCGATCTGCGGCCGTCGTCCACAATCGCTTCATTGCTTCTCGCCATCCACCGTCATTCTCAATCTATTGTCTTCCTCGATCGACCGCCATCCTCGATCTACCATTGTTTTCATTTCACTGCTGTCATCGATTGTCACCGTTCTTGGCGCTGCATCGTCGTTTCCTGAATCTCGGCTGTTGTCTTGATCGTCAGCAGCCCGCAAGCAACGAAGATCTTGTGGCCAGCCTTCGTCGTCCTCATCGCCTTATTGATTCGGCCTCCTTCGATCTCCTTCGCTTATCTCGATGATTCAGTCTCCTTTGATGTCATCGCCTCATCCGATCTCTTCCGATTTTGCCTCCCCCGATCTCATCCCCTCATTAATTCGGCCTCCTTCGCTTTTGTCCTTGTCTTCTACCTCTGCTTCGCAAGCCGCACGTCGCTCGCCGTCCTAGTCTCCTTACTTTGTTGCCCTGACCTCTTCACTCCGTCGCCTAGTCGGCCTGACCTCCTCATCTCGTCGCTCGCCCCGATCTCCTCGCCTCGTCACCCGCCGCCCTGATTGGCCGGCGCACCCATGTCGGCAGTGGCCAACAAAGGGATCGGAGGAACATAACAAAAAACAAAACAAATGACAGTAGAGTAGATGGGAAAGGGTATAATTGTAAAATTATCTAGTAAAACTTACTTAAAAAGGAAATGATGCAAAGAATTTGAGACGACCCAAAAAGAAAAGTGGTGCAAAGAATATGTGATGGAGGGAGTATAATTTAGCAGAATACATAGCTTTTACATCTTACGAATTGTAATTTTACTACTCATTATCATTATTTATGTGTAAGTAAATAATTTTATAAGAATGTGAGCAAAAGTTAAATGGTTTGTATATTTATTACTCACTACTATTATGAAAAAAAATCTAATATATATTATAAAAACAAGATATAATTTAGGTTGAAAATGTCTTTTCACTTAATAGATGTGATATAAAGATGACATATGGCAGATTTATTATTTTAGCTAAGAATTTTAAAATTTTTTACATTTGAATTCTGCAACTACCCCTTAGCTAATCTAACAGTATATGAGGTACAAAATGGAAATTTTGACTTTACTTTCCTTTTCATATTAACAAAATGGAATCCATCTCTTTTCCAAAATTGAATTAGAAAACTCGATCTCTTCCCTCATTCTCTTGTCTAAAGGCTTCTGACTCCTCCATCTCAGCTTTCCTTAAGTACGGCCAAAAAGCAGAAGTGGCGATCATCAAAGCCCATCATTGATCTTAATCCCAGCCACCAAAAATATTTTCTTTTTGTTTTTCCATTAGCAAGATAGTAAAAAATTCTTACAGATCTAGGATAGCCCAGTCGGTCACTCATGGCGACCCAAAACTGATTGAAAAAGTCGTTGCTAAGATCGATTGCTTTTGAGGATGATCCCCATGCACGATCGGTTATTGGCTTCTTCAATGGGATAGGGATGATTACGGAGAAAACCAAAGCGGTATCGAATATCAACGCTTCTTCTTCACCTTTTCTTTTGGATTTTGGTTTCCTTTGATTTTTGGTTAATCACAGACTAATTAATTGTTTGTACCCATGTACCCCTATCAATCTTGTTCTCGATGAATATTCTAAATCTAGTGCCGGAGTAGTTAAGAAGTAAGGAACCTTATACAAAGTCGTCGACCACATTTATGATGAAATAGTCAAGGTAAACTCTAATAAAATATAATTTCAAAGCCTTCACTTTTTAGACTAATGCTTCCTCTTTTATTTAGAAAATGACAAGAAAGATCTTATTCACCTGTTTTGTGAATAGCTGCTTACATGTATCTAAGTTTAATAATGTTTTTTTTTAATTAAATGCTATGTGAAAAAGCTAGTGGGTAATTTAAATTCATGCAATCTCTATGTTTTTTTCTTTCACAAATTATTTTCAGAAGCAATTTTTGTTAAGATTTTTGGGAAATTTAGTAATTTTTTCATTTTTGAATCAGGTTTGTTCATAAACTTATTTAGTTGGGAGTTTTTTTTATTAAAAGGAGCATAACTGAAAAATTGAGAAGAAAACCGATGTTAGTAACCAAATGCTAGCTAATTTCAACTATTTCAGGTGAAATATAAAATTGGGAAACATTTTTTTTTAATAATGCATGGATGGCAAAGTGAAATTTGTTTACCTTTTACGATTAGTGGATGAGGACTTTTTGGCTACTATGATGATTAACTTTAGGTTTAATTACCTTTAATTTGTTTCTATTGTTCTAGCTACAGATGAAAGGGTCATCCTTTACATTCATTGTTTATGTCATTTCAGTGGGTCTATGCATACTATTATCTTTCTTTTTCTTTTTACCTTTTGGAAGGATTCTTTGTGCATCTGGGGTGGTCTTGTGGGTAAATCTAGTTAGCCATGTCTTGGTAGTCATTTTCTGAATGAATAATAAACTTTTTGAATAACAATCTAGTTCATATATTTGTTTGTTCTATTCCTCTAGAATTTCCTCTTTTTCTAATTTGGCTTGCATAATTTTCACCATTTAAGTTGTCTATCTAATTTTCGTCTTCTCCTGCTCCAGGTCCAGCTTAGCTGTCTTCAAAATTTTGCATAAGATGACATGTTTATTCTATTAAGCAATTATTAATATGATCTTGGTTTGATGTTCTGAACTAACAACATTTTTATTTTACAGAGATTAGGAAAATTTTCCTGTTTCTACTAAGATTTTCATCTTCATGGCAAATCAGTTGAGTTGGTCTATTTTATAATCTGAGCAGCCTAATCACTTCCATGATTCAAATGTTGTGCACTAGTGTCCGTTATCATTTGGTCATTTTTTGCCTTAACACCAGATGGAACATTAGTGGGAAAACAAGAGTCTTGATGCTGCAAGTGAGACATTTGGCATTGTTCTATTTTGTACCCAGTCATTACTGTCAGATGCTCAACATAAAATGTAAAGGCTCTGTTTCTGCACCCATAATCTGATAACACAGTCCATTTCCTTGAAGGAATAGAGACAATTCCTATCAATTGATATTAAGATTCTAATGGATTAATTTGATTTTTAGTTTTGTGTACTATGCCCAAATAATTGTTCAAATGTTTGGTAATCCGAAAGCTCATGTGGGGGTTGGTGCTACTAAGCAGAGATTCTACTTTTCAACTCTCCAGATTTTCAAAACTCTATTTAACAATCTAAACATTGCGGTAATCATTTTTTGATAATTTCAATCTGTATAGTATTTTCTTATAGTTAATGAATATTTTAAATTATAATTTTTTTCTTTATGTTCTTTCTATAAATAGAAAATTGTATTTTTTAAATATCAATTAACTATAAAAAATATTATACAGATTAAAATTATTTTAAAATGAGTACAGTATAATATAGAGTTTCAAAAGTTGCTGTCAGGCTATATTTAAACAGCATGGGGAAAAGTATATATTGTTGAAACAAAAGGGCATAAAGTGTAATTTTACATAAACCTCAATGGGCAAATTATAATTATCCATATTTTAAATGTACAATGTTATTAGTTAACTAATCAAGTTACATTGGGGAAGATCATAACTGAATTATATGTTTGTCATACCCGACATAATTTAAAATCTCGCTGCAGTGTCAGGTATGTAATTAGTTTTTATGTAAATGTTAGTAAAACTTTAAAAAAAATTGTATTTACAACACATCATTATTACTTTATGGAAGTGAGTAATTTCATGATAATATGAGTAAAACTTAAAAAATTTATATATTTACTTCTTGTTATTATTATTCTCATATAAGTAAGTAATTACATAAGAATATGAGTAAAATCTAAAAGTGTTACATATTTACTACTTGTTATTGTTAGTTTTATGGATGTGAGTAATTCGTAAGGTTGTGAGTAAAACTTAAATTGTTTTTATATCTACTACTTGTTATTAGTATTTTGTGGATACGAGTAATTTTATTAGAATATGAGTAAAATGGTTTGAGTATCCACGACATATTATTATTTCTATGGAATCAAGTAATTTATGAGAATATGAGCAAAACTTAAATGTTGGTGTATTTACTATTTGTTGCTATCACTTTTATGAAGTTAATAATTTTATAAGAATAATAGTAAAACTTAAAAAGGTTTGTGTTTTTACTACTCATCATTATTATTTTTCTAGAAATGGGTAATTTTATATGAATAATAGTAAAACTTAAACAATTTGTATATTTACTACTTACTATTATTATTTTTATTAAAGTAAGTAATTTTCATAAGAATGTGAATAAAGTTTGGAATATTGGTGTATTTACTACTCGTTGGTATATTATTTTTATGGAAGGGGTAATTTTGTGAGGATGTGAGTAAAACGAAAAATCTTTGCATATTGACTACTTGTTACGATGCTAGTAAAATTTAAAAAATTCATATATTTATTACTTGTTAATATTTTTATGGATATTGGTAATTTTATAAGAACAATAGTAAAATTTAAAATACTTGTGTATTTATTGCTCGTTGTTATTACTTTTATTAGAATGAGAATTTCATAAGTATATGAGTAAAACTTAGAATATTAGTGTACTTACTGCTTCTTGTTATCACTTTTGTGAAGTGAGTAATTTTAGAAGGATGTTAATAAAACTTAAAAGGTTTGTATATTTAATTTTATAAAAATAATAGTGAAACTTAAAATATCCGTGTATCTACCACTCGTTGTTTTTACATTTATTAAAGTAGGCAATTTTATAAGACTGCTAATAGAATTTAAACTTTTGGTATCTTTACTATTTATTGTTGCTCCTTCTGTCCCAAAACTGTTGCTCCATTTGATTTTTTTAAGTATTTTGATTTGAATTTATTCATATTATTGTTTGTTAGAAAAAAATAAAAAAAAAATATATTTAGAAACTACATGTCTTAATTTATCATTCATATATAAATATTTTTTCATTTATATATTAAAATGTTAAAAATAAAAAATTTAAAATTAATTACTGAAAATAAATAATACTCTCCTCTGTCCCATATTATTTGAAACACTTACTTTTTAACAATTAATCTATGATTTTTTATTTTCAATTTTTAGTATATAAATAAAAAAAATTTATATAAATGATAAATAAAAACCTATAGTTTCCAAATATATATTTTTTTAAATTTTTTCTAACAACCAATAATATAAAATATAAATAAATTTAAGTCAAACTATGACCAAAAGTCAACTGTTTCAAATAATATGGGACTGAGAGAGTATAAAAATTTTGAGATGGAGAGAGTATTATTTTTATAAAAATAAGTAACTTAGTAAAATAAGTAAAAGTCCTTTTGTTCTTTTCAGTTTTTGTTTTTCATGGTTTCCTTTTGCTTGCTCAAACGGTTGCCTGATCTTATGATTAACAGTTTGAAATTGGAGCATTACATTTCATCTATTGATTAGCTTGTAAAAAATGTAACCTCACCTTTCATGTCATCTGTTGATCGCCTTTCCTGTCAAAAATGTAAGTTTGAAGGACCGAAACCCAGTGTTCGGTTGGAGGTGGATCATGTCTAAGTGAGACACATTTCATTGACTTTCTCCGACCTTCTGACCAGAACACTGATTTGCTGTGTACTATAAACAGTTGGTGAGTACATTAATGGATCATTTACTGGCTACATTGGCCCAATGGCCTGTTATTTAACCCAGATAACGTTGAGGCTCAAATTTACCACCCAAAACTTGTCTAAAGTGTAATTTCTCACCAATGTTTACATCGCCCTAAATTTCACACTAAACATTTTCCAACTGCAAAATTACCACCAAAATTACAGAAGTAGGTAAATTTCCCATTCATTCGTTAAGTAGCTCTTAAATTAAAGGAGGAAAATGGTTTTGGCTTTTTGTTTTGTGTTTCTTCTACTAGTGCACTAAGTTTACCCTTATGGTGATTATGACCTAATCTTCACCATTGGTCTAGTCCGCTACTGTTCTCACCCTCAACAAGCCAATCTTGGCCCATATGCCATCATCATTGGCCTTTTCATGGCCATGACCATAAAATACTTACTCTAGCATGATTTGGACCATGGCTTATTGGACTGTGACCCCGAGGGTTGCTCCTTTTTTGATGGCCTAATGCCATCATACGACAACAATTTGATAGGTTCTAGTTCCAAAAGGTTATCTAGCCCTTAAGCTTCAATTAACTGTGTTTGGTATTGCACACACACACTCAAATTCAATTGAATGAAACTTAGGGTTCTAAAACAGTTTCAGACACCTAGATTAATTTTGTGCTTGGTTTGATCAATATAATACAAAATTGGCTAAATCAATGATGGGGGTATTGTTGTCTAAGCCAAGCTCTTCAAAGCCTATCATTGACCAACGACAATCATAATGGATGGTGGCCGGAGAGCACTTGCACCATTACAGATTAGAGGGGAATCAATGGCATAAATAAGGGCACGATTATAAGATGGACAAGGTGAGGATGTTGGTAGAAGAAACAAAAGCAACCAAGGACCAAAACTATCATTTCTCCTTTTATTTTTACAAATTTTCCTTTTTCTAACAGTGATGGCAAGTTTGTGCTTGAAGAAAAAATTGATATGAAATTTAGGACAATGGAAATATTGATGAAAAATTTGCACCATTGACATATTTTGGGTGGTAAATTTGATATTTAAGACTATTCTTTTTTATTCTCTATTTTTTTTATTTTAGTAAAAGTATGAGCATACAATTGTTTCAAAGATATCAAACCTCTTGTTCTCTAAATTTTGTGGAATTCATGTTTTAAAAGACTTTAAAATTTTATTTTAAATAACTTCTTTCATCAAGGAGTTTTTTATATTTTAGAAAAGTTACGTAATATTTGATTAATAAAAATCTTTGGTTTTTCTTCTTTATTTTTTAATAAAAATTTGTGACATATTATAGCTTATGGGTATCCCAAGAAAATATAAATTTTTTTCCCAAAGTTCAAAAGACAGTGCGAACACCACCTTTCTTACAAGGAGTTGGCATGGGTTGGTTTTGGTTCAATTTTCTAATGAAACCAAGTTAACCTGAAATAGTGATGGTTCAAAAATAATTCTACCCAACCAGAGATTTGAGAATTGAATAGAGCCAAAGCCATGGGTTTGATTGTTTCAGTTCTATTTCTAAGATTTTTCAGTTTTTATCATATAAATATAAGAATTAGGAATTTCTTAATCCAATAAAATGCATCCACAAGTAGATTAAGAAATATTTATCATAACACAAAACTTAATCTATGTTCAAATACACATATTCTTAGTATATAAATAATTTAATAATATCATGATTTTTAATGTATATATTTAAAGTAGATATTCATATTTATGAGCAACAATTTCATATTCTACACGTTTGAATATATATGTTTATACATAACTATGTGAGAAATTTAATAATATCAAAATTTTTATTATGTATTTATACATATACTTTGGGTTTGATTCTACATTTGAACCAACTGAAAATTCTCCCTAGGGGTGAGCATTATTTAGACAAAATAGAAAAAGCCAATTACATTTGGATAAAATGGTTTAATTAATTTTCTAGTTTAAACAGTTCAGACAAAAACTGAATTTTATGTTCGGTTATTGGATCATACACTTGAAACTGAATAAATTGAATATTAATAAATATTTTACCATCATCCATATTAACCCTACTTATAGTAAACTATTTCCTGCTAATTTTGGACCATATGTTGTTTATCCTCATTTGATTTTGGATATGAGAGGTAAAATTTTGAAAGTTTATCTTATTTTTTCATTTACTAGTGTCTAGGTCTTAGAAAGATGAAGCAAATAAATTGAACAGAATAAATCAAATTGTAATTCGAATAGTTTGAATAATTTCTAACATGTAATTAGGACAATTTGGATACACTTTGTAAAAACTTAAAATCGGTTGAATCGTTGTGTTTGAATCTGTGCCAAAGCGAACCAACCGAATGTTTATCCTTAATTTTTTCATATATGGAACCATCTTGTGAACCATGATTTATTTTTAGGTTTAAATGTGAAACAATGCCCTGGACTTTATCTACTAGATTACCTAAGGGCATTAACTATGAACCAGTACAATTTAGGACCCGTACTTCTGAGTTTAAGGGTAGTTGAGTTTGAAAGGTGTGTTGGTTAGTCAGTTGAAAAATTCTTTTAAATGTTATTTGCCATCGTTTAAGTACCTTTCACAAGTGATGATGTGGCCGAGTCTATCAACTTGGTCAGGTGGTGACAAATGGCTGAACGTATGACTTTATTTGACTGATCAACTCATTTTGTGGACTGAACTGCTCCAAATTCAGAATATGAGTCTTGAGTTATACCGATTCATAGTTCAAGCCCTTAAATGATCTAGTAGACATAGTTCAAGCCCAATCTAACCTAACTTAATAGAAGTAGCTAGGATTGGATTTCAGGTTTACCTAACTCATACTCATCCATATTCCTTATGGCTATGGGTTCCAATGACGTTGGAAAAAGTACAAATCAAGTCCTTAATCTCCGTGATTTGATTTATATAATGCCTTAGAACTTTGAGATCAAAGGAGTTCATTTTTAATGTTTATAAACTATAAAAGGAAGTAATACACTCTCTCGCTTAATTTTTTAAGCCAATCTACTTTTTCATAAAGTTGTAGACAATTATATATTTTTTAGTATATTTTGATAATTCATTAAAAAAAATCATTGCTTGTCATATGTTAGTGTTTTAGGGATAAAATGAAAAATACAGTACAAAACAATAACCAATTTAAACAAGGGTTCATCATTGTGAGACATCTAAAAAAAAAGTGACAGAAATAAATTAGGACAAAAGAATATATAGTTCTAGACTTAAAGTATAGAGGTTTAATAAATTAATACTTTCTAATTCTTAGTGATTAGTGAATAAAACCAAACATGAAAGTATTTATGAAGGGAGACGTCGGTTTATATATGGAATTACTTGAGAACTCATGTCTTATTAAATAGGAATTCTTGTCTTATTATCCATGTCTCAACTGTATTACTCTTGGTTTTTAAGCTAACTCTGCTACAATCAATAAACTATTTATTTTCCATTTTTAAAACAAAAAAAAAAAACAAAAGAAAGTATACAGTGGGTCTTGGACATAGAATATGAAAAGAACAATGTTGATTGGCCACATGCTATTGAGACAATTCATTGTGATACCGATAACTCAAAATAGACCCAATATCAAATACCAGACTAACAGTATGAGACTCAATAGAATCAAGTGCGCTTATAAACTAGGGCATAGGTTCATAAAGTGCAATCATTCAGTATAAGTATAAGAAGTGTCTCTTTCTTTCTCCAGTAGATAGACGATCACCATAGTATTCACTTAAGCTTCAGAGGAACCTTATTAGTTACACTGTTGAGGGACCTTTTAATGTTATTTTCCTTGTTTTTGTACATAGATGATTGAAGTCAGCCTATAGATCTAGTGCATCCTTTGTTTATTATAAAGCCACTTGTAGTTTTGTTACTAAAAACCATCATTTATGGGAATGTGATAGCCCTCTAGCGACCTATTAAAGTGGTATTCCCATATGTGCTTTTAGAGAAACACAAAAGCAAAATGAAACACATTGAAAGGTACAATGATTTCAAGATAATGATCTAGGTCATGGCCATTGGAGAGGTCAAATATGAGTTTCCACCCTTAACAATCTAGCAACATTAAAATCTAGAGTCAATTATCCTGGTCATCATAATTCTCGGCAATCAGAGTAGTATGTTAGAATTTGTCACAGTTTTGACCTTAGGCAATGCCAAAGTGGATGATTGATGATACATCAAGATCTATGAGATGACAATGATGGTGGCTGAGGGAATTTTTAACACTTGGTCTCTAGCTATGTTTAAAGAAACTCCAAATTTTTCGAGTTATGATTGAAAAGAACCGTAACTATTGACAGTCTCTACATGCACTTAGACAATAAGACCTTTAATAAGGAAGACCCCTATTTTAAAAAAAAAGGCTAATACATAAGGCCCTTGATAAGGAAGGCCTCTATTTTGAACTAGGTCCAATAAGTAAGACCCCTTATTTTGAATGATGACTAATAAGTAAGACCCAAATTTTGAAATAGTGCTAATAAGTATGGCTTTTATTAATGAAGGCCCTAATTTCGAGTAAGGGCTAACAAGCAAGGCCCCTATTTTGGAAGATGACTAATAAGTAAGGCCCTTCATAAAGAGGGCCTCTATTATCAACAAGGTCTAATAAGTAAGCCTTTATTTTGAGTAAAGACTAATAAGTAAGTGTTAAGTGCATAAATTCACGATCAAAGTGTTGATTTTTCAACAACTTTGACTGACAATTTCTTATAACTCTTCCCTCTTTGTCTTAGTTCTTCCTGTTTTCTTTGGCTTACTATAGGTTGGGACTGTGTTGCGGACAGGGCGTTAGAAGCGGACTTGAGTGGGATGGCGTTGGAATTACAGAAGCGGAAAATCAAAGTTGGCGACGCGTCGCCAGAAATCGTGAAGGTTGGCAATGCGTCACCAACGATATCACTGTTCTGAGAACTCTTTCCCATTTGGTGACGCGTCGCCAGAATTCGACCCAGATTGGCAACGCGTCGCCAACGTCACTCTGTTTTGCCGAAAGATCACATTTTTGTTGGTCCCCCACTCTTCCCACCTGATGAGCTCGCTTTGTAGAGGGAATGCTTATCCCTTTAGGGATTAAGGGAGAGGAAGTATAAATAGGAAAGGGAAAGAAGAGCCCAAGGACCTCACTTGGCTGATTTGGATCTCTAATCACTCTTGGAGATTTTGGATCATCAAGGAAGCGATTTGGGGAGCTTGAAGAAGGGGTGATCATTCCTAGGAGCTCAACCTTTTAAGGGTTTTCTTGGGTTTCTTCTGTCCTCTCTTTTAGTTGTTGGATTTTCGTGGATGTTTTTATTGTGGGATTTGTGATGATGTTTAGTATGGGTTGTGAGTAGTTCATTTTATCTCTCTAGGGTGACATTTATTACCTTGTTACTTAATGAATTTGTCTTGTGGTTATGTATGAGATTCTCTTGTGTTGTCCCTTTCATTGTGCTTATTGTTGAATGATGGTAGGCCACCATACACCATGTGCTAGTTCACTTAATCTTTGAGAAAGGTTTAATAGGTGATGAAGAGAAATGGAGGGGGCATAGTGGTAACCTAAATTAGAGATAATCTAGGTGATCACTAGGAATCAAAAAGAGGTTTAATCCTTAACCACTCTAAGTTAAAATTGGAGCTTGAGTAAGGACTAAGTTAGTTGAGGGTGAGCAAGGACTCATATTGAGAAAGAAGTTCTTGATGTGAGATCCTTATTACCACACAAGGAAAATCATACTTGAGGACAAACTTTCTTGGGTAGCAAGGGGTAGGAGTGGAATCCTAGGGAGGTAGTTGCCTTAATCCTAAGTTCTTTTGACAAGTTCTTTTTAGCATCTAGAGATTTCTCTTAGCGTAATTCCATTAAGTACCTCTTTAGGACCTATCAACTTCTTTAGACTCACTTATCTCTAGTTTTAAGTTAAGTAACTTGAGTAATTTGAATTTCGAATCTAGGAAGAGTCACTAAATTCCCTTGGGACGATACCCCTATTCACCTTTGAGTACACGACAATTCCGTTCGGTTGCGGGTTTTTAAAGGTTATAAATTGATAAACTCTTAGTTTTACAACAGTAAGACCTATATTTTAAACAGAGCTAATGAGTAAGACCCTCTAATAAGGTGGTCCATATTTCAAATGAGGGCTAATGAGTAAGGCCCCTATTCTGAAATATGGTTAATAATAAGTCTCATGATAAGCTAAGCCCTTATTTTGAACAGGTTACTAATAAGTAAAACCTTTATCTCAAATGAGGGCTAATAAGTTAATATTGAAATGATAGTCTGAAAAGTAATATGGTAAAGTAATCTACTAAATGCGAAATTGTAAGAAAGATTTGGGATGGATCAAAATAGTAAACCATTGGACAAAATATGGGATGAAAGGAGTAGTTTTTTAAGCAATTAAAGCGAGAACTTATCCTATTGTTAACTTTCCAAAATCTTTAATATTAATTGCTAATCTTGTTACTAAACGGGGTCGTAGGCTTTGTTAATAAGCAACTTAACATTATAAATTGAAAATGCTATCAACATTATGGCTTTTAATTTTAAATGTTTGAGTAATAATATCTTTTAAAGGGTAAATGGCATCATGAGTCCTTTAGCTTATTTTTTTGTGTCATAACACTAAATCTCGTTTTCTTTTTTCAATTTATTCCCATAAAGTCTCTTAACTCTTGAAATGCATTCTAATTAGGTCCCTTTCATCATTTCTAGCGGCTATAGAATCTTAATTCCAAAAACCATTATTACCTAGGTTTTTTTTATCCTGCTTCTAGCACCTAAAATTTATCCCTTTCATCATTTCCAATGTCTATAGAGTCTTGATTCCAAAAACCATTATTACCTAAGTTTTCTTTATCTTGCTTCTAGCACCTAAAAATTATATATCAAATGTTTCAGCTACCATATTTAACGCATTCTAAGCGTCATTTCCTCTCCCTCTACCTGTCCATTAGAGATTTTCTATCCCCTATTTCCTAACCAACCCTCTGCCAATAGGTGACTTACCACACTAGTTGAAGTTGCCAAACTAGCTAACATTTCCTATAGCCTGTCTGTTGTCAAAAGATTACCACCCAAATCACTACGCTGTCATTCGAAAGAAGGTTGGAAGAGGGAAGCCCAGTCCTCTATCATCCATCTTTGTGGCCTAGTCTAGCTGTTTTCGGTAGCCTTCTTGTAGTTGGCTCCAAGGGAACTTTGTTGTTGTTGATATCATTTCTTACACATGGAACCAGTTTTATTTTGAAGTGATTGTATTGTAAGGGCAAAAAGTTTGATTATCCTATTGTGGAGTGCCTGGAGATACAAGATCTGAACGCTTTGATAAGTAATGATATTATTGCAATCAAGCTCTTCCTCTAATAGCTTGTGGCAACCAGTTGGAAGTATTATGTCTTCGTGGTTGAAGAAGCATTGCTGGTTTAGGATTATGTTGGAGAGATAGGATTTTGAAGTTCACAACTAAAATGAAAACCATAAACATTGAAATATGTTTTGGGATTAGAGGTATTAATTAAGGATATAATCGAAAAGTATTGAAACATGAAGTTTGGAACAGTTACTTGGGAAAAATAAGGGGACAAAAGATGTTATTTTAAAATTCATTTGTTTTTTTTTATGCCACAACAGTT
Source organism: Aquilaria sinensis (assembly GCA_005392925.1). Classification (NCBI taxonomy): domain Eukaryota; kingdom Viridiplantae; phylum Streptophyta; class Magnoliopsida; order Malvales; family Thymelaeaceae; genus Aquilaria; species Aquilaria sinensis. Next base: position 178,343 of record SMDT01001068.1, on the reverse strand, counting down.
ATTTTTTGTTTAAGTTAGAGTAAAATCCATCGGAGGTCTCTTAACTTATTATTATTTTTTATCTCAAACGAGTACTCTATCTTAAGGTTGTTCTACCGAAATACCCTACCTTATTATGTGTGTTCCAATTGGGCCCTTTTCATCAATTCTAGCGTTAAATTGGACGGAAGTTGCTGATGTAATATTAATTAATACTAAAAAATATAAAATAACAATTCTAGTCCTCAGAATTTTATAATCAATAATTTTTAAACCTTAAATATATTAGTTTACGGTTTACACCCCTCCCTCACCCCGGCTCCTCCCTTCGCCCCTCCACCTTCGGCCAACCACCTACCATCCACCAAGGCTTCCCTCCACTTCCGTCTAGATTCGCCAAAACCGTTCGCATTTTTCATCTCAATGGAACAATTTGCGTTCTTCATCTCGTCGACACACCGACCACCGTCTCCGAGCAGCCCTTCACCACCATTGTCGATGGGTTATCAGCATCAGTTACCCAGATTCTGTCTCTCTATCAAAGTCTGTCATTGCCCAGTCGATTCTCTCTCCCTTTCAAAGTCCAAATGGTCATCACCGCCCTCAACGACACGTTTTTAGCATCAACAACCCAGATTGTCGCCTCAATATCAGCAACTCGTGGCCATTGACCCCGAATAGTCACCTCGCAATTGGTGTTTTGAGAACAAACTCAAATCGTCGCTCTGTCATTGGTGACTTGCAACACCCTCGTGATTGGACGGCAACTGGACTGGGGAGCTCGGTATCGACAGAGAAACCAAACGACGATGAAGGCTGGAATTGACGAAGGAAGGGATCGATTCGGAGAAAGAAGGAATCAATTGACCGCCCTCATCGATGCTCACCCTGGCTATCACCGCCCTCGCGCCCCCACTGTCAGATTTGAATTGTGATTAACAGGCCTCGCGAGATTGGTCTTCAATTCGATTGAGGCTGGCCGATCCTCGCGGGACTCCCGCGGCGGAAGACGGTGGTGAAATGAACAGGCTCCTGTTATGTGAAATGAATCGGACCTTGAGTTTGCTTGATACCTGAGTTGTTCATCTGATTGAAATTGAAAAGCTTGAGGGTTAGAAGTTATCCATTGTTCATTAAATGAGAATTAGGGGTGTAAATAGTATATTTAAAAGTTTAGGTTTAAAATTATTGATTGAAAAAGTTAGAGGACTTGAATTGTTAAATTTATGGTTATTAGGGCCAATTCATTTGAGTTAAAGTCAATTAACTTTTTTTAACTTTTACAGCTTTTTTACTTGAAACCAATTTTATTTAAAAGTCAATGTTATGTAGATACAATAATCAATTTGAAAGTAAATTTTTAGGATGTTGTTAAATTTTTATGAATTTTTCTTTTTTAAGGCTTGAAACTAGAAAAATTCATAAAAATTTAGTAAAATTATAAAAATTATATTTTCAATTGATTATTGTAACTACATAATATTGGCTTTTAATTAAAATTAGTTTCAAGTAAAAAAGATGTAAAAATAAAAATAAGTCATTTTATAATCAATTGACTAAAGTTAAAACGAATTGGGTGTTAGTTTTTATTAATCCACATCATCTATTCTAATGACAGAAGTGATCTATATCAGCATTATCCACTGTTGATTAGGATAAAATTGGACATATCAGTAATTTTTATCTATTGTGACAGTAAAATGGATGGAAAGTATTTAATTAGAACACATATAATGAGGTAAGGTACTTTAATAGGACAACTTTAAGGTAGAGTACTCATTTGGAACATAAAAATAAGTTAAGGGATCTATGGTGGGATTTAATTACCCATTTAAGTTAACATTGGAAATTATATAAGAAGGTGAATTAGGACGCACTTTAAGAAGTAAGAGATTTTATGAAAGTAATTTGAAGGAAAGAGATCCGTTTTAAACAAAAAAAATAAGTTAAAGAGATCCATAATGTAATTTAAGTTATGAGATTCACAATGTAATTCAGCCTTATTTTAAACCTAAGATTGATCTTAAGCATTATTTCGGAAGAAAGGACTTCTGAGGATAACTTTGTGCCGGCTAAAACAATTGAAGCATTTTCAAGTGTTAAACAAAGAGAGACAAACTTTCATATTATTTAATTAATTTCCAAAACCATCTAAAATATACTTTTTGAAAACACCATCTAAAATATACTTTTTGAAAACACCATCTAAAATTTACTGTTTTTGGAAATTTCATCAATAAAATTCAACTCAACTGTGCGAGAGAGTGGAAGTTCTTTTAGAAAACGTCACCTCAATTAATATCAATTTTCTTTATTTCGAAAGAATATGAAGAAACCCGAACACCAAATAACAATTTTTTTTTTATTTCAGACAAAAATATGATATACTGATATTAATTGTCTTCTTCTATATATTGCCAAAGGTGAACAGCTAAGAAGATAAAAATTATTGTGTAATTTAAAATATTTGCCAGCTTCGACCTTGTTCCTAGGCACAAAAATTCCTATTAGTTTATCGTGTTAGCTTATCCACTACATCTATTTGCCAGCTGCTGCCTTGTAGCTTTCCTATAAAAGTTCATATTAGCTTATCGTTTTTCATCTATCACTGAGAATTGTGACTAATCAGCAACTCATTTTCCAGATATCTTCGAGAAAGATGGTGATCTCTCGGGCAAAGTTGGTTTTCCTCCTCTTAGCATGTTTTGATCTCGTGATGCTTCAGCTCACAGGTACGTACGTCCTTTACTTTTTATTGTATCTATTTTAATTTGCAGTTCGTTTAGGGGCATCAATCTCATCCAAACTTTATCTAGCCTTCATTCGCAGCAAACACATGTTCTGCTGGGAAGTGGATGGAAAAAAGGGATATGGTAGGGATCAATTTGTTGATCATGTCTTTATAAAGTGGAAAAGCTACAGATGGTCGTTTTGCCAGAGCGATTTCTTCAACTATCATCTCCCTTGGAGGGCCTCTAGTGTTTGAGTTTGATGATAAGTCGCCCGAGTCTAGGGCTCCACCTGAGGTTGCTGCAGTTTAATTTTCTTTCGGCGACCATTGTTCCCGGGGTCTCCGCCGCTTGATGATGCCGATAGACAGATTATCTTTTGACGCAGTGAAGCGGTTCGAGCCCTTATTAAATTGTTTTGTAGGGTGCAGTAATCAGTATTCGGTTCAAATTGAAGAAAAATAAAAAAACTAAAATCATTTAAGAGTTTGGTTTGGTTAATTTGATAAGTTAGTTTGGTTTCGGTTGAAATTAAATAATAAAAATTTAAGTTTTGGTTTTGTATTTTGGTTAATTCAGTTACAGAATTAATTGAATTTTTTGTTATTAGATTTTTTTAAAAAGTTTTATCATTGACAATAAAATTATAGACAAATCCAAATTAGCTTGGATTCTTATTTTTTTTTCAATGGACAATAAATCTTCTATATTGAATAAAATTTAAAAAGAAAAATAATATATCTTTTTCATTCTCTCTCATAAAATCTCACTCCCATTTTTTTTTGTTAATTCAGTTTGGATTGAATAGAACTGAAATATTTTGGTTTGAATTTAGTTTTAGATGCTAATTTGATCTATTTAATTTGTTATTATCTAAATCCAAAAACTGAATAAATCAACAAATTCTGTTCGATTTAAACCGAAGGAATTGAAAAATTACCCTTAGTAGAGTGAGCTTGTTTAGTAGGTCCTCTAGATCTATTTGGTTTAATTTGGGCCCCAGATTCTTTTCCACCATTAATGGTAGCGTCCACTTCTGGTGCTTTTAGATCTTTTTCCGGCCTAGAGATTAAGGGACATTTTACTAGTATAGAGGAGATATATTTGCCAGCTAATTAGTGATTTGGCTTGACTTAAATTTCGTTCCCATATTTTTTAAATACTACACTTTACACAATACAAAAGTAATTTTTTAAACGTAATTTAAATTATTTGATAATTATATTCAACTGAGAGAGATAAAATATAGATTACTCAAACTATATGGGATGGTGACTATCTGTAACAATAACAAACCGCTACGATAGGATTTTCCTTTTGGAATTGATGTTGTCCCGATTCCAATGAGCGAGTTTATTTTGACAAATTTATTTCGGTATAGCTAATAAAAGGATCTCGTTGCTGATTAAAACTGAAAAAAAAAAAACCTTACAATGGCATAATGCACTTCTCAATATTGCACGAACTAAGAATAGCCAAAATCAAATAAAAGCAACGAAAAAACAAAACAAAATGCATTGAATAAAAACTAATAAAAAATAGTTAAAGGGCCTCCTTCTATGATTCATTTTGACGACACAGAGCCCGCAAAGAGATTACAAGAAATGCATAAAACTTAAGTTTTTGGATGACAATAATTTTTTACTAAGTAGCCCTTAAAGCTTTTCTATTTTTTTTTTTGAAATTATTGTAATATAAATATTTATAGTTTTGGTATCTAAATTTTTTAAAAGAAATTAAAATTATTCTTTTTATTTCATAGTGGCAACCATTGAAAATAAAGAGGAGGCCCTGGAGTGTCCTGAAGAAAATATGTATTATCTTTCTGATTGTTTCAGTATTAAGGATGTGTGTTACGAAATTTGTCAAGGTGCAAGCGGTCAAATGCTTGATGCTGTAATTAAATTCTACTTCTTTTGTGTTGATTCCTCCAATTGCTGTTGCCAGTGGTTATAATTGCATTGAATGTAGCTACATGTAATGGAAATTGTCACAGAGATAATTTATAAACAATAATGTGACATCCCTCGCTTACTTATGCTGGAAGTTATGATACGTACATACTTTTATTATAATATTTATATTTTATTTAAATAAATTTCTCATATTTGTAGATATATGTTATTTTAAATTCAAATCTATGTTAGATTTTGTGTGCTAAATCTAATCGTCATTTGACTTTTGAGACATAATGAGTGTTTTGAGATTTTTTTTTTTTCCAACAGACATCACAGAATAATCAAACATGCCTTTAACCTCAAACGGCCTATGGACAATAAAACAAAAGGGACCATAGACGATGTTTTTTTGAACATTTATTAGTGTTTTTAAACGTTGCAATACCTTTACTAATTAATTAGGAAATGAGGCAAAAAAGGCGACCAACATGCAGGTAATGTTTTATGTATTTCCTTGCATTTTAAAAAACATAGGTAAAGTACTATAATCAATGATGCTTTTCATGAAAAAAATGCCGGAAATGTACTATATTTAATACTCTATCCATCCCAATTTAGATAAAATGTATTCTTTTCTGGGTTATTTCAAAAAGGTTGAAACATTTCCTCTTTTGAAAAATTGTAAACAATCAATTTATCCTTTTACCCACATTTAAACTCTCAATACACAAAATCCAATAATTTTTTTTAAATCTCCACTCAATTTTTTACTGTACAAAACCAAATTTTTTTAATCATTATTTAAACTCTCATTACAATAATAATAATAACAATAATAATAACACAAACTACATACAGCTTAATCTTTGTGTCCAGAGAAATGTTTCAAATAAAATAGGACGGAGATAGTAGCTTCTTTGTCAAAAAAAAAAAAAACATCACTAATGTACAATATTCAGTAGCTTTTTCTATAGAAAACGTCGGCAAAATACCTATTACGTCTATATTTACCGGTGATTAAGAGCAAAACACAACTATTATGGCTAGCTAAAATATTAATTTTCCCTTTCAAGTATATTCTTGTCCGTTTGTTTCTTAATATGAGACCAAAATATTTTATATTTTCAGCAACATAAATTGCAACAAAATTCATATAAAATTTTAAGACATCAAATAATGAAATTTTTTTCATTAATACAAGTTGTAACAAATTCATACATATAGGAACTTTAGGTATGAAAATATGAAAAATTTTCATTATTGTATTCATGTCTATTGTACTCAAATTCCTACAAGAGTCACAAGCAAACACTAATCTCCAAAAGCTCCACAAGCACTGCACCAACTCCTACTACATTAGTGCTCCAATCTATTGAAACAAAATTTGAGAAGAGTTAAACAAACAGATGAACATCAAACTCCAAACCAGCAAATTAATCACAATGTGCATCTGAATCAGGAATTAACATCATGGAACATCATTTTTACCTTAATTAGGATAAGCTCTAGTAATTGACTGATCGCAGGTCTCTATGTTAACTCTTTCAGTTTGTTGTTTAAAATTAACATTGTCAAGATCAGTTTCTTAAAAGAATACAGTAATGGGAAAAGTGTACCAACAAGAAGATCAAAAGATAGAAAGCAGTATCTACCCAAGAAAGAAAATAACAAACACTAAATGGACAGTAAACATAATTAAAAAGGACATAACATCTCACCCCACGACTTAGACCACAGGAAAAGTACTTATAATACATTTGATAAAGTTTTCGTTGGTTGACAAAAAATAATACATGTCTTGGCCAACAATCTGAAAATGGACTTCAATTTTTTTAATACAAAATAAATTTTTACAGTGAGCTAAATCAGGAACTGAGGTAAACCTAAAGTTTAGAGCAATAATAGAAAAAAAAAAAGAAGAGCTAAGAAAAAGACCAATGTTTACCTTTTTTTTAAAAAAAATAAATGTTGCTTTCAACAAACAAGAATAATTGGAATTAAAGTTGAAACCAGAAAGAAAAAGAGGGCAGGATACCTCCAGTGGCCAACCTTTTACAACAGACACATCCCTTGGAATACCCATCTGTTGTCAAAAAAACATGTGCTTCTTAAATGTTCAGACCAACCTCAAAAAACAAAGTCAACTGCAATTTCAAGTTTAAAATGAAATTCTTAGTCGCTAAATAAGAACAACGATTGTACACCTGCAGGTTATAAAACAAAAATAGAAATATTCAATTCAAGGCGATGATCTTCAAGGAAATCACAACTTTTTTTTAACATCCATCCGAATAGTATAAATATAATCAATCAAGAGTACAAAAACATAAGACTAGCCAACCGCTAATCACTTGTCCAGGAGCACCCCTCACCCGCACCTATAAGCTTAACCCTACATAAATCTACAACCATTTTTTTACAGCTAGTTCAGGACTACACAACCATTCCACCCAAGAGCATTTTAACTTATCACATCTACTAATAACCCACGAAGAAAAAAGATGAGACCTGAACTTCTGAAAGCACCTGCACATTCGAAATCAAATGCTCCCCAAAATAGCTTTGTTTCTTCTTTTCCAAAGTGACTAGACCGTCACAAAAGTAACGGCCTCTCATTCTTTACCCTATTTTTTACTCAGCGAGTGATCTTGATAAGGATTCAAAAGAACTGTAGCTTGCCCATTTGATCTATTTGCCAATTGCTACCTTGAGTTTCCTATAAAATTTCATATCAGCTTATCATTTTCATCTTTCACTGAGAATTACAAGTGATCAGCAACTCACTTTCCAGATTTCTTTGAGAAAGTTGGTTTTCCTCCTCGTAGCATGTTTTAATCTCATGATGCATCAACTCACGGGTACATCCTTTACTTTTTATTGTATCTATTTTAATTTGCAGTTCGTTTAGGCGCATCTCATCTAAACTTTATCTAGCCTTCGTTATGCTGGGAAGTGGATGGTAGGGATCAATTTGTTGACCATTTTTCTATAAAGGGGAAAAGCTAGAGTTCTTCAACTATCATATGTAAGAAATCTTAAAACAACACAGTTGAAAAATTAATAGAACTTACATCCAACTATGATTGATCAAGTGAATTATAGTGCTTTGAGCCGCAAAAAATAGAGAGAGTTAGGAGAATTTTCTGATCTATGCCTCGTTTCTTTTCTGTCTGTTTCTGATGGGAGACACAAGCTCATATATACAAGTTAGACTAGAAACCCTATTTAAATAGAAATTTGCTACATTAATTCCACTTACCATGGAATTTACTATAATAACAAATATCCTTTCCAAACTGAAGCATGTAACTAAATTCTTTATAGTAAAAACTCCTTCATTATCACATTTATTTAAGTAAATTATTATATATACAAAATACCAATATTAGTAATTTGAAAACCAAAATGGCATGTGGGCCACACTTTAAGGGATTTTTACATTCTCCCACTTGGTCCACATGACACTTACCAAGGTGATAAATCTTACAATTTTTACACTATTTGGTCAAGAATAACTTTACATATGGATCATAGAGGTCATACTCTTAACCAAGCATTTCCTTCCATGTATCACAATATATATTACCATTCAATGGATACTTTATGAGAAAACAATTTCTCCAAAAAAGTTCAACGTTATGTATCTCCATAGATACGAAACATGACACTCAATGTGCACATAAATCATGTTTTCTAAGAAACTTTATGGACAAATTTGTTCCAAAACAAAACTACAAGAGAAATTTAATGTGCAAAACCAAATGAGCTAAGTTTCATACACTTCACATGATCCACATATTGATTTGCCGAAAAAGCTTTAGCCATGGGATCTCAAATATCAAGAAAGTGCTAATATGCTCAATGGCCAATTGTTGTGCCACTACCTTCTCTTTCATTACCAAATGCTTTATCTCTATATGCTTACTTTGGCTTTCAATTTTATCATTATTTGCAAAGATCACGATAGCCGAATTATCACAACATATCTTTTTAGGTCTTGATATAGAATCAACAATCTTAAGGCCTGAGATAAAGTTCCTTAACCATATAACTTGTGTTGCAGCTTTATAGGATGCAATGAATTTTGCCTCTATGGTGAATGATGCGGTAATGGATTATTTTACACTCTTCCAAGATACAGCTCCTCTAGCAAGAAGGAATATATACCCGAAAGTAAACTTTAGTGTGTCCTTAGATCCACCAAAATCAGATTCCAAATATCCAACCAGCTCCAAATGGTTGGAATGCTTATAGGTTAGCAAATAATCCTTAGTTCTTTGCAAATATTGGATGACCTTTTTAGCAGCTTTCCAGTGACCTTTCCAAGATTGCTTTAATACCTATCAAGCATTCCTATTGCAAATGCTAAATTAATTTTAGTGTAGATCTGCGCATGCATTAGATTCCTAATAGCACTAGCATAAAGGATAAATTTCATCCCCTTTCACTCCAATGCATTTTGTGGACACTGATCCTAGTTAAATTTATCCCTTTTAACAATAAGAGCTAGTGACAGAGAACGATTTTTCATATGAAATCTTTCTAAAACTTTATTAATATAGGCCATTTGAGATAGTCTTAAAGTCCTTCTAGGCCTATCCTTGTTAATCTCTATGTCAATGACATAGGAGGCTTCACCCAAATCTTTCATTTCAAAGTTTTGAGAAAAAAAATCCTTCACATGATGAAGTAGGCCCAAATCATTAGTTGTAAGTAAAATGTCGTCCACATATAAGATCAGAAATATAATTTTGCTTCCATTGACCTTAAGGTATATACAGTGATTCATAATGTTTTCCATAAAACCATAAGTGGTTATGACATCATCAAATTTTAAATACCATTGGCGGAAGGCTTGCTTTAGCCCATATATAGATTTCTTGAGCTTGGAAACTTAGTGACTTTCTTGCTCAAGGCAAAACCCTTCAAGTTGAGTCATGTATACCTCTTCCTCTAAAGATCCATTTAAAAATGCGATTTTTACATTCATTTGGGTGTAACTCAAGATCAAAATGAGTTATTAAGGCCATGATTATCCTAAATGAATCTTTCTTAGAGACTAGAGAGAAGGTTTCATGATAATCAATGCCTTTCTTTTGAGTGTACTCTTCAGCAACAAATCTAGCTTTATATCGTTCAACATTACCTGAGATATCTCTTTTAGTCTTATAAACTCATTTGCAGCTAATGGCCACTAATCCTCTAAGTAACTCAATAAGGTCCTAAACTTTGTTCTTAGCCATTAAATCTATCTATTCTTTCATGGCATTAAGCCAAAAAGATAAACCTTTGTCATTCATGGCATGTAAAAATGATTCTAAATCGCTTTTATGTCCAATATCACAATCAGACTCTTAAAGGTATACAAAAAAATCATTAGAAATTACTGGTTTCCTTACCTTTGTAGATCTCCTTAGACCCACCACTTCAATTGGATTTTCTTCATTTTGGTGGTTAAGTTCTAGTGGGTGCTCTTCTTCATGAGCCATTTATTCAGGTTACTTTTCAAGTATATCAGATTGGTTGTTTTGAATAAAAACCAAATTTCTTGACTTAATAAGCAACTCAGATGACTCATTTTGTTCCTCAAAGTCAACTTTACAAGGAACAATACTCCCACTAGTCCTAGGATCATGAAGCAACTTAGCATTTTTAGACTCAACAATTTTAGAGGTATGTAAAGGACAATAAAACTTGTATCCCTTGGAGCTTACTGCATAGCCAATAAAATAACCGCTAGCTGTCCTTGAATCCAATTGCTTCATGTGAGGATCATAAATCTTTACTTCAACATAATAACCATATAGGTGCATATGGTTCAAACTAGGTTTCCATACATTCCATAACTTGAATGATGTTTTGGGAACCGCCTTGGATGGAACCCTATTTAAAATATACACAACGGTTTTCAATGTTTCATTCCAAAAGGATTCAGGTAGATTAGTGTTAGTGTTGTGCCCAAAGCCAATAATGAGATAATTGTATTTTGCACATTAAGTTATAATATTTTATTGAGGCATCATTTCAATAATTATGTTTGTTATTTGTTTCTGCGAAAGGTAATCAAATATAATTATAACCTTTGAATAATGATATTTTTAAATATCCCTGGTCTAGTATTATTGTGGAACGGGTTACAATAATACATAAAGACTAGCATATGTGGAGACTAATATGAGATATATGGTCTACATATGGGTACAAGTTGGAACTGAACCGACCCACCATGAGAATGCTACATGGATTGTTATATGAGTGTCATAAGTGATTCTCATAGCGATCACATATATATAGTTCTTTGACCTAAGGTCATCAAGGTTCCCTACATGTGAGTCACACACTTTGATGCTTTCTTTTGTTGCTCGTAATTGAGTGAATATGAAGAGGGTCAATTGGTTGTGTTATATATCATGCGGAGGGTTTTGTATAATCAAGATGAGATTTATCCCTCCTATGTAACAAAAATGATATCTTAGGATCCCTTGATTGAGTGAGACTGAGGAAATGCATGATATGCTCGGATAAGTTGATATGGGATATCAATGTCATCAATTTTTGTCAGTTTACTAGATAATCAAGAAACCTTAGATTGGGCTATACGAGAATGACACATTCTATATCTTGTGCTCAGTCTTGATATCTTGGACAAAAGATAATGACATATACGAATAATGATCATAGAGGTTTAGTCGAATCATCGACTATTTTATCACTTGAGTATAAATGATGTGTTGCTAGATATCGCTTATTATTTATGATCATAAATGTGATTTATGACCATTGCCAACATGGTAGGAGCATATAGGGTCGCACACATAGAGGTAATTGGATTATTTGAGTGCATGAGCCCAAATTATTTGGGTTTTGGTTTCATGATAATTTTGAATTAATAATTAGACTAAAGGTTGAGCCATTATGAAGCCCGAATTAAACTTAATTGGATTAAGATTTTGAAATCCATTAGGCTTGGGAGTTTATTCTTACTATATATACATCATACAGTGAGAATTTTCATAGCTCTTGCTTTAGCCTCCCTAAGGATAAAATCAGAAGGGTTCTGAAAAGTTCCAGTGGCACACTTCTTTTGCCATTCTTTGGAGGAAAAAGCTAGCACTGCGGGCACAAAAAGGAACGCATTTGCCGGGATGTGGTAGAGGCATGGTAATCCGAGAGGCTCGTGTGGATATTATCGGGAGCTTGAACACTTCAACTATTCAAGTCTTTGTGATTCGACTCAACTATTGGGTGAAAGATCCCGGCCAGCTATATATGAAAATTTTGAACACCTGATTCACTTTGTTTCACTTGGATCCTGTAGGGTTTTGGTTACTTTCGCTGCGCTTATTTGGCTCATGAAACCCTACAATTAATGTTACTAATCATGCACCTTACCATGTCCATAAGAGTAAGATTCCTTCTTTTGGCTGCACCATTTTGTTATGGTATGCCAAGCATCATATATTAGGCAATGATACCTTCTTGCTCAAGAAACTTTGTAAATGGACCTGACATTTGTCTTTTTCTATGTATCTCCCAAAGTACTCATATTTTTCTATCAAATCTAATAATTTTGATCTTTTTCTCTTTTTGCTCTTAACTTTTGTCTTATAAGACTTAAAAGCATAAAATGCTTCAGCCTTATTAAAAAGCAAATAGAGATACATGAATCTTGTATGGTCATCAATAAATAAGATAAAATATCTTTCACCATTAAAACAAGGCAGAGTAAACAGTCCATAGATGTCTGTGTGTGTGATCTCTAAGGTTTTTGAGCTCATCCTGACACCCCTACTGGTCTTATTAGTCTGTTTTCCTTTTATATAGTCCACATAAGTGCCAAAGTCAATAAAATCAAGTGTTTTAAAACTCCATTGTTTACTAACCGTTTGATTCGCTCTATGAAGATATGTTTCAATCTCTTATGCCATAAAGATGAGGAATTCTCATTAACCATGCTTCTCTTTATACCAACATTTATGTGCATGGCTAAATAGCCATTCTCAAATGTGGGATCAAGATCGAATTTGTATAAACTATCAATTAAAGTTCCATCCCCAATGAAATTTTTATTCTTTGAAATAAAAAAATTTGAGTCTTTAAACAAAAATTCATATCTAACTGAAACAAGGTTATAAATTACATTTGCTTTGATCAATGTAGCTACATGTAATGGAGATTTTCATAGAGATAATTTATAAACAATAAATGAGACATTCTTTGCTCACACATGCTCCAATTTATTATTCATATTTTTACTAAAATCTCTATATTTTATTTAAATAAGTCTTTCGTATCTATAGATGTATGAGTTTAAAGTCAATTTCATGTTGCATTATGTGTGTTGAATTTGATCATCCTTTAAGTTTTGATATATACTGGGTGTTCTGAGAAATTTTTTTCTCACCAGACGTCAAAAAAACAATCAAGCATGCCTTTAACCTCAAATGGGCTATGGTCCTATAGAATATGGATATTGGTTGGGATGGTCTTGAAATGGAAAGAAATAGTCCCTACACTTTTAGCCTAATGACTATGCTCGGGACATTGTGGAGAGGTCCAAAGTTTGACTTTGACCTCCCCACTCTATGCCCAAAAAATGCCACATAAAACTAGTTTGGTTATCTTCTGGATAAAAAAAAAGCTAACATTTTCCTTCCATTGCCTAGAATACTAATACTTATTTCCTTGTATACATATAAAACATGCTTCTAAATGCAAAAAAAAAAAAAAAAGAATAGAAAGAAATAAAACCAAGGTTTTAAATATCGTATCAAATGGTGTACCATTTTTTTTACGGTATGACATATATCGGTACTATATAGTATCAGTTCGGATGTACTGGTTTTGAATAATTTAGGTATATATACATATATGAAAATAATATATATATATAATTTAACTTATCAATACATAGAATATATTTTAAGATTATAAGAATATGAAGTATAGGTTATATGTATATAGATTAATTAAGAGTTATACTTGTATAAATATTCCACTATATATATTAAAACCATTATTTTTTAAATAAAAAAAGTAAAAGTACAAGTTTTCATTCAAATATTAATAAAATTTTGTTATAAAATTAATTAATACATACTCATAACATATTTTACCTAAAAATATTTTAAAAAAAACTAAAAAAGAAATATTTGGCCGGTACCAAGATGGTATGACTAGTATGGCATGAGACGGATGCTATACATCGATAGAGAGGATAACTTTTATCTTGGTTATCCCATATTGATTTATGTCTGGTACCAAATAGGCTTAACTATGCAAATACTCCCTCAACTTGTCAAACTCGCATGAGTTTGTACATAACTCAGGACTCAGTAAATTTTGGTCCCGAAACTTTGCAAAATGTCATAAGTTGATCCACCCACTCAAATGCTTTGATGGAAATATTACAAAAGCCTATATCATCTATTTTAGTTTGTCAAAATAGGCCATCTCAGTTCATAAACATCTAAATACACTATCTTCTCCCTCAACCTTTAGCGATCTCAAGGTAGTCACAAATAATCTCTTCCTTCTACATTTTTGCTTCAAGTTGGAGGGTCAATACATGTTTAGGCACTCCCCTTTCAACAAATAAGAGATGTTCTTCTCTAAAAACCAAAAAAAGAAAAACAAGAAAGAAAGAAAGAAAGAAAATACACGTGAATCAGAGAGAGTAGAGATATCTTCTACTTCGTTAATTCTGGAAAGACTTTGAAACAAATTCTACCAAATTTGGATGAGCCATTTTTAACATTTTCTGATTCTATTCCATTATGGTTTTTTTTTTTGTGTTTTCCATCACTAGATGATATTTTTTCTGAGTAAGAATTTGACTTTCATTATTTGGTCTATTTCTAATAACAATCTAAATCTCTAGCCTAAATCTGTGCTAAAGCATTGTTACCCTTAAACAATTTTGATTTAGTTCATGATTTGATGGCTCTTTCTTTAGTAGGTTCTAAATCAAGATTGTTTTGGGTTTTTGCCTTTAAATGGTTCCAATTTCATCTGGTGGTGGCGATGTGTGATTTCAACAACCGGTGACTGGTTTTGCTGTTGAATCTAGCTCTAGATCTTAATTAGCATCAAGTTCCACATGTGGTTAAGGTTTTATTAATTTGTTTCTTATTGGTGTGCATCTGGTTTCATAGTATTGGGAAGAAATTCTTAACATTAAATCCATAAGGATTAAATCTTTTATGTCTACGTTGAGATTGTTGGAGGTTGATGGAAGAAATAATATATTTGTACACTTTAGAACAAAAAGGGGCTTTTATGAAAAATAATAAGAGATAATTGAGGCTTTTGTAATATTTACATATGGGCCTTGGAGTTGATGGACCAACTCATGACATTTTGCAAAGTTCAGGGACTTGAATTTATTGAGTCATGAGTCATGGACTAACTCGTGTGAGTTGAGTAAGTTCAGGGGCTTATATGTATAGTTATGCCGTACCAGATACGGCCATTATGATGTGAATTTCAAGACCATGGCTAAAACTTGTAGGACCATAAATACATGGAAAAAAATACAGTTATAAAAATAAGTTACTCTCTTTATTTCAAAACTTTTGCTCCATTTGACTTTTTGTTGTATTTTGATTTGAATTTATTCATATTATTATTTGTTAGAAAAATTAAAAAAATATTTTGAAAACTACATGTCTTAATTCATCATTTATATATAAAGATTTTTTATTTATATATTAAAATGTTAAAAATAAAAAATTTTAGATTAATTGTTGAAAATAAATGGCACAAAAGTTTTTGAGACGTAGAGTACAAAACAAAGAAATTTGGGAGAAAGAAAGAGAGGCTGGATAAAATTATGAGCTCAGGAATAAATTTGGGAGTAAGTCAACTTTATGAAGTATTTGTGTAATTTATTGAAAAACCATTATTTGGGCTGTGCCCCATTTTAAAATGAATGAAAATAAGGTCCAAAACAACAATGAATAGTGGCATGGTTCCCGTGCAGTATACCCTATACAATGTAATTACTAGGTAATCGGGCTGCATGTTGTCGCGGTCGCAGCAGCGCATTGGGCCATTATGAAAAGGAAAAATTACCAAAACACCCTGAAATTTATTTTTTTCCACTGTTTAAAATAGCTACACTTATCCACCTGCCAAGTTAATGCCGTTATTCACCACAACCACCAAATAGATAAAAATGTCTAACGTTGCCCTCACAGTCTTCTTCCTTAGAAACCTTGCCCCTAACTACTAAAATTCATTCAAATAAAACCAATTAATTAAAAAAATAAAGCTACTAAAACGTTCAAATCAAACAAATTAGTCTGAAAAAAAAAAACCAAAAAACTCCATTGGATTTCAAACTCCAATCACTCCCACTCCCAGCCTCCCCGATGGCAATGCTTGACCGTATGCTCTCCTCCCGCCGCTCCGCCACCTCCTCTGATGACCCTGATTCAGAGGCTGACAACTCCAAGACAAAGAGGCAATGACATTTCTGCCTGTTTTCTTTCTTTATGCTGACACAAACAATCCAATTTCTCTTCACATGATTTGGGTGCTGAATTATCGACACCAACTGCATATTATTGCAGAAAAAAAGAGGTGGCTAGCAAGACACGCTGTCGCCTCTGGTTGGTAGTAAGCCTGGAGTAAGAGATCGGGTAGACAATGACCACGACGATGGCCTCCTAATCGTGGCAATGAGCTCGCGGCTCTCAAGCATCATCGGGTTTAGATGAATTGGGACTATAGGGAGGAATCAGTTTAGATGAGTAGCAAGAAATTTCGCTTACTCAATGAAAAAAAAATCAAACGGACACCGATTTACTCGCTGGTCCTGGGTTTCGGGCAAAAATTTGGAAAGTTCATTGGAGGGTAGAGAACCGTAGAAGCCGCTGAAAATGCAATTATTATGGTCATCAATGGGGTTGTATAGAGACATGGCTAAGGCAAAGTCCTTTTTTTCTTCTTCTTCATCCCCTTCAACTGACCATCTTCCAATTCTAGGTTTGAGAAATCCAGAAAACAATCGACGGACAAATCTTCCGTCGGGGATGGCATCGTTGTAGGAGTTGAAATAATTAAGAAGAAAAAAGCCTGTTGGGTCATTCTCACCTAAGGTTGGGAGGATGAGGTTGCAATGGAAACCTTTATCCAGTTGGGGCTTCTGTCACCTTCTTCCTCATAGAGGAAAGGAGAGGCGAATGGTGTCCTCTGAACCGAGGAATCAATTTAGATAGAGAATATTAGTGAACAAAAGGAAAAGGCATATGTCTAATTTGTCCAATTGGGCTTCCGGCGATTGGAAGAAGCAGGGGAGGTGAGGTATTGATGGAGGCAGAGGCTGAGTCGAAGGTCAGATGTCGGCGAAAGTGGGGAAGAAGAGCGAGGAGGGTGCAGCTCGTTAGAAGCAGAATTTGAGGGGCAAAGTTATCAAGCCAAGAAAGTCAGGAGGGTAACAGAAAGTTTTTTTCTTTTTGTCATAATGATCATTAATGGAGTTACTTTGGAGGGGTAAATTTAGGTATTTGAAATAGTGAGAAAAAAGTGTAGGTTTGATTAAACCTAAGGAGTTTTGGTAATTTTCCCTTATGAAAAAACCGATAACTGGAGCTCAATTATGAGATATGAAATGTTTCAGACTGAAATGGACAAAAGGAAAAAAATCAAAAACTTAAAAAGGATTTGGTACCATGTGGGCTTACACACGGCTCACATCAAACAAAGCCATATAATTCAGAAAGGCAGTAACAAGAAGATTAGCTCTGAGCGAATCAGAGAGGAAACTCAATGAAGATGGAAACAAAATCCCCCAATTACTGGACAATTGCATCCAGAAATGATTCTCTCAGTTCATCTCGCAGCCATATAAACAGACTCCACTAACTAATCTTGAAGTACAAGATTTCATTACTCTGCATTTTACCATTTCCAACTTTTTAAATAGAATTAACTTGATTGTCGGAGAATTTTCCTCAAAAATATATCCTGAGGCTGTGATGGTATCTCCGGCAGAAAGATCTCTGGTTTACCAATTCCAAAGTTTTTAGGCCGATTTTATCTAGTTCGCACGATCCCACTCTAACTATTAAGAGTTAAGTTAAAAAAAAACAAAGAGAGAGACCATAATTATAGGGCCCCAAAAAATCCATCACGTTTCAGAAAGATAATAAAGCTTAAACAAAGAGTTTTCAATTTTCAAAAAAGTGATCATCTATTTCACATTGTTCATGAGCAACAAAAAGAGTAAAGTGAATGATCCCCAATATTTAATAATCATTCTATTCCACTATCTAACCTTTTAATTCTTTTTTACTCTAAACCTATTAAAAGTGTTTTATTTAGTCCTAAATCTACTAAAAATTTTTTATTTTAGTTTCTATTAGATAAAATTTTTTAATTCAAAGTATTTATCTGATAATAAATTTTTCAAATCATTATTTAAATATTTATTAATTTTCTTACAATAAATTTAATATGTATGACAATTTTTATATTAAATGGACAACTTAAATTACTTTTTTTTTCCTCTGTAAATTGAACTTATTTGATACAAAAATTACTAATTTAAATTATTTATTAAAAATAAAAAATTATTAAATAATTTAAATTTGTTTGTAGATAATTGTTGAATATTTAAATTAAAATTTTACAAGTCTGTGTAAATAATTATTCAAAGTTGATGCATTTTCATCTAGTGAGATGGAGGAACGGGCTGGGTGGTTCTGTTAGTGTTGTGCCCAAAAAAAGCCAATCATGGTATTTTGCACATCAAAATAAAATAATTTTAAATAGATTTAGGGCAAAAAAAAACATTCAATAGACTATAAACTAAAATAGAATGATAATTAAATATTAGAAATCATGTACATAGGTTACTTACAACAAAAATCATCTCATCTGTGTGTGGCGTTAGTAAAAAACTATGCCTTACCTTACATATGCCTTACGGGTCGGATCGGGTCTCACATAACAGAACGAGTGACCCAGACCCTCGTCGAGTGCCTCGAACATGTGTAACTTGACTTCCTTTATAGAGCGACCACAACGGGGACTGAGGAGTGCGAGTTCCACCAGATTTCACTTCGGGATGGGAGAATCTGACTGGCTTAGCTTGCGTGACCCAGTTCTCTCTTCCTTTCCTGCAATTCGTGGCAGCGACAGGGTGAAGTTGGTGGCCGGGCTCTGATGACGGCTCGAAACAGTGATGATGGAGGAACGGGCTGGGTGGTTCGACGAACAGGGAGGCATGGATAAGGGTTAGGGAGGCTGATCCAGCGGCTGGAGATGGTGGCAGTGTCTGGGGTGGCACGGGCAGAGATTGGAGTCTAGGGCTAGTGGCTGACGGTGAAGTTGGGCTTGAATCTCTTACCGTAAGCATTTGCTATTCATAGGAAAATCAGAAGAGGGGGTTGAAGTGTTAAGTTTAGATGTTTGAGGGTGATTTGAGTGAGATAAACATAATGTGGGGGCCAAAATTGACATTTCTATTGAGATTTCGTTTTTGGGCATATTAGCGGGAAAAAGCTCATTGTTCATCCAAAAGGCAAAGTATAGACCGTTCCAATTAAATTGAGAGATTGATGGGCGGTCTGACCCATTAATTGAGATTGAGTTTCAGGCCTCATGTTAGGATCAACGTCTAGATTATGCCTGCGGCAGGGCATGTACGTATGTTGGAATCAATTAATACATTTTCTCCGGTGTTCTTAAGTGAGTCAAGTAGTGATTCCTAGAAACTAGAGGTGGCTGGAGAATTACTTAAAAACTGAATGATTTTGAAAAAGCTATGGACCCTATCTTGAGCCCCTAAATTATTTTACAAGTGGAATGCGTGTTTGTATTGCTATAAGTTTGTCTTTAATTGATGACGGACGTACAACTTAAAAAAACAAAACTAATTTACAAACTAACTGATGTACATAGAAGTCTTGTTTGGGAATGATTTTTCTTATTTATGTTAGAGTTTTAGATAATTTATTAACAGTGAACATTGAACCAGTAAAATTAAAAGCTAAAAATCATCATTTTTTAAAACTCTAACTCTAATCACTAATATTAATGTCGAACAAGACAAGAGTATATGTTGCTTGCACTTTTAGAAAATGCAGCAACAAAAGTCATTCGTAAAACAGAAGGACTGGAGCAATTGTGCTGGATGCCATATCACGATGCATTGATATGCGCATTGCACCGCATTGCTAAAACAATTGGCAAGAGGAGCAAAATTGCCAGTACGGCAGGTCAATTCTTCTGTTGTCCAAAATTCTGGCTCATCATTTTCTTCTGGTTCTGATGCTATTTCTTTTGGTGCGAGTGCAACATCATCTTGGCCATGAATCCTCATTAATATTGTCACTGTGAATATATATATATATATATATATAATGTAATTTGTTAAATTGGACCATACTTCTCTTTGTGTTTAGACATAAATTCCCAGTTGGCCCTTAAACTATCCCAAAGTTGACCTTTTAGCCACCGATTCCCTAAACTTTTAATATTGTGCCCAACACAAATTGATAGTGCCTTGAAGTTTAAGGGCTGTCAACTCAAAGCTCTGGTCAGAAATTTACCGAATCATCTTTGCCCACTATTCAATAAATCCAATTAGATAAGGCTGTCACCTGAATTTTAGAGATAAAATCCCGTTATAGAGCAAAAGGTTAGACTATGAAAAATTGGGGCTTTTGTTCCTCATCCCAAATTGCACGAGACCCACTTATTAGCAACAATATTGCTCCTCATCCCAATTTTAAAAGTTCAAAAGCTGTCTGGACCGATTATATTTTAGGAGTTAAAGGTTAAATTTTTGTTGTTTGAAAGTTGAATTGTGATAGTTCCTCCATCAAGGCTAATCGGGACTTAAATATCCTAAAAGCAACAGATCAGAGTAGACTGCAGACAACACCAGTTGAAAATTAGAATCCCTAAAAACGATCAAATTGTACAGGGAGGGTGGGGGCGTGAGGACCAATATATCTATAACATTAAAGAGCACCTTGTTCATCACTATGACAATTAATGCTGGACAACACAAACTGATCTGGGGCCCTACAACGAGAGGAAAGAAAAGAACAGACCTACATGTTCATGTGCCAAAACCTTTTTTTTATCTGTCAGGCTGAAAATTTAATTTATTAATAAAAGAAAAGGGGTAAAATTCATCGGGGGTCACCTAGCTTATTTTTTTGTCCTAAACGGGTACCTTACCTTCAAATTATCATACCGAGGTACCTTACCTCTTATCGCGTGTCCTATCTGGGTACTTTCCGTTGATTCCATCGTTAAGTCTCACGGAAATTGCTGACGTGGCATTAATTAATGCTACAATAAACGTAAAATAATAACTTTGGACCATAAACTTTTCTAATAACTAATTCTAACCCTTAAATTTTCACCAAAATCATTTTAGCCACTGTCAACCTCTTCCTCTGTCGCCCACCATCCCAGCCGCCCTCAACCTCTACGTCGTCCTCCCCGTCCTCCGTAGATATCTCTCCTCAGTCCTCACCGACCTTTTTTCAAGCAACATCTCATCCGAGCGTGAGCCCCATCTTCTCCGTGAACGGCAATCCCCATCTCTTGCATGAACGGCGATCATCTCCGTCAACGGTGATCTCTTCCGCCAATGGTGATATCAACATCTTCCTCCATTGATTGTTTCTCTGGAGCTCAGAGTGGGAGGGAGCGGAGGTTGAATCGGCGAATCGACAAAGAGTGGGAGGGAGAGGAGGTTAGAGGCAGCGCGGAAAAGGGGAGATACTCAGAAGTGGGGCGGCGAGATATCTTCGGCGGTGAGATTTTCTTTTTTTCCTTCAAATTTTGACTCCCAGTTGTGGCATTGTGGCAATGGCAACGGTTTGGCTAGGTTTTTCACGGACAATGACAGAAGGGCTCGGGGCTGTGTTTTGGAAGACGGTGAGGGACAATGACGGCCAAATCGACGAGGGTTGGTGGCGGGACGAGACAGAGCACTCGGCGTGAAATCGACTGCGGAGCACCCGGTACATCCGGAGCAGGGAACCCAGGCGGTATCTCTACTTGTATCCAAAACCATGAACAAGAGCTGACCGGGAGACCCGACTTTGACCCGAACCACATAGTTGCCTATGCCGATGACTTGACCGGCAGCAATCGGGACGGAAGCGAACTTCTGGGCCACGAGGCTTGACAAGTAGCTGACCCGGGCGGGGTCTTTGGAAGCCATGTAAATGACGGTGTTGAGCCATGGTTGGGGCTTGGGTGGGTCGAAGGGCGAACATTTGCCGTAGACTGGGATGATGGAGAGATCGGAGCCGTGGGATTGGGAGGGGCATGGGTCAAAAGCAGAGGTGTATGGAGTTGAAAAGAGAAAGGCAAAGAAGAGAAATGTGATGGGGAAGTCCATGGCAGGGAAAGGAAGCGAAGTTTGATTGGTGTGTAGGAGTGCACGGGATTGGAGTGACAAATCAGAGGATACTGCGGAGGACGACGTAGAGGTCGAAGGCGGCTGGGATGGTGGGCGACAGAGGAAGAGGTTGACGGTGGCTAAAATGATTTTGGTGGAAGTTTAAGGGTTAGAATTAGTTATTAGAAAATTTTAGGGTCCAAAATTATTATTTTACGTTTATTGTAGAATTAATTAATGCCACGTCAACAATTTTCGTGAGACTTAACGATGGAATCAACGGAAAGTACCCAGATAGGACACGCGATAAGAGGTAAGGTACCTCGGTAGGACAATTTGAAGGTAAGGTATCCGTTTAGGACAAAAAAATAAGCTAGGTGACCCCCGATGGATTTTACCCAAAAAAAAAGATACAACCTTTAGATAGAATGAACAAAATTTGAAAGAGAAAAAGCTAGGGAGATGACTTAGTGGAACGAAGAAAAGCTTAAGGCTGGGTCTCCTCCACCAAACCACTTTTGAGCCAAGCCAAGGCCAGGCAAAACATATCTCCCAGAAAATGACAGCTAAAGGGTGTGCCAAAACATTCTTTTTATTGCTTCTTGGCTCACCATCCAAAGGAGATTACCTAGAAGGGAGAGGTTGATCTGATGGCCTCGTTCCATCGGGTGAAAGAAGGGTAGGCGGCTTTCTAAATTTAAGATAACTGCCTGTTGGCTAAATCAATTGAACACCTGAGGCAATTTCTACTGGTGAATAGAAGGAAAACTTTTCATGTTATTTCTATCTTTTCCAAATCTATCTCTCCTCAACAAGAAAGAGAGCAATTTCTACCCAATTTCCATGCTTAGTCTTCCACTTTCCAATATCACATCATCCACAGCTTGGATTGATGAGGATAAACATAGGAAATAGAAAAGAAATTTAACATGTAGACTTGTGGAGCCTAAGATTGAGTAAAAGATATTGGAAAGAGAAGAACAGAATTCCGCATGTAAATATTAGCTGAGTATGAGGACATACCTATTAGCAAAAGCCTTGCAAGATGAATACAAGATCGAAGGAGGAAAGCCTTTGCCGCCATGTTTCCCTCTTTAACTCCGAAAAATATGTTAGCGCCTTCTGATCTCAGAGATGGATGGAAGGATAGGAACAATCAGTGTGTCCTATAGAGCCATAGAGGAAAAGATAAAGAGAAGTGGCCGGGCGATCAATAGCTAAAGTCTCACAATAGCTATTGTCTTATTATATGGATTTTAAAATGTATCGGATGAATCAAGGTAATGATAGTTAAGTATTATATGTTTTTTTGGTATATTAAAATTCAATATAATCTATTACAATAGTACTTCAGGGCGATCAATAGCTAAAGTTTCACAATAGTTATTGCCTTATTATATGGATTTTAAAATGTATCGGATGAATCAAGGCATTGATAGTTAGGTATTGAGTAAAATTCATTTGTGGTCCCTAACTTTTTGGCATTGTCCTAAATGGGTTCCTAATCTTCATTTTGTCCTCTTAGAGTCCCTAATGTATCAGATCATGTCCCAATCATGATCTTTCCGTCAATTTTATGGTTAACTTTGACAAAAATTCCATAGTAAATGCCAACTTTGGTCCATACATTGTTTACCTCTCACTAAAAGCATCCCCAACCCAGTTGACCACCCAAATGCACCATCACTGCCACTTTTTCTCTCGGATCTGACCACTTCCACTGCTATCACAATTGATCTTCTTCGTTTCATCTACCTCCGCACCACCTCCCAGATTTTTCCACTTCACCATGGTCAATCTTCTCTACTTCACCTGATCAGACAATTTGACCCAAAAAGAAAAGGGTCACCCTCTACTACTTCTGTCCGAAGAAATTCAAATAAAACCAAACCAAACTTACAGAAGAGAGACCAGAGATATGAAGAAAATCAAAAGGAAACTGAAAATCTAGAAGAAAGCCATTTCAAGAATTGTTGAAAAAGAACAATGATTTTAATGGAGGAGCACTAGGATTAATAGTCATCTCCAAATCCGACACTCCTGAGAAGAAAATCTCCTCAAATGACACCTCGCTCGATTTCCTCTTGCTTATTCACTCCAATATGTCCTTTCTCATTTGTTGGTCCCGCAGCTAAGATTAGAGGGATTGGGAGGAGGCGAGATTGAGGGAAAGGGCCAAGAGGGCGGAAATAAGAGGCGAGATGAGGGAGAGGTCCGATCAACTGAAGGAAATCTCCGTTCACTTTCTTGTTGCCAGCAAGAAGGAAATCTCTGTTTGTTGCTTTGCTCGCTGTATTAATTTTGGGTCCAAACAACTGCACTGGTTGGCATCGATGAGCGTTAGGAATTCATGCAGGGTGTGCCATTGAGCCTGTGTTTGCAGGTTTTCTGGTCAACTGATGATCGGGTCTGCTGAAGATGAAAATCTGTCTAATCTAGCAAGTTCTGAATCAAGACACCTCTTGCCACATTCTTATAATGATACTGTCAAGAGACAGAACAAGGATTTTAGCTATTTTCCCAGTGGGTTTAGTTTTTTTCTATGATATATTTTTTTCATTTTGAAACTAAATTTGGTTTCATCTTGGTGGGAATTTTGAGTGACTCGAGTTCGATCTTTGTTTAATCCGTGTTGTGAGATTTTGGGGAGTGTATTTACATACTTAAATGATTCTGTTCAATCTTTGGTGGCCGGCCGGGTAGGTATCGTGAGGAAGGGAAAGACGAAGATGGTGGTTGAAGTGATAAATTTACTAGGTTGAGGGTGGTTTGAGTGGAAATAAGAAAATGTAGGATTAATGTTTGTTATATTTCATAGAAATTTCATTAAAGTTAATTGGGAAAATGACAGAAAGACTACAATTGAGACAAAATAAGGAGGTTAAGGACTTTAAGAGAGCAAAAAGACAGTTAAAGACCTGTTTAGGACATCACTAAAAGGTTAAGGACCATAAATAAAATTTATCCGTTAAGTATTATATGTTTTTTTGGTATATTAAAATTCAATATAATCTATTACAATAGTACTTTCGAGCGATCAATAGCTAAAGTTTCACAATAGTTATTGTCTTATTATATGGATTTTAAAATGTATCGGATGAATCAAGGTAATGATAGTTAAGTATTTTATGTTTTCTTGGTATATTAGAATTCAATATAATCTATTACAATAGTACAGATGAGAGCAAATAATTCTAAACCTAAGGGCTCAAGGGGTTTTCTACACGAATCTTGAAGGATCTTGGATGCCATTAACCTACTTCTGAGCAATTGTTTTATATAGATTGTGGCACAACTCCTTCTTAAACCCTGCTCTTACTTGTGGGTGTTCTTTTGAATTACTATTTTGCCGGCCAATGCGGTACAATTAAATATTATATTAATAAAGGCTTTTGAAGGGAGTTTTTTCTACTATCGTAGTTATAGATCATTATTCCTCAATGAGTGTCATCTTGATCTTATTTACAAATATAGGGCACTTTATTGTCACCACATCATCCATTACCTAAGTAGTCATCTTGGGTAAATTGCACACATTGCCCCTGACCTTTTGATAGCCAAAGGGCTATCGCCTCTCTCACTACATACTTTCTGCCAAAAGCGTGGTCGGGAAACCTGGCGTCATCCGAAGGAAGCGCTAACACTGACCTCGGAAGGAGCGAAGTCAAATGCCTCGAACTCAGGACTTCGGCTAGAACGTCAGGAATTTCAAAGATGTTGCCACTCCCCCGGGGGACCAAACGGATCGTCTTCGGGGATAAAGAACCAGCTACTGCAAGCAGGAAAGACTCTCCCCGAAGGCGGAACCCCCGAACCAGGGAAATCCCCGAACTACGGGCATAATTCCCGAAAAAGGGCATCCGTACCAAAGGATGGCCTCGCCTAGAGGACCTCGGGAGTACGACATAAGCATTTAAGGAGCCTCTGACATGTCGCCCACAGGCGTTACACGCCGCCTTAAACGGCGGTCTAACGCGCCGATGCCGTTCGAGTCTTGTCACAACCTGTCTCAGTCTAAGACTCAAGGGGCCCATAAACGGCTACTTGTGCCCTACGCCCGAAGGTACAGAAAGCATCCGACCGAACACGTGTCATGATCTGAACGGGCTGGGCACTCCTATAAATACCAGGAAACAGGGCCTGGCAAAGATCCGACCCTCTCTCCCTGAGAAAGCACAAGCAAGCAAGGCCTTCTAATCCCTTAGTGCTTCTCTTCCTTCTCCCTTCAGGACACTGACTTGGGCGTCAGAGGCTCCTCCCCGAAAAAATACTCCGGGGACCTCCTAACCCTTTTTTTCTGAGCATTTCAAGCACGCTCCTCTGGGAAACCTTTGCTCCAGACGTCCTTCCCTTCAGGAAGTCCCTCCCGAAGTCATAATGTCACTCGACGAAGATGCTGCTGGGCATCATTTGGCACCGTTTGTGGGAAACCACTCTCAGGTCGCCGTTGTTGAAACTCGGCATTCAAAGGACAAGGGACTTCCGAAGTCCTCGTCCACGCCTGAGGCTCAATCGGCTACCGAGCAAACCCTTCCAGGGACTTCCTCGCCTGAGGAAGAGCGTCCTCTAGTCGTAACTATGAGTTTTCTGTGCGACTTTCAGCGCTCTGTTATGGCTGAAATGACACAGCAAATAGACCCAAGGTGGCTGCAACCAACTCAGGCCCAAAGGCCTCCCTCGCTAGCATGCCCTCGGGAGAAAGCCCTAAACCAACCTACAGCAGTTCGGGAAGCGGGGATCCGCGCGAGGAGTCTTCGATGGAAAACATGCTTATCGGGACACGACCTACAGGACAAACGGGGTCCAAGCGACCTAAAGTCCCGTGCCAAAGGAGCTCATCACCTGAGGCGAAGTCCCCATGCCCTCGGCGCCGGAGTCACTCCCCGAAGAGATGCCGACAATCACACTTCCCAGAAGCCTACAAGCATTAGGAGGAAGAGCCTAGTGCCACATTCCTTATGGAGAAGATATTAGCGAGATTGGAAATAGTGGAAAAACAGGTAGCTCGTAAACCGGTCTGGGCAAGGCTGTCTGAAACTTTTTGTGGGGATGAGTCGCCGTTCACCCGAGCAGTAGTTGAGGCAGCCATGCTAGGTGACTTCCGGGTGCCTCGGCTGGAAACCTATGATGGCCGAACTGATCCACAGGCCCATCTAACAAAATACAAACGCAGCATGATGATGCACGGTGCTGATGACGCTACCTTGTGCAAATGCTTTGAGGTCACCCTCATAAGACCAGCAACAGCATGGTACAATTCGTTGGCTCCAGGAACCATCAGAGAGTTCCAGGAGTTATCTATGGCCTTTACAGAGCAATTCATTGGAAGTCGGCTTACGGCGAAGATGTCTGTCCAGATGTTCGACATAGCGCAGAAGAATAGAGAAACCATCCGCGACTATGTCGAAAGGTTTAACAGAGAAGCCTTAAGTGTTCCAGACTTCTGCCCCGAAATATGCATTCTCGCCATGACACGGGGCCTTCGGAGGGACTCACAGTTGTTCTACGAATTTTCCAAAGACCCTCCGGACATGCTTGGCTAATTCTACTGAAGGGCCGAGTAGCACATGATGGCCGAAGAGCTAAGGATGGGTGGACCGAAGTCCGATCACACCCGCGCCGAAGGGTCCAGTCAGTAAATGCGGTATTCAACTGACCAGGCGGGACGACCTCGAAGAATTAGGGGAAGGAAACCCCCAACCTTCACACCCCTGAACACCACGAAGACCAACATCCTCATGACGATGGAAAGATAGGGGACCCAGATTCAGCGGCCAAGGGCCATGACCGCTGATAATAAAAAGAACATGAAGAAGTTATGTCAGTTTCACCTCGACCACGGCCACGACACCGAAGACTGTTTTCAATTGAAAAAATACATAGAGTCGCTGATAAAACAAGGCCAACTTCGGCGATATCTGCGAATGCCTTCCCCGAAAGGGAGAAAAGAGGAAGAAGGAAAGGCAGATGACGAGGACTACGACTCCGACAGACGGAGGAATAGAAGTCCGAAGAGGCGTCCTCCATCTCTGGCGAGAATAATACAAACAATTACGGCAGGACTCCCATCCTCGGAAAGAAAGAGGAAAGCCAGATAAATATCAGTGATGGAATATCAGAGTCCGACGAAAAAGCTGGCCCGCAAGGATGGTTCTACTGTCATCTTTCCCCATGACGATTCGCTTCTGGTCATAGCGAGGATAGGAAACTGGGACGTCAAGAGAGTGTTGCTTGACGATGGATCAAACGCTGACGTCCTCTTTTCACATATGCTGCTGAACTTGGGCATATCTAACAGCGATCTCAAGCCCGTCACTTCGCCTACTTTCGGGGTAGGACCATCCGAACTGCCCGTCCTCGGATGGATCGATCTTCCCCTAATGATGAAAGGAACTTCGGTGGATGGCACAGCTGAATTATTCGCCTCCACAATGACAAGGTTTATTGTCATGGATGTTCCTTCGTCATACAACGCCATCCTTGGGAGGCAAACACAGGGAAATCTGCACATTCGCCCTGATGTAAAATACTTAACTGTCATTTTTCCCACCAAGGATGGAGACGCAGAAATCTTCATTGATCAGGGCGAAGTAAGGAAAGTGTTCGTCAAGGCACGAAAAGCTCCAGCAAACAACTTCGCGCAAACTGTAGAAGCAGAGGCTTTACCAGGTGGAAAACCAAAAAAGGGCGAGGCAGAAGATCCCGCGAAGGTATAAATAGAAGAAGTAGAACTTGTCCCAGGCCGAAGTACCCGAATAGGGAAAAACTTGGCCGAAAGAGACAAGAAAAAACTTGTATCCTTTCTACTGATGGATAAAGACCTGTTTGCCTACTCGCCGAAATATATGCCGGGGGTAGACCCTCGCATAATACAGCATAACCTTAAAGTAAGTCCGGAAGCAAAACCTGTCCGGCAAAAGAAACGGGGCATCTCAGTCCATAAAAATAACTTCGTCAAAGCCGAAGTCCAGCGCTTACTGGACACAGATGTAATCAGGGAGGTCAAGTACCCCGCGTGGTTAAGCAATGTGGTTATTGCCACAAAAGAAGGGAGCAGTAAGCTCCGAATGTGCATCGACTTCAGAAACTTGAACGATGCCTGCCCAAAAGATTCATACCCTCTCCCATCAATAGACCAATTGGTAGACTCGACTGCCGAATACGGGCTCCTAAGTTTCCTAGACGCCTTCAGTGGGTATCATCAAATAAAGATGGACCCCGAAGACGAGGAGAAGACTGCCTTCATCACGGAAGGTGGAACGTATTGTTACATCAGGATGCCCTTCGGGCTCAAAAATGCAGGAGCCACCTACCAGAGGTTGATGAGCAAGGTCTTTAGTGACCAAATAGGGAGGAATATGGAAGTCTATGTCGATGACATGATAGTCAAGAGCAAACTGCCTACCGACCACGTCGCAGATCTAAAGGAAACTTTCCACCAGCTCAGAACCTTCGGGATCCGCCTTAACCCCGAAAAGTGCATCTTCGGCGTAACCTCGGGAAAGTTTCTTGGGTACATGGTATCAGAAAGAGGCATTGATGCTAACCCCGAAAAAATTAAGGCTCTGCTCGAATTCCGAACTCCCGTCACAATAAAAGATGTGCAAAGACTCACCGGAAGGATAACCTCTCTTAGTAGGTTTATTTCCAGATATGGAGACCGGTGTCGAGCATTCTTTAAAGTCCTCACTAAGGCAGCAAAAAAGGAGGGCAACCTCGGAAGTGATGATCATCCTTGGAATGAGGACTGCCAAAAGGCTTGGGAAGAACTCAAAATCTACTTAGCCCGTCTGCCCACTCTGCGACAACCTCGCGAGGGAGAGCCCCTCGTGTTATACCTCGCCGTCACAGAAAAAGCAGTAAGCTCGGTCCTTGTGAAAGAGGAAGGGCCGAAGCAATGGCCGGTTTATTATATAAGCAAGTCCCTGCACGGCGCCGAAGTCAGGTATCCCTTGCTACAAAAAGCTATATATGCCCTGGTACTGGCAGGGAGAAGGCTACGGCCATATTTTCAGGCTCACCCTATCATCGTCCGAAGTAGTCTACCTCTACGGGACGTCATGAGGAAAGTCGATCATTCAGGAAGGCTTTCCAAATGGTGTATAGAGCTTGGCGAACACGACATTACTTATGAACCTCGGAAAGCCATAAAAGCTCAAGCCTTGGCAGACTTTATTGCCGAAGTACCCATCACCGAGGACAGCCATATGGATCCCGGCGGAGGTGAGCCAGAATGGACTTTGTATGTCGACGGAGCCTCGGGCTCCGAACACCAGGGAGCTGGGGTAATTATCAGAGGCCCCGAAGGTCTAGAAGTAATGAAAGCCATCAAGTTCGGCTTTAACGTCACCAACAATATGGCTGAGTACGAAGCTCTCATAGCAGGGTTACGCCTAGCCAGAAAAATTGGTATAAAAAACTTAAAAGCCCACAGCGATTCCCAGCTGGTAGTTCGACAAACAGCAGGGGACTACGGGGCGAAGGACCCGACCTTGGCAAAATACCATGAACTGGTAGCAAAGCTTATCCGAGAGTTTGACACCATACGAATCGAAAATGTGCCTCGTCGAGATAATGCCGAGGCAGATTGCTTGGCAAAGTCGAAAACATGCACCGAGGTGCTAAACCACCCGAGCATTGCAGTGCTGAGCATAGTAACTCCGGGAAAAGGCTGGAAAGATCCGATAAAAAGATATCTCGCAACCAGTGCGCTCCCCGAAGACCCCAACGAAGCGGCGAAGGTACGGAGACGTTCTGGTCGTTTCTTCCTAATTGGAGAAGAATTATATCGGCAGGGATATGCAAATCCACTGCAGAGGTGTGTTGGCGAAGAGGATACTGAAATGATCCTCGAAGAAGTTCACGAAGGCGCTTGTGGTTCGCACATTGGAACCGACGCTCTAGCAGCAGTAATACTTCGCCAAGGATACTTTTGGCCTACCCTAAGAAAGGACGCTAGGCAGTTCGTCCAGAAGTGTGGTAATTGCCAAAGACACGCGAATATCCAAAGGACACCCTCGGAATTGGTAACTTCGGCTGACTATCCCTGGCCCTTCGCAGTTTGGGGCATAGACCTCATTGGGCCACTCCCGACAGCGCCTGGAGGCGTGAAGTTCTGCGTAGTCGCAGTAGACTATTTCTCTAAATGGGTCGAGGCAGAACCCTTGGTGACTATCTCGGCAAAAGATGTGCAGAAGTTCGTATGGAAGAACATTGTATGCAGATTTGGCATACCGAAGGTACTAGTAGCCGACAATGGGTCCCAGTTTATAGACAAAGGGTTCCAAGAATTTATCAACAACCTCGGAATAAAGATGCACTTCGCCCCAGTAGCTCACCCCCAAAGCAATGGGCAAGTAGAAGTATCTAACAGGACCATAAAAGATGGTCTGAAAAAGAGGCTGGGGGAAGCAAAAGGGAAATGGCCAGGAGAGCTCCCAAGTGTGTTATGGAGCTACCGAACAACACCCCGAAGA
This sequence comes from Aquilaria sinensis, assembly GCA_005392925.1. Classification (NCBI taxonomy): domain Eukaryota; kingdom Viridiplantae; phylum Streptophyta; class Magnoliopsida; order Malvales; family Thymelaeaceae; genus Aquilaria; species Aquilaria sinensis. The sequence continues at coordinate 146,890 of SMDT01001068.1, read as the reverse complement.
GCCACAGGGGAGACACCTTTTTCACTTGTTTTCGGTACGGAGGCTATCATCCCAATCGAGGTAGTGCAACCATCAGTGCGAGTCCAAGTGTTTGATGAAAGGGGAAATGACCTCGGCCTGAGAACCAAGCTTGACCTCGTCGGCGAACACAGAGAAATAGCCGAGCTGAGAAGAAAAGCTTTTCAGCAAAGAGTGGCCGCGGCTATAAACTTGCGAGCCAGGCCAAAGGGAATAAAGGAAGGGGACCTCGTTCTCCGAAAGGCTGAATTTGGACCCCGAAGGCCATCCCACGGGGTACTTCGCGCAAATTGGGAAGGTCCTTATCTAGTACTTGCCGAAGTACGAAAAGGAGTTTACAAGCTCGGTGACGCCGAAGGCATAGAATTAAAAAATACATGGCATTCGGATGCCTTGAAAAAATTCTATGCTTAGGATTTTGGTGGGAAAATTGTATTGTTTCGCAAGGGTGATCGCCGTGATAAGCGTAGATATGATTTTCCGAAGTCTCTTGAGCGAATGTGTTCGGGACAATGGGAAATGAAAAAGTTCAAAAGACTTAGCCAAAATTCTTGAACGTAAATTGTACAAGTTAGAATTTCGCAAGGGTGATCGCCGTGATAAGCGTAGATATGATTTTCCGAAGTCTCTTGAGCGAACGTGTTCGGGACAATGGGAAATGAAAAATTTCTAAGTACAAAAGACTTAGCCAAAATTTTTCAAAAGAAAGAAAGAATCTTTATTAAGATGGATCTGCTTACAAAGAAGGAAGCTCGCCAAAAAAGTACAAAGAAGGAGAAAAAGAAGGCAAAGGACCCTAAGGCAAGCTAAGGAATCTCGGCATCTCGGGAGCCACCAGCTCCTGCGTCCTTGTCCACCGCCTTCGGCGCCGGAAGAGGGAAGGGCAGTTTAAGGTGCTCAATTTTGGACCAAGACCACCGAGGACCCTCAGGGATGTTTAGGGCCTCCAAAAAGGAGAGGTCCAGATCTGGGAACCTCTGCAGAACTTGATGCCGAGCGAGGCAAAAGCCGTCTTGAAAACCGACCTTTGTCATCTCATCGGCTTTCTCCTTCTCGACCCCTAAAGCGTCAAGTTCTTCTCCAGATCTGTGATCTCCTTCTTCAGTGCCTTCGTCTTCTTCTTCTTCAGCTCCTTCTTCAATGACTCGACCTCGGCCTGGAGTGCGGCCTTTTCAGCAAGCACCTTCGCCAGGAAAGCCTCAGACTCTGACTTCTCCTTTTGATGTGCTTTGTTTGCCGAAGTCAACTTCGCCACCTTGGAGCCAAGGTCAGAAATCTTTTAGGATGAGTCCTTCAAAGCTCCTCTTTTTCCTTCAAAAACTCCTCCCGAACGACAGCAACCTCCTTCTTCGGAACTTGAGCCATCTCCCTGTTCTTGGCGACCAAGTCAGAGCACATGGCCTTAGATTTTTCCAGACAGTCTAAGACCAAGACTCGGAACGCCGCCTGCTTCGCCGCCCGAAGTCTGAGTAGGCCAGTGTACCCCAACAGCTGCAAAGAAGTAAGAACAAACTCAGCAAGACAAAAAAATGAGCCAAGAACTTAGAAGAAATCAAAAGGAAAAAACAAAGGCGTGAAGTATACCTGGGCAGCGTGCTCGGAAACTCTGGCAGCAAAGGACTCATCATCCGGGCACGCCTCGGAAATGGCCTTGAAGAATGCCTCGGTGAGGATCCCCTTCGAAATTTGGTTGGCCATTTGCTGGGAGTCGCCGGAGTACAAGTTCATGTCCTCCGTAAACGACCAGAAAGGCTCCCTCGGGATCTTCCCCTTCGGGATATGGGAATCCCGAAGGGCTCGTTTCTGGGCGTGCTCGACCATCCAACCCGAAGACGGTACCTCCTCTGCAGGGCAAAACAAGAAGCTTGTCAAAACAAGTAATTCTCAAAGTACAAAAAATAAAGGCACCCCAGCTCGTCTAAAAAACGAACCTGGTGGCACCTCGGCAACATCATCATCGGAGTCCTGGACCCCATCGGCAGATATCTCCTTGCCTTTGCTCTTGCAGCGCTCCTCGGCAGATGGGACTTCCACCAAGGCGTCCAGAAGAGCCGCCGAGGAAGTGGGACTCCGAGGAGGGACGTCAGCGGCGACTTCGGTCGGCGAGACAGTAGCTGCGTCAGGATCTTCGCGATCCTCCTCGGGAATTTCCGGCTGAGGAGGAAGCGAGTCTTTCTTCACCCGTTTCGCCAAGGATGGCCCAACCCCAGATGCTTTCCTTCTTCGGGAGACGACCTTCTTCGTCTGTTTGCCCCTCTCAGATTGGCCGAGGAAAAGGGACTTGTAGTAAGCAGCGGACTCGTCCCCCATCTCTGAAACAAAAGAAAAACATCAGTGTGAGTCCAAGATGTACCTATAGAAAAAAGGGTCTGAGATAACTTACACTCATAAAAGGACTCGTAAGTAACCTCCTCCCGAAGGAGTTTCACCAGCCAGGAGTCTTTCCCAGCGATGGCAGGAGCCGGCATCCCGAGGTCCGTCTTGTGCTCATTCACTACCCCTAGTTCCCAAAGGACCTCCTCGATCATCAGTTTCCACTTGATGGGGAAGGGGTAGAGGGGGCGCGAAGGGACCTCGGAATCCCAGTCGAAGACTGCCCGGATCCGTCTATCGAAGTCCGCGAATCTGGATGCCAACTCAGGAGTCAGCAGCATCCTCGGGTCTACAACGTCCATCTCCAATTTTCCTCGAGCCCACTTGGTCGGAACGTACGACCAGGCCTCCTCCATCTTCAGAAAGAAAAACTTTTGTTGCCACCCCCGCCAGCTGTCCTTAGTGGCGAAGGTGAACATATACTTTTTGCTCCCTGATCCCCGAGGTAGCATAAAGTAAAAGCCACCCTTCGGGACTGTGTAGAGCTTATAATACTGCAAAAAAAGAATGAAATGGGGTTCTATTTTGAAAATGCCGCACATACAAAGGAAGGCGTTAAAGTAACAGTACGAGTTCGGGGGAAGTTGATTTACGGCAATGCCATGAAATTGGCAAAAGTCGCAAATCACCCTCGAGGGAGGGTACCGAAGTCCGGCCTTCAGTTGGGCGCGAAAAACGGTAACCTCATTTTGGCGGTTCATAAAACTGACCTCCTGAGGTCCAGGAAGTCTGGTGGTGGCGTAAGAAGGAAGAAAGAACTTTTCAGTCCATCTTTCCAATTTTTCTGAGGTCGTACAGCAAGTATGACCGAGAAGGGGAAGCCAACTTTCCGGGATAGGGGAAACAGTTGGCGAAGACATTTTTGAAGAGAAAACGACTTCGGGGAATGAAAAACCAACTTCGGGAAATCTTTAAAATCAAAAGACTCTGGAAATCAAAACCCACCGAATCTTTTGCCAAAATCTGGGTTTGAAGCCGCCGTCACGAAAAGTGGCCGAAAAAACTTCGTCAACAACACCAAAAAACAGGGGAAAATGCAAGAACGATTAGAAGGCAGGAGGAAAGCAAAAGCAGAAGCAAAAGGAGATTATGACGGAATAGCATATATATAGGCTGAGGGGGGTAGGCGAACCGGCGTCATAAGTACTCCGCGAAGGCGAACAGTCGCCATAGCTGCTCATTGCGCATAAAAAGGCGCGCTTGCTGTATCCGATGCAGTTCCCGCCAATAACAAGCTGCCACGTGTCAGCCATCGCACCAAAAGAGGGACACGCCTTCTGACACCCCTAAACCCTAGGCGCGCCGCTCCAGACTGACACGCCTGGTTACGAGACGCGACGTTGCGCAGACCTACAAAAGGAGAGAAGTAGGCTACCTCGAAGACATCAAAAGACAGGCTATGGGCGAACAGCCTACGTCTTCGGAGAAAAGGTCCATCTTCGACACAGGTATTACACCCAAGGCCCCGAAGGGCGCTCTCTGAAAGCTGACAAGCCGAAGTTTCCACTTCGGCTTTCTGAGGGGGAGCCTGTGATAGCCGAAGGGCTATCGCCTCTCTCACTACATACTTCCTGCCAAAAGCGTGGCCGGGAAACCTGGCGTCATCCGAAGGAAGCACTAACACTGACCTCAGAAGGAGCGAAGTCAAACGCCTCGAACTCAGGACTTCGGCTAGAACGTCAGGAATTTCAAAGATGTTGCCGGCTCCCTCGGGGGACCAAATGGATCATCTTCGGGGATAAAGAACCAGGTATTGCAAGCAGGAGAGACTCTCCCCGAAGGCGGAACCCCCGAACCAGGGAAATCCCCGAACTACGGGCATAATTCCCGAAGAAGGGCATCCATACCAAAGGACGGCCTCGCCCAGAGGACCTCGGGAGTACGGCATGAGCATTTAAGGAGCCTCTGACATGTCGCCCACAGGCGTTACACGCCGCCTCAAACGGCGGTCTGACGCGCCGACGCCGTTCGAGTCTTGTCACAACCTGTCTCAGTCCAAGACTCAATGGGCCCATAAACGGCTACTTGTCCCCTACGCCCGAAGGTACAGAAAGCGTCCGACCGAACACGTGTCATGATCTGAACGGGCTGGGCACTCCTATAAATACCAGGAAACATGCCCTGGCAAAGATCCGACCCTCTTTCCTTGAGAAAGCACAAGCAGGCAAGGCCTTCTAACCCCTTAGTGCTCCTCCTCTATCTCCCCTCAGAACACTGACTTGGGCGTCGGAGGCTCCTCCCCGGAAAAATACTCCGGGGACCTCCTAACCCTTTTTTTTTAGCATTTTAGGCATGCTCCTCTGGGAAACCTTTGCTCCAGACGTCCTTCCTTTCAGGAAGTCCCTCCCGAAGTCATAATGTCACCCGACGAAGATGCTGCTGGGCATCACCTTTAATTGTTGTTTCATTACCAACCATAATCTTCACTTTACATACTACGTGTCTTTAACTTGATTAAAACGTTTCATTTTGACACATTGAGTGGATGGAACTCGTTAAAATTAATGGGCGACACTACGATAACGCCTAGCTGGCATCGGATTGTTCACACTGTGCTAAAAAGTTAGATTGTTAAAACAAAAAAATTCCCTCCCCTACCATCTCAACCCTTTGCTCGTCGTGGCTCTCACATCCCTCTCGGCCTCCAACTCCCTACAGCTGTCTCTCCGCCTCTCTTCTGTCTATTTCCACCACTTTCCCCACTGTCACTCATGACCACTTTTCCCGTTGTCGCTTATTCGATTAACCTTCAAGCCCCGTCTTTGACGTTAATCAGTCGACCCACCTTTGATTTGCAGCGAAGATTATGATGGGCTCACCCAATTAAAGAAAAGATCATAACAGACAAATGCCAGTTAGGTATTACCATTGCATTTCCCATCAATTTTAATGAGTTTTGTCTATTCAGGGGTCAAAATGAAACAGTTTAATTGAGGTTAGGGACATGCAGTGTGCAAAGTGAAGGTTAGGGTTAAAAATGAACCCTAGTCATCTCCCTCTTTCTTGCTTGCATCCTAATTTGACTTGTATAAGTATAGTGATATATCATTTCTTTTTCTTGTCCCTTTTTATTTTGTTCAATCAATTACATCACTAATGAATAAGTTCTTTAGCCAATTTGAAATCATTTAAACTCAATTCAAGCCATAATATCTGCATAGAAATTATAGGTTTGGGGTTATTAAAAGGCCAAAATGCACAAATGGTCCTCCAACTTGACAAACTCGAGCGAGTTAGTTCTTTTTGTTTGACTCAGTATGAGTTAGTCCTTTAACTTTCCAGATTTAGCGTTTTAGTCCATAAACTTCGCTAAACAAAACAGTTTAGTCCAGTTTCTAACGGAAAGTGGCCAAGTCGATAACGCCGTCAGTTAGGTGGGGAAGTGGATTAGAAATTAAAATGAACAGAGGGCAGTCGATTCATTTATTCAAATCTGGCTGTTTGTTGACAGAAGAGAATGGTACGGAAGAAATCAGGAGGTGGAGGAGCAAGCGGCAGTCATCGTCATCGCGAAGGTGGCAGAGGAACAAGCGGCAGTCATTGCGAAGGTGGCGGAGGATCAATCGGCAGTCATCGCGAAGGCGGCGGAGGATCAAGCGACAGTCATCGCGAAGGCGATGAAGGATTAAGCGGCGGAAGATCGTTAATGTCACACGATTCAATTAAGTCCCGATGGACTGAAGGTAAGAAATCAGTGACAGAAGCGGCAGTGATGGAGACCTGTTTTTGTGGTTTGCTGGCGAAGATTTACACGGCCTGGAGAGACACCAAGAATGTCAGTCAAAGGTTCTTTGGTTGCTCAAAGTATTGGGTAAGTGCTTCGTCCTTTGTGTGCAAGTGAATGTCGATCAGAACGCATAGTTTGGTTTGGTCTGAGTTTTGTGCTTTTTTCTAATTATTCTTATTATTATTATTATTATTCTTTTGAAGGATGATCCGTCTATTGAGTTGAAAGATTGGTGCAATATGTTGGTGTGGATTGATTTGGAATTGTGTCAATGTTCGAGGGATGTAATTAGAGAGTTACGTTTGAAACAGATAAATAGTGACTCTGAAATTGGAAGGCTGAAGAGGCAAATTGGAGATGGTGGTGTCGACTATGGATGGGAGCAACAGATTCAGGTAATCCTGAAGGAAGTAGAGTTGTTGAAGGTGCTAGTACTTAGAATTGAGAAAGGGTTAAAACGAAGCATGTTTGGAAGTATTATGTTTGCTGGATTGTTTGTTTTGACTGTGGTGTTGGTTGCTGGGTTTATGCGTGTTGGAAATGGTTACTTGATGATAGGAATGTAATGAGTAGGCTAAGGTTTGGCATAGGAGAATGTGGTAGGATAGGAGAAATGTAATGGTTTTTTGTTGTTGGCTTTCCTTCTGATATGTAAACAGAATTGTTTATGGAAATGAAAATGCCTAATTTTTGGTGTTTGCATCAATGCCTCTGACTTTTTATTCTTATGGAAACATATGAATGTAAAGAGTAATGAGAAGAGAGGACTGACATAAGTGGAATATATGTGATAATAATAGCATGAGTCAATACATAATGGTTCAGAACCATTCATATACACTGACAGTCATATACACTGACAGAAGGCTCATTCTAAATAACATGAGCATAAAGGAAGTTTCATGTACAAAATGATATAACTACTAATTGCTTTGTAGTAATTGTAAATACAAAAGTAATGTGAGTAACTGATTATGCATAATCAGAGGGCAATAGTTAGAGAGCTAGGCTGATTTCGCATAATCAGTTAGCAAGTTTTGAGCTGGCTTGTTTCCTATGCTGGTTTTCTGAACAAAATTAAACAAAAGAGAAGTGGTTCTTCCATTGTATCACAGCAACTGTTGAGAGGGCAATCCAGGCTATTAAGAAAAAAAAAGTATCATTATGACTGGTATTATTTACTGAATTAAAACATGAGCGAATATTTAATATGTTTTTTACATTTAGTATGTTTCTCCCTTGTGCATCTGTGTAAATGCCTATACCAACTATCGTTCCTCTGCCCCTACCCCTACCCATCCCCTTTCCTCTGCCCTATACACCACCTTTGCCCCTGCCTCGATAAGTTGTAGACTTTTCATATCTTGTACTGCTGGCAGCAACAAAAGTATGAAGAACAAGTTCCATGTATCAGCAGTACATAAAGAAGGTAAATGTATGCGAAATGTATATATCTTTTGAAGTGAAAATATTATATTGAAAATTTTCAAAGTTTTTGCAGGGTTGGCTCGTATGGACTGATTTAACATCAAGTCTCTTCCAGGTTTGAACAAGAGGTACTTTAGGCCAGTTTTCCAGCATTAGCTTGCTTTTTTTATCTGTGTACAAATATGTGATTGTTTATTGAGTAAAGATTATATTAAAACCAGATAGTTGACTAACCATGTTTGAGTTGCTTGAACTTGCCATTGAATGTTGACTTGCACCATGCTCAGCAACATTATGTAATCCATCATCTCCCTATGAAAAATCAAAGACATGGAAAAACCTTGTAAATTAGTAGCAGGAGACCAGAATTCATTTGATATGGACAAAAACAAAAATTTTACTCTCATATGAGATTCATGATATGACTCTCTTCTCGATCCATCATAACTCCTGCTATTGTGTCCAAGTTCTCCACATTTTTTACATTTCATTTTCCTACCTTCTTTTGTAAGCTTGTTGTTATTCTTTTTAGGCTCATATCTTAATCTCTTTCTTGCCTTCTTGGGCCTTCCAGGCATTGCCTTTTCAAATGGAGGTTTAAGAATTCCAAAACCACTATCCTCCCACATGTCTTCACCAGACATTACCCCAATTGAGTAGGCATATGACTTCATAAATATTTTATTTGTATACCAGTTTGACAGATAGTACATTGGTTTTTCTGCATTGCTGATTATTGCTTTGCATGCATGCACACATGGAATGCCGGATAATTGCCAACCTCGACAGTCACAACTCTTGATGTCAAGATGTACTGAGAACTTACTATTATAGCTCTTCACCTCATATCCTTGGTCACCATTACATGTTGCACGCCATTTAAAGCTCTCATTAATATTTTTTTGGAGTTTCAACAACACCTTTTTCCCATACTTCCCCTTCCATTTCTTACCAAAAGCTCTTCTTTTCACTTGCCTTAGCATTATGTACTCTCTTATATCTTCGAGCATTGATATTATGGACTTATTCCTAGCCCCCAACAAGAATGAAATTGAAGGCCTCGCAACAGTTGTTGTCCACTGAGTCACATTTCACCGTCGTCGAAAAGTAGGCTCTACACCATTTGGTTGGGTCAACTCTGATTGCAACAGCACTACCACCTTCAGCTAACTTTTCCAAATCCTCTAGGTTCCTTTTAAAAGCTCTCTCATTCGTAGATTTTGCACATATATTAAATGCTTCTTTCAGTGCTTCTCCCCTGAACTTACTAGACCAGTTGGTGTAGATATGCCTTGCGCATAATCTATGTTCTGTTGCTGGAAATATATGAGCTACACCATGGACTAGACCCTACAATAAAACAGTTCAAAAGTTTTTTCCCTTGAACAACACAATTAAATTAATTCAGCAGATTTTTGTCTTAAACAACACAATTAAATTAATTCAGAGATTTTTAAATACTTGCAGGAACTTTGACGATGCATCAGCAGTGTAATAGACACAAAGTGATGGTAAGTCTATCTAGAATAAGCATCAAGATGTTTCACATAAAAATGACCATATTTATACCTATAATTTTGTATAATACTACTAATAACTTAAACAAAACTACAGGGACTTGTCAATTGACAGAATTTGTTATACAAGAAAATTATGAAGCAATGAAGATTTGTGCCAATTATCTACCGTAACAATTCAGATAGAGTGTTCTCATATGCAACAAAAGGTACTATAGACCTTGTGATTTCCTTGCATTTTCTATTTACTAAAACATACATGAAACATGTTTATGCATTTAGGAATTTTAGAATTACCATGAAACATGTTAGCGCTCAAAACTGTGGGAATTTTAGAATGACCATGAAACATGTTTGTTTTAATTGTGGTTAAAACTGCTGGGGATTTTAAAATTACCATGAAACATGTTGGTACCTTGTGTTGGTCTAACATGAAGGTCCAGTCTTTACCATCTGTTGTGTTTAAATCACCCTTTAAGCACTCAAGAAACCACTCCCATGAGTCATTGTTCTCACCCTCGACCACAGCCCATGCAAGAGGGAACATTTGATTGTTCCCATATTTTCCAACTACAGTTAGGAGCTGGCCTTTCACAACCCCCTTCAAGAAACATCAATCGAGTCCCAAATAAGGCCTGCACCCTTCTAAAACACCTTTCTTCACTTCTACCAAACAGATATATATTCTTTTAAAGTTTTGGTGAAGCCCCAGCTGATTTGGTGTTGTAACTATTTCTATTGTGCTTCCAATGTTTGCCGCCCTAAGTGCTTCAGCATAGTCCCATAACTTGGCATATTCATATTCCACATCTTTTTCTAGTTTTTTTATTATTCGCAACTTTGTTCTCCTACATTGGTGTATAGAGAAATTGATACAAAATTTTTTCTCTATATGCTCTTGAATGTAGCTTGGTTTTATACCCGGATGCCATGAAATTACATCCCTCACTTCATCAGCCATCCATACCGAAGTAGCTCTTGAAATATTTTGCACCTCAAGGCAATTGTGTTCCATATTAAACATCTTTGCCTGGAAATAATGTTTCCTTCTTTCCAATGATACAAATATCATCCACGGACAGCCACTTGCTTTGCAAATTGCTCTAACTCTTTTTTTCTCATTCTTTAGAAAGATGAAATCATGCTTTGTCTGGATTGAATACTTTATGAGGGCCTTTTTGAACTGGATATGATGCTTAAAGACCATACCTAACTCAATGTGACAAGTCCTTAAATTCTCATTGTACCTTGGCCACACCGATTGTCTTCTAACTTCAATACGACCACCCTCCCCATCACTTTCTGAACCATAACTTTCAGGATCAGAATTTCCAAGTGACTCATTGTCATATCCATCTTCAACCATTTCATCAAATTCAAGGTCAACCTCACTTCTTATTTGAACAAGCCTTCGATGAGCACTATCAATCTCCTTATAAGCCATCCCTGCTGCCCCTTCGAATACCAGCTTCTAACTTGCTTAATTGCAGCAGTGAGTTCCTCATCGTCATCGGATTGTAGGGAAAGATCTACTCTACTAAGTTCTACTGCATACTCCACCTGTAAGTTTACATCGTCATCATCACTATCATTCTCACTTTCCTCAGCCAACTCTTGCATTTTATCTCCACCATGGGGTGCTTCATCTTGTAAACTGCTCAATGCTTTATTACAGTCCTTAGTTGTTGCCTGGAGGTTATTAATCAGTTTATCAAATTCTTCGTCAATCTGAGAATTTGACCAATTACATGTCTCAGCTAGTCCATTGTTTACTTCTTCATTTATTTCCCATGTAACATGATAGTTGGAAACATGCTCACTTGACCTTTCACCCATGCTTGCTATTACCTTGTCATTGTCTACATTGTGATGAACAAATACTTCCACAACACCAACTTTAACAGCATGCTTTACCATATCTACTATTGATGCATCATCATGCAACAATATATATTGGCTACATCGCCCTATGCATTTACGAAAATATATGCCTCCTACAGCCTTCTTATCATACCCTATCTCCTTGATTTGATCCATCACACACCAATATGATATTTTGTCCTTATCATAAACCATTGAACATATTTTTCTATCAATATATCCATTCTTTGGTTCTCCAATGAAGTGTCCACCATGGTGCAAATACAATGTAAACATCACTATTATAAATGTCCACCTATAAACATATTGTTAATAAAATTATTACACCTATTTTTTACCTTTGCAATCTAACTTGTTACTGTAACAAACATCTAAATAACATTAATATATTTTTTTTAATCCAGCCTCTAACTTGAAAATTTTCTCAAACAAGTTCACATATCTAAAAAATAATTTAGTCATAAAAGTTTTTATGTACCATGTAATAGACCCATCTCTAATACTAACATAAATAAAAAATTTCTAACTTAGCCGAAACAAACATTTATTACTCACTTATCAAATTTTCTCTTTCCCTACCAAGTCAACATCCTTACATGGTCCCCCACGAGCTCTTCAAAGCTGCCAAATTCCAGCTTCTTCAATGCCTTGTTTGTCCTTATACACTCCACGGCTCTAGCACTCATTTGTTTTTCCTCGTAAACCACCAGCCACTTTGACTAAAAGGTAAATGGCTCTCTTGCTTTATTGCTTTATCCTATAAGTACTAACATATAAGTTGGCGCCTTTTCCTTGCCCATTTTCCCGCCAAGACTAACTCAGCAAAGTCACACAACTGCTCCACACCACATCAGCCATATCAGCCAAAATTTTCACACCGTTTCTCTTCACCATCCATTTTGGACTAACTTACTAACTTTTTCAAAGTTTAGGGACTAACTTGTACTGAGTCAAATATAAAGGACTAACTTGTTAGAGTTGGCAAAGTTGAGGGACCATATATGCATTTTGGCCTTATTAAAATTCAACAATAAAATTAAATATTGTTCTAATATTTTTCTAAAATTATTAATAAATAGTCATTCAAAGTTAATGAAAAATAAACAAAAATGTTCAAGTTCAATTTTTCTAATGTACAAGATTAAAAATATATGATGTGAAACCCATAAACAACTAAAACTATAAAAATTACAAAATTATTAAGTATTTTTCAAATGAAATTTCTCTATTGTACTCGATTCCCTTTCAATTGTTGTTCCATAGTAGAACATTAATCCCTACTGCGTTAAGTTCCTTCTTGTTCTATAGAAAAGCAAAATTTTTATCTTTTTCAAATTGTTTTTTTTTCCTTTTATTTTGCCTTTTTGCTGTTGATGTTGGCTAGATGAGAACGGGCTGCAATATGTCCATCAACCCATTGGTGTAGTGCTTGTCTTTGGTTATCACCTGTAGGTTCATAATCTTCATCTTTCACACATGCCGCATTAAAAAATTTCTTATACTACTCAAGGCATTGAGAAGTAGTATGTCCACCAACCATTGGTGCAGTGCTTGTCCATTGTGCGGGCATGAACTTTGCAAGGTTAAGCAGTTTCTTATCCTTTTGTCTTGTTCACTCAGTCTATAGATATCAAGAACAACAAATAACCAGGTTATTAATGTAGGCATGCTAAATAGTATAATTAATGTGGGCAAGTTTTTAGTTTACATTATTGATGGAGGGTCGAGCCAGCCATACTAGTAAGCCTTGCATTGCCTGGTAGATTAAAAAGGAAAACAATTTGTGGCCATTGGTTCTTCCCATATTTCATGACCGTCACCTTGAGAACTCCTTCCTACATGTTCATCTAAACCCTCTATTTTGTCATAATCCTTAGCTTGGCTCCGCTCATTCTCTTTAACTTCAAGTTCAAGAAGAAGCCTTAACACTATTGCATCATCAATCAAATTCCTGAGCCATCCAAATAGGGATGGAGATACAATGATGTCAAATTAGTTCCGGTCATATAAGAGATAGTAAGCATTCAAAGGCTCACACAAGTCTTTCTCACCCATCAATACGATTTTCTACCTTTGTTTGAGAAAATAGATTAGAACAGTCTTTTGAACTTTTTAAAGAATAAATTAGAAAACTATAAAGTTTTTGAACTTAAATAGAAAAGTTTTCAAAAATATTAGGACTAGCTTCACAATTTTTCCTTAATTTCTACCACTTTTTAACATTTGGTATAACCACAAGATTATAAGTACAACAATTAGGTAGTTTCAGGATGATTCATGTAGCAGTTCATAGTTTTGGGATGATTGGGCAACATTGGAATAGTTTAGGGATGATACATGTCATTTACCCTTATTTATTAAGATAATTGGAGGGGAGGTATGCAATACATATTGAGCCTGGGGAAAGAACACTTTGATCTGCTGGCATTGAGCCTTACTATCAAAACATGGTTGTCATTATATATATATATATATAGTTCCCAATTTATGAACTTCAGAAACTAGCTATCTCACATAAACTAACTAAACAAGACTGTAACCATTATCATATAAAGTCCCTTCCTTTTGGTTCCTCTCCAATAATGTCTTTTTCAGGCAGCATGGTAACTTACGGTGCTAGTAGAATGTCTTCTTCTAGCTGCATGATGGCTTCTGGTGTTGGTACAATGTCTTCTAGATCTTCTAGCGGCAACATGATGGGTTCTGGTGCCGGTACAGTGTCGTCCTCTTGGATGGGTTCAGGCACCGACTGTTCGAAGTCTACTGATCTCTTGTCTATCATAAAAAGAAATTGATCAGTCTTAAAACATTTAGTGTGTAAAACTACTCATATGTTCATACAGGTCAACATATTTATAATATACACCTGTCCTTAACATAAACTTTAAATGAGATGAAATCACAACGATATATAGGTTCTATAAATAACTATATTGTTGGGAATCTGAACTGGTTTCATGCTATTAAATTAGCATGCACCAAGATCAGATTGTAAGAATAATCACACAGGTACCTTGTTTTAAAAATTTCACAAGTGTAGAATTCTCCAAGCTTCACACACTCGAATTCTTTTTCTCTCAGTTACTCTATGCGTGATTTCTTTAATGGAAAAATTTTACGTATGTCTCTTGTATGTTGTTATCAATCCATAACAACTCTTTTTATAGGAAAATTTAGGTAGAGATAAGAATGTGGCATGAGACCCATTGAGATCTATTAATCCTGTCAAATTACTCTATAACAAATTTATTGTTTACAAATCAGTACAACATTTTGTACGACCTTGTAAAATATTACAGGAGTTCAGAGAGAATTCATAAAAACCCATATGTTTTATTCTATTTCGTTCACCTTTTAATATTGTTGCACATAATCCAAACTAGACCAACCACATTCAAATTGTGGCACTGTCAATATGGAATCAAATATGTACACGTCTCTTAAAGTTTATCCATATTTAAACAATTTAGAAAAATATTTATAATATATATATATATATACTGCCTATATATATAATTTTACATACAAAATAATATTTTTCAAAAACAGTATTTTTCTAAATCGACCACATAGATTTTTTAACTTGAAAACCCAAGAGACATACTCCACAATATTCACTCTTATATTAAGAGCATTGAATTTCATGTTAAATAATCATGAACTTAACATGTTAACACTTATGTAATCCAATTTGTCCAAGTATATCATCTATTAGGCATCATTGGTTGACATATCAAAATCATATAATATATACATTTAAGTTCATATTGTTCTTAGGTCTACTAATAAAATAATATTTACTCTTGCTCAACAGTTGAAGGTTTAAGAGTAATTGATTTGGTCATTTTCAAATATTTATCTCCCTAAATATTCACATACACATTATGAATCAATATTCTATTGATTAGGATAAATTACTCTTATCTCATATAGTAATGTCATATGTGCAATCCTTTATAAGCAACTAACCTATGTATGTGCTCATAGATTGTAAACACCTTTTAAGATTTTAAACACCTTTTAAGATTTATAAAGATAAATCAAGTCTCATGTGACATGATCTCTATCATCCATTAATTCATATATAATACAGTTCTATGATTTTATCATAGTAGAAGATGAAATAATAATACAAATTAAAGAAGAATCACATAACTTTATTAAATCAATAACAAAGTTTAAGTTGGCTTTAATGAGCACAATAATTCTTTTAATTTTTCACTTGCGATTCAAAGTCAATTAGCAACTATTCAAAGACCCATTTCATTTACATGTTTCTCAAAAACATTTAGAGACAACGGTTTAGTCAGTGGGTCTACCACGTTCTTTGCTGAAGCAATTTTTATGATGTTTGCATCTCCTTTTTTGACAATTTCTCTTACCAAGTGAAATTTCCTCTATACATGCTTCATGCGTTAATGAGCATGAGGTTCTTTGACTTGTGCAACAGCCTAGTGTTATCATAGTATAGAGTAATTGGAGATTCTATGCTTGAAATAACTCCAAGTTCCTAAATGAACATCTTGATCCAAACAGCCTTTTTTGCCGTTTCAGAAGCCACAATGTATTCTACCTCAAATGTTGAGTCAGCTGCAGTACTTTGCTTGAAGCTCCTCTAATTTAAGGCCCCACTATTCAGTCTATAAATAAATCCAGAATTTGATTTACTAGCATCTAGATTAAATTGGAAGTCAAAATCACCCTATCCTTTTACTTCCAATGAACCACCACTATAAACTAAACAATAATGCTTTGTTGTGTTAAGATATTTCAGGATATGCTTAACAACAGTCCAATGACCTTCCCCAGGGTTGGATTGATTTCTACTTACAACATTCATAACATGTGCTTTATCGGGCCTAGTACATAACGTTGTATACATGATGTTGCTTACAGTGGAAGTATAAGGGTAGCGTTTCATTTTATCCAATTTCTCATCAGTCTTGGGAGACATTTTTCAGAAAGGATGATTCCATGGTAAGAAGGCACAAATCCTTTCTTGGAATCCTACATGTTGAATTTAGCCACGATCTTATCTATGTAAGTAGATTGAAACAACCCCAACAACCTTTGGCTTCTATCCTATAGAGCTTAAGACCAAGGACATATGATGCTTCACCTAGATCCTTTATAGAGAAATGAGTTGACACCATAGCTTCACTGTTGATAACATTTCCACATCATTCCCAATGAGTAGATTATCATCAACATATAAGACAAGAAATGTGATAACACTCCCTTGTGCCTTCATGTAGACATTAACTTTATTCGAATTTTGTGAGAAGTCAAATTGTTTGACTGTTTCATCAAAACGGATGTTCCAACTTCTAGAAGCCTATTTAAGTCCATAAATGGATTTATTGAGCTTACATACTAATTGTTCTTCCCCACTAAATACCAATCTTCCAGGTTGGTTCATATAGATATTTTCTTCAAGTTACCCATTCAAGAAGACAGTTTTCACATTCATCTGTCATATCTTATAATCACTGTATGAAGTCACGGCTAATAAAATTCTGATGGATTTAAGCATGACTACTAGCAAAAAGGTTTCCTCATAATCAATTCATTTCTTTTTATTATACACCTTTGCCACTAATCTTGCTTTAAAGGTTTCCACCTTTCCAAGAGGTCTTCATTTCCTCTTCTAAACCTATTTATAACCAATGGTCTTAATATTGGTTAGTGGATCTACGAGAGTCCAGACCTGATTCTTATGCATAGAATATATTTTTGAATTCATAGCATCAATCCATCTATCTCCATCAACATCCTTCATTGCTTCCTCATAGGTTCTAGGATATTGTTTGCAATTTTTTGAAATCATTGTGAATGACTCATTTAGGAGTGTCAACTTTTGAGGTGGACGAACAATCCTACAACTTTTACGAGTAGGCTCTAAAAGAGTGTTAACTTGAGTTTTATCAACAGAAGTAGTACTATTAGATGTTTTAGTTAACTCTTGTAAAATAATCCTATTATCTTTCCCACAGTCAACCACAAAATCTTCTTCCATGGAGACTACATCTCTACTAATGTACATATTTTGTTTATTTGGATTATAAAAATAATAACTCATAATGTCTTTTGGGTAACCTACAAATAGGCATATTTCTATTATAGATTCTAACTTTGTAAATGTTTGCTTCCTGATATGTGCAGGACAGCCCCAAATTTTTAATTTTTCACACTCGGTTTCTTGTTGGTCCATAACTCATATGGAGTTTTTGAGACTGATTTAGTTGGAACTCTGTTCAATAGATAAACAGTGGTCTTTATCACATATCCCCAAAAAGACACCAGTAGATTGGCCATGTTTATTATTGAGTGCACCATATCCAATAAGGTACAATTCCTTTTTTCAAAAACACCATTGAGTTGTGGTGTTCCTGGTGGTGTCAATTGTGAGAGGATCTCATTAACTTTGAGATAACCTCTGAACTCATTGAAGAGGTACTTGCCTCCTCTGTCGGAGCGAAGACACTTAACACTCCTATGCTTTTATTTCCCAACATCATTTCAAAATTCTTTGAACTTTTCAAAAGCTTCCAATTTATGTTGCATTAGGTCGATGTACCTGTATCTAGAATAGTCATCATTGAAGGCAATGAAATAAAAGATACCACCTCTTCCCATGCGGTTCATAGGTCCACATACATCAGTATGTATAAGATCTAACACGTTTTAGCTTCTTTCACCTTTTCTAGAAAAAGGTAATCTAGTCATCTTTCCTTAAACACAAGATTCACAGATTGGGTGAGTTTCTAATATTAAGAAACTCAAAGGACCATCCTAAACCAACCTTTCAATTATTTTTGCATTAATATGACCAAGTCTCAAATGCCAAAGATAAATGAAAAATATCTCTTTCTTTTTTTGCTTTGTTGAGCCATTCCCATCACATGGTTCAGATTCAACATTCATGTTGCTTTTGTGACATGTATGCAAGAAATAAAGACCATCACTTTTGAAACCACAAGCCATAAATTTGTTACAAAATCAAATCGTAACTTTATTATGAAATAGAAATGAATATCCTATATCATTCTATTTTGAAAAAGAAATCAAATTTCTCCTAACTTGAGGCACATAAAGACAATCTTTCAAACAAAGAATTATTCCACCTAAAGGAAATAATCTAAAAGTCCTTAAAGAGACGGCCATAACTTTTTCATTTGATACCATCAACAATGAGATCTTTCCTTCACTCAGCCTTCTTGTTTCCTTCTACAATGTGTTATACACATGAGTAGTTGCCCCAGAATTAAGACATCAGGAATTCATAATTCCATGCATCAAGTTTGTCTCAATGATAAAAATAGAAGGCTTATTATCTGAAGGGTTCTTATTATTCACTGAAGCTAAGTAATGTTTACAATTGTACTTCTAATGATCTTTCTTATCACAGAAATGACATTCATCTTCTGACTTGTGCTTCCCATTCTTTTTAGACCCATTCCTAACTTGAAGAGGGTTCTTGCCCTTATTCCTTTTGTTGTTCTTACATTTGGTCCTGGAGGACTGTCCTTCCATCACTATAATAGGCTTATCCTTCTTGAGTAACTCTTTCGCCTTTTGTAACATATTGTGCAGTTCAGGAAGTGTCATTATCTTGTCATTCATATGGAAGTTCAAAAAAAGTTATTAAATGACTTAGGCAGCAAACACAAGATAATGTTTATCTTGATCGTATGGTCCATCTAAGTGACAAGGGATTCCAACACATTGATATACCCGATCATGGTCATCATCATGAACAAGTGTTCTCTCAGCCATCTTGGTAGACATAAGCCCTTGCATGACATTTATCCTAGTAGAACAATTTTGCATCTCAATCATTTCTTTTAGGTCATTCATAATGTCCCTAGCAGTTGGCATCTTCTCATATTGCTATTAGAGCCTATTCTCAAGAGATGCCAAAATGTAGAACCTAGCCAAAGAATCATGCTCATGACAAACATCATATGCTTTCTTTTCCTCAACATGATCATCATCAAGAGAAGGAAGTTCAGGTGGCACTTCGTTCAAAACATGTGCCAACTTCCCTATAGTAAGTGCAATATTAAGGTTTCTTTTCCAATCACAGTAGTTTACCTCATTGAGGCGGTTCTCTTCCAGGTTTTTAGCGAACTAAGGACTGATATTGTTTATGGTTCTACAAAAGAACATACAAACAAAACACACAAGGCATGGCAGAGAAAATCAATATCTTCTTCACATGTATCATATACAAGAAAATAGTAATTGCATTCAGAGTCATCTTCATAAGCATAACATATCACATATATGCAATTAGAAAAACAAAAACTTCATTTACAGTGTTAAGCTACTCCTTTTAGAATTAATCTAACAACAAATGAAGCAAATATCATACCATATTTATCTCATGACATTTATAAGATTTTTTTTTAATTTTGGCTTCTAAAGATAATACACCCGCCATCCAGTTTAGATAGGCATATTTCTTTAGTTAAGTATACGCCCATTGTTTAAGAGCATTATATGGCCGTGAGAAACTCAACCATTTTAATTAAGTCCCCACTTGGCCATAATACATCCATTATCACCATAAAGTAAATCAACAAGCACAAACTATCATCAACTTAGCCATCTCCTTTTGGTGTCAAAGTAAGTCAACAATATTCACACTCATTATTTACCACAATGGAAAGCCTCTAGAAAATTAATCTTCTAAAGACCTAATTTTCTATCTCCCACACTTGATATTAAATATTGAGAGAATTTATTTTTTATTTTGAACAATTCAAAACACAAATTAATTTTCACAATTATCACCATAATTGTAAAATATAGTGCAATATTTGCACAAACATGCATAATAATTCACAACATATACTTCAAACAATTATCATGCATACATACATATTTGCAAAATTTCAATACATTAAATAATCATGCAAATAAGCTCCCACCAAATAAAGCATCTAATTATTTAGAAATAAATCATTACAGAAAATACAAATATTCAAAACATTTTATTTCTGAAATTATTAATTAATTTTTGAAACTTGGAACGAGTAAAAGAAAGCATTTTGTTTAAAATCGGGCTCCCATAAAACAAAAGCATTAAGCTTAAAAGTTTAAGGTCTAGCAAAAAAATGATTTTAAAATAGTGAGGCCCATTTGGGCCTTTTCACGAACGCCCGGAAACCTTTTTCTTTTCTTTAATTAAAACCTGAGGCCCAATTGGGGGTTTTTGCTCCCCCAAGGACCAACCAACATAATGGAACAATTCCCTTTCAACAATTTTGTACACATAACACTTAATTTCAAAAACACATGTTAGGGTTCTTGAACTATTTCATAAACTCAGATTCAATATGGACCAAAAATTGAATCAACTGAATCAAAATTAAGCCTTTCAAACCATGGGGCTATTACCACTTAGCCTTGTTACTACAAAATCGAGTTATCCACCAGTAACTTTCATGAATAATGGTGGCTGGGGAGCCTCGGGATCAAATCAGGCCACATGATAAGTTTCAAAAACCAGATCTTCTTTTTCTTGATTTCTAGAGTTGTTTCAGTGCATTGTATCACTCAACAAGTAGTCAACAACAACAAAACAACAAAATCAACCAAATTAAAACAAGGAATCACATCCGTGTAGGTGTTTGCGTGTTTGTGTTCATAGCATGAACAGTACAAAAAGTTCAAGAAAATAAATTCATGAACAACGCACAAAATAGATTATTTCACAACCAAAACATGCTCTAATACCACTGTTGGGAATCCAAACCTATTTCACACTATTAAATTAGCATACATCGAGATCAAATTGCAAAAACAATCGCACGGGTACTTTGTTTTAAACATTCCATAAGTGTAGAATTCTCCAAGTTTGTTTCATACGCTTGAATTCCTTCTTTCTTGGTTGCTCTATGCGTGATTTCTCTAGTGGAGAAATTTCATGTGCATCTCTTGTATGTTGTTATCAGTGCATAATAACTCTTTTTATAGGCAAAATCATGTAGAGATCAGAATGTGGAGTGTGATCCACTGGGATCTCTTAGTCCTGTCAAATTAGTCCCTAACTAATTTATTGTTTACAAGTCAACACAACATTTTGTACGACCTTGTAAGATCTCCCAGAAGTTTAGAGATAATTCACAAGAACCCATATGTTTTATTCCATTTCGTTCACCATCCAATATTGTTTCACATAATCCGGACTAGACCAACCACATTCAAATCGTAGCGTTGTCAATACAAAATCAAATATGTACACATCTATTCAAGTTTATCCAGATTTAAAAAATTTTTAAAAACATTTATAAAATCTATATATACCATCTATATATAATTTTATATACAAAATAATATCTCCACAAGCAATATTTTCCTAAATTGGCCATGTGGATTTCTTAATTCAAAACACCAAGAGATATACTCTACAATATTTACTCTTGCTTTTAGAGCTGTGAATTCCATGTTGAATAATCATGAACTTAACATATTAACATTTATATAATCCAATATGTCCAAGCATATCCTATATTAGGCATCATTGGTTGACATTTCAAAATTACATAATGTATATATTTAAGTTCATATTATTCTCAGGTCTACGAAACAAATAATATTTACTTTTTATCAACTGTTAAAAGTTTGAGAGTAATTGATTTGACCCTGTTCAAATATTTATCTCTATAAATATTCACATACATATTATGAATCAATATTTCAGTGATTAAGATAAATTATTCTATCTCATATAGTAATGTTATATTTGCAATCCTTTATGAGCAACTAACTCATTTATGTGCTTATATATTGTGAACACCTCTTAAGAACTATAAAGATAAATCAAGACTTGTATGACATGATGTCCATAATCCATTAATTCATATATAATATAGTTCTACGGGGTTATCATAGCATGGGATAAAATAATAATATAAATTGAAGAAGAATCACACAACTTTATTAAATCAATAACAAAGTTTAAGTTGACTTTAATGAGCACAATAAATCTTTCATATATATAATAACTTTTATGAGTGGTTCATGTCTTGCAACTACTAGTAGTTATGTATAGAAGTGATATTAAAGAAGTATATCAACTTGTGTGACACAATTATCTTTGCGTGTCTGACCATCTATGTATCTGGGATGATGTGAATAGTCATGTGTTGGCATAAATGAATGTAAGTTATTGCAGGGTAATAGAAACAATGAACACAGAGTTTCTTTTTTAAAAATATTTAATTTACTAAAAACATGGAGAAAATAAATTGTGGGAAGGTAGTTTAATTTCAAAATGTAATTAAAAATTGAAGAATTTATTCGAAAAAGTTGAATTGGTAAGCTTTATATTAACTGATATGCTTAATAAATAAATGACCAATGGAATATAAGAGTACGTAACATTGTATAACAAGGCTCACAAAGACTCAGCTTACCTAAATATCTCATGTCTTGTGGTGTCAGCTCCATTCTTTTGGCACAAGTCTTAATTGTTGTTCCTTTAAGATAATCATAGAAATAATGTTAGTTACTTCAATTAGAGAATGAGATAATGTTACTATATAGTATCTATCACGGTGAAGAGTTATTGTCTTTTTTTTTTTTTTTGTAAATCCATCTCCACTTGAAAAATGACATCATAAAAATAGGGGTCAACGAGTGGGCTTCCTTTCCAATCACGGGACATTTGTTTTAGATGAATTTTGAACATAAACTCAGATCATCTACTAAGATATTAATCAAGTGAAATATAAATATGAAAGTAAAAATGTCAAACATTATGCAAGGGGATATATATCAAACCTATTTTCCAAAAATGTCAAACATTATGCAAGGGGTAGTATATGCAAACCTATTTTGCAAAAAGGAGAATCTAGAAACCACACATCAACAGAATGATAATATCAAAATTAGAGGCTAACTAAATGGACAGCTCATTAAAGCTTAATTTATTAAATGTAATTAGTAGTATTTATTGGTATCTACCTTAATTATTAGATTTTGGTTTAATCCTGCAAGCATTTTTTGTACAAGATGTGTTTTCGGAACAGAGATGTGAAATGATCTCCAACCATTCACGCGCAAAAATTATTCATTATCCAACATATATGAAGTGACCAACAAGAAATTATGGCAAGAACACAACAGATCAAAACCAAGAACTTGATCGCCAGGGACGGATAATGTGTGTGGATAAAAAGTGAAACTTTTGAGTTAGTCATAAAGTTCAAGCTGAGCCAAAAAGATTATTGTCGATTCTTGAAGTCTGCCACAAAAATTCCACGTAGAAAATTGAAGAGGATACCGACTGAAGTGGAAAGAAGAAACCAAAATGAGGCATGACGGAGCTGAGGGTTGACAAGAACCCAGCACCGCGTGAGGGCCATCCGCCAAACCTTGAGCATGGAAAAAGCAGAGCTCCGGGGCAGACTGATGCTGGACCCAGCCCCAAACTGAATCATTTTTTTTACGAACCTTGTTGTTGATCGATCGAATTCCAACAGAAAACCAGAGTATAGAGCAAATCTGAGAGGGGGCCGGTGAAGGAGAAGAATGAGAATGGAGAACCAATAGGAATTGCAGCAGACAGAGCAGGGGAAAGGCTGCACACAGAGGCAACCTCGTACCCAGGATGGAAGAGATAAAAGAGTATATTTTGTAGCAAGCAACAAAGTGAGCATTTCAATCCGATTTCCATCCGTCTAATTCATTCTTCCACTTCCCATCATAGCATGCAAAGCATAACACTAATAAAACTAAACTCAGAAACTGAAAACAAATTAATTCTCCAGAGTTACTTGAAGAGCCTTCGATTGAAAAAAAAAAACCATGAACATGGAAATGAACAGAACTCCACATTGATTTCCTAGTTACATCACACAATTAGGAAAAGGATCCACCACTAAGCTTATTCAGAAGATGAGGACATACCTGTGAACAGAAGCCTCGAAAGACAGATACAGGACAGGACGAGGAGAACTTTCGCCGGAGAATTTGCCATTTCCGCCTTTGAACTGCAGGATGGGTCAATTTTGTTGACTACTTCTGATCGTTGGTGATCACTGACGTAAGAATCAATATGAATTTCTACATAAAGGAATTGGCCAGTCACAAGAACCCTTGTCGTGTTATGTGTCTATATTCTGTTAAAACAATATAAGAGCCGGCGCAAATCCATTTTTCAATTTAATCTCGTGATTCCCACAAATTTTATAAGGAAGTTTGAGTCTTAAACATTGTATTTAGTAAAACTAGGTGTAAACTAGGTTTGGTGAGGAAGGTTCCCTTGTAATAGTCATGGTTGTCAGAATCAGACTCGACTGCTCAGATGGATTGGTTCAACCGTGAATTGTAGCCCCCGTCGGTGTAACTCCTGGCTCATATACAATCGTGTCAAAAGCCGGTCAAAATTGCTTCAAACCGTTACAAACTACATGAACTCATTGAACTGCGGACCACTTTGAACCATGACATATTTCCACTCTGACAAACACGGATGACAAATCAATGCAAAAATCTCAAATTTCCCCATAATATTTATGGTACCACATTTCCCTATTTTTTTCTTCCCAATTTTTATTAATATTTTAAAATAGGCTTAAATTGATCAATAACATTTTAAAATAAATTGGCAACCAGCCATTAAAAGACCAATGAAAAAGGGAGAAAAGTAAACAGTTGTTTTTCCAGTTGCATTTGGCCCTAAATCAAGCCCAAAGACTATTATATATATAGTTTTAGGGTTAATATCACTGGTCGTCCCTAAATTGTCATGTTGCATAATTGTCTCAAAACTATTAATTGTTACATTCATCATCCTCAAACTATTTAATTGTTGAATTTGTCATCCTATTGTTATATCAGCAATTAAAAAATGATGGAAATGGAGGGAAAAATGCACAGTTAGTTCTAAGACTTAGAAAATTTTTCTATCTGAGTCTTAAAACTGTACAATCTTCTAGTTCAATTATAAAACTATGGAAATATGTATACTCTCTTTAATTTCTCTCTTGGTTTCTTCTAATTAATAAAAATTTTATAATTAAATTTTAATTAAATATTCATTCTAATTTCTTTAAATTTTTTCCTTTTTTTCTTTTAGTTTGGTTTTTAAGTCTTTTTCTTTTGAATTTTTTTATTTTATTATTCTTGTTTATTTTTCATTGTTGTCTCATCCTTACCATTCATTTTTCTTTTATTTTTTTTCTTTTGTTGATCCTTTATTTCCTTTGATTTTCTTATTATTTTTCTATGTTTCTTTTGTGAATGTTTTTCCTTATTTCATCTTTTGCTTACCTTTTTTTTTTCTACAAATAATCTTTCACATTGGAACATGTTTTGTTAAGTCTTATTAATGTTCATTTAGTTTTAGGACTTAGACTAATTTAAAAAAATTATCTTACTCATTTCATCTTACTCTTTTGGATTTATTGTATAATTCATAAAGGAACATGGAAAATTTAACTTCTTTTTTTCTCTTGTTTAAATCCAACGTATAATTCATAAAGGAACTTAAGAAATTCACATTCCATTTTTTTATCCCTTCAAGATATTGCTAAGATTGCTCTTCTTTGTCCTTCTATTTTTTTTTCCTAAATTTATATATGGGTCGAATTTATGTTTGGAATTATTATAATTTTAACCTCTTGTTTATTATCAGGTAAAAAAATTCTCTCCTAGGTCCTCTGTTATGTTGTTGATCACAATTGTAATGAAATTCAATAATCTTTTTCTGCATATTGTTTGTCAATTTCATTCTTTCATTTAAATTTACAAATGATGAAATGGGAGAAAAAAGATGTTAATTTTTTCAAGTTCCTTTACGAATTATACATTAAATTCAAACATGAGAAAAAAGAAGTTAAATTTCCTTATAAGTTCCTTTATGAATAGCAAAAAGGGCAATTTTTCCATCAAAGTATAGGGCAGAAAGAAATTTTGCCACTTGCTACATTTTAGCAATTGTAACCCAAGTGTAGGTTGTCGCAAGTAATAAAATCTCGGGAGTCCGAGTGTCGAACCATAGGGGAAGTGAATTAAGAAATACAAATTACAAATTTGGTAATAAGGAACGATTTTGGTGCAAGGTGTGAATAGGTGTTAATTAAAAACTCAAATTCAAATAAATAGCTAAAGTTAGGAGATCCACTTTTAGTATATCCGTTATGATTAATTTTAGTCCATCTTACCACTCAATTGGGATTCACACATAAAGGAGGTCCCAATTGAAAATTTTAGTTAGTATTAATTTTCATTGATATTAAAACACCAACGCTTGTTAATGGGTTCAAGTATTCATCATGCCAACCTTTATCTACAATAACTCAATATTTCAATATAGCTGGCAGAGTCATGTTCTACAAAGGGAATTAAGTAGCTTTTGTGCTAATGATTGATTATGATGAATCAAAACTCCCACTTAACAAGGAGGAAAGTTAAATAGATTAAGAAAGAAAATACCGTTAACGTTGTGATCCATTTAAATCAATCATAACATTTATACCAAAAGCTTCACTCTTTCACCTTAGCAAAAGGAAGATTAGTTAGCCATGATAAAAGTAAACAACATGTATAAAGATTAAATGAAGATGGATTGAATGATCAAAGAACGAAAAAGAAGAAGAACAATAAGAACACACTTGGACAGAGTTTCGGTATTGAAACTAGAACAAAGCTAAAAAAGAAAAGCTAAAGATGATATAATAACATAAAGGGGGCCTAAGAAATGGCATTCATTCACCCTCCCCCCAAGGTGCCTATTTATAGAGTTTTGAGGTAGGTGAAATGGTAAAATAGTAAAATGTAGATAAATACAAATCAACTAAGGCGGGTTATAATTTATTTTAATTTTTTGACCATCATAGACATTGAATCAGCTCTATCTCAAAGCATGAAACTTGTAGATCTCTTCTTTATCTTCAAATCGATAGTTTACTCATTCAAATCGGACATCCGTAACTCAAGTTATCATTTTTCTATTGAAACTACTTTTCAGCACAT
The DNA here is from genome assembly GCA_005392925.1 of Aquilaria sinensis. Classification (NCBI taxonomy): domain Eukaryota; kingdom Viridiplantae; phylum Streptophyta; class Magnoliopsida; order Malvales; family Thymelaeaceae; genus Aquilaria; species Aquilaria sinensis. Next base: position 119,959 of record SMDT01001068.1, on the reverse strand, counting down.
GAAAGTACGAATGGTCTCATCTATAATCAAATTTTGGCAATCAAAATGATCAAACTAACTTGCAGAATGAAGCAGTGTTTAAGATCTATATGTTGGTTTTCAGATGAATTTGGAATCACTCAATTCTGACATCTACAGCCCCAAATATGATTTTTCTCATGATGGGTTGCCAAGTGATGATTTTACCTATGTAAAAAAATAATTATTTAATATTAATAAATAGTAAAAATGCATAGGAACAGTAAAATACGCATATGAATAGTAAGTCGGTGAATAGTATCTCAATGAATAGTAAAAATATGTGAATAATAACCCGATGGAAAAATGCTTAAAATAGATAAATTAATCATACTCAAAATATATAATGATGATTTAAACCCTTAATAGTAATACACTTATGAGTATTCATCACCACTAAAAGTATTTTTCCAGAGAAATTTACCACTAACATTTTTTAAATAAGTGTGTTGTCATAAATGTTTTGAAATAGAGATATATTTACTACTATGACAGTTAATGGTAGAAATATTCAACTATTACAAAGAATATTCCATCGGGATTGGGGTGAGTTGGATATTTCACTATTCACGTCAGTCAATATGTGGCATATTTGTCATCAATATTTTTGAAATGAGCATATTTGCCAATGTTTTCAAAACAAACATATTTGCCATCAATTTTTGATATCAGTGACAATTGTAACGCCCAAGATGGGCAAACTAAGTAGGGGGTAATGACGACAGATCGCGTAGCAACAATTACCCGGTAATTATGGCCAACAAGCAACAATTGCCTAGTAATTATTGTTGCTAGAGTTGAGCAAATCTATGAGTTTAAATTGTTGTGGTTGGGGCTGAGACTGCAGCATTTGTGTGAGCCAGTTGAAGGGAAATCGTAGTGGAAGAATTCATAAGTGCGCCTCTCCGACCTTTGATTTCCAGTGGGTTGACGAAGACAAGTTAGAGATGATGACTTTGGTGTTGAAGATGAAAGATTAAAGTGAAAAATATGAAAAAAAAAAATATAACTTGAGTAGCTATACAATAATTTTTTTCTTTTTACCATTGTAAGGGAACCTCTTACTTACCCTAATGTAGGGTGTTCCCAGGATCTTAGGATAATTAAGATTTAGTAATGCTGCTCTTAGTTGCAAATGGTTAAGTTAATACTTGCATTGCTTAAAATTTTATACTAGTTGATTATCTCATGACATGATTCCATGTATGCTTAACTTCGGCATTTGGAGAGAAATAATAAATAAAAAAAACCTTTCAAACTACTTTCCATGGCATTCATTAAACACTTAAAACATATACCGAAGTCGTATAAATATATTTATTTAAATTTCCAAGCATTAGCTTATGTACACATAACACTTAACTTATATACATCCATAAGCAACCACAGTGTATATACAAACAAATACACTAAATAAGTCCATGCACACTTATCAAAATAGAGGCATTTTCTTGGTACCTAAGTATCCAATATGTACAAAGTCCAAGACTATCAAAATAACTCCCACCTAAGCACAGAAGCTCCGGAAATGCGAGGTCTTAACTGATGGCCAGTAGGACTTATATGGTGGAGAACCCATCATCAACCTAGTCCTTCTTACAAGAGTTTAACTTTTGCATTAGCAAGCTTAGCTTGCCATTATTTACCCTTACTCACACTTTACAAGAGTTCTTGGTGGCTTATTCTTACTAAGCTTGGTATCTTAACTAGGGTACTCTTGAGCATCAAAGTCCATCTTGAATACTTAGTATCCTGTATACTTATTAAGGGCTATTTAATTACTTAGTCCTTAAGCTACTTCTTGTCCACCTCTTACTCCTTTAATTAATGCATTGTAGAAAAATTCATAATGCTTCAATTTTAATTTGAACTTAAAATCCTTTACCTTTAATAATTAATGCAAGCAAACACCAACTTCAGTGTCCTTATAATCTCAGTTTTGTATCTTTATTTGTACCTTTATAGTAACTTGAATATTTCTCCTTTAATTGATTATTTAGCTACATAAATAAACCATAATTAGGACAATATTATAAAATTCCTTATGGTTTAAGTGGTTAGGAATAACTCTCATTGGGTTCAAAATCAACCGGCCCTTTACTCAATACACATCAACACCAACTTCGGTGTTGTACCGTTTCTACACCAAAATTGAACAACCTAGGTTCCTATTGATTATTTCTCTTATAAGCAACTAAGAATCAATATAAACATATTAAATCCAGCCATTTTCCAGCACAATTAGCCCAAAAATTTGGACACATCCAAACCGAATCAACATGTATCTAGGCTTTTAGCCTTATTTCAACAACTTGGTTTAAATGGGTTTTAAACATATTTTTTCCTTCACAAGCTAATAAAAACTGATTATAACACACTTAATTCCAGATTTATAAACCCACAAAAATTCTGGAATTAATCAAAAATAAGGAAAATTTGAACTACTTCTTACCTTTCTTAATTAAGCTTAATTCCCAAGCTTTTCTTGTTTTTTTCCCCTTAATAAACAAACAAGAACTAGGCTCAAATCAGTATTTACAGCAGCTACAGAGCCGTATGAAGCTCAAAAATAGGGGAAGAACAAAACACTTACTTGAACAAGTAACTTGAAAATCAAGCTTAGGATGATTCCATACTTGATTAATTGTGCTTGAATTTGATGGATTAAGCTTGGATTTGATCTTGGCTATGGTATTTTGAGAGAAAGAGAGGTTTCAGGTGGTCTGGAGACGAAGAAAGAAGATGGCAGACTCAAATAATGCACCAAGTCAACTTATATAGGCTTAAGGTGCACATGCCACGCACCTGGTCCCTTATTTGTACTCATTAGTACGTTGGGGACTTCGTCATAAGAGAACAGAAATATTAGGACCAAAATCAGCATTAAGTTGCGCATGAATCCTCGTTCACCTTGATTACACTGCCAGTCCTTAGCTTTAACAGACGTGAAATATATATCCAATACTTCTGAAGGTTACATATAAACCACCCATAGACAATTTAGTCAATTCACAATTTCACAAGAGTAGAGCGGGAATCACAAAAAACCATGATACCTTGAATTCAGTATTTTTCCATCTTATACCCAACCGTGAAATAAAATGGGTCATTACATGAAGTGACTAAAATACCCTTCCTGGTCTGGGTTGCTTAAATGACCAATTTTTGTCTTTTTTTTAGCTACTATATTTTATCAAATCGAGAATTTATTTGCATTAAATATTCTAAATATATTAAATTACTAAAATAATCAAATTTACCTCAATAATCATGATTCAAATTTTTAGAGAGCCGTAACAACCATTGTCACCTATGTCTCCATGTTGGCTCCACATCAACAAAATACTGTCATATCATTGTTTTGTTGGTATATCTTGACATATCACTAACAGCAATAACAAATATGCCTATTTCGAGAACATAAGTGCTTTAGTATCAAAATTACTCTCTGCCCTGTACTTTAATGAAAAAATTGCCCCTTTTGCCCTTTATGGATTATATTGTAATACCAATAAGATGGAATAATTAAGGATTTTTTAAAATTAGTCTAAGTACTGAAATTAAATGAACAAGAATAAGATTCACCAAAACATGTTCCATTGTGAAAAGTTATTTGTAGAAAAAAAAAGACTAAGAAAAAGAAATAATAATCTTTAGAAAATGAAAAAAGAAATAAAGGATCAACAAAAGAAAAAGACTTAAAAATCGAAGGAACATAGAAAAATAATAGAAAAATTGAAGGCAATAAAAGAACAACAAAAGAAAAAATAAAAGAAAATGAAGTGATAAGAATGAAGCAACAATGAAAAATAAACAAGAAGAATTAAAAAAAGCTTCCAAAAGACAACGACTTAAAAACCAAACTGATAAAAAAAAGAAAAAAAATTAAAGAAACTGAAATAAATACTTAATTAAAATTTAATTATAAAAATTTTATTAAAGCAAAGTCAAGAACTTCATGCTTATTAGGAAAAACTACGATAGAAATTAAAGAGAGTATACACATTTTCACAGTTTTATAACTAAATTAGAAAATCATAAAGCTTTAGGACTTATATAGAAAGTTTTCTAAATTTTAATGTTGACTATGCCTTTTTTCCACAATTGTTGTCACTTTTTAACAGCTGGTATAACGGCAAGATAACAGATATAATAACTAAATAATTTGAGGATGATTAATGCAACAGTTTATAGTTTCGAGAAAATTAAGTAAAATGAGAATAGTTTAGAGACGATCAGTGATATTAACCCATAGTTTTATGCATAAAATTAGAATAAATTACACTTGTGGCCCATAATATTTTATTATTATACTGTTTTACACTCTATCCTATAATTTTTTTCATAGAACGACTTTAATCTCGTTTAAGTGAACAATTTTGGACCTTTCGTGGACGAAATCCGTCAAGGTGGATGTAAAGCACCACTATGGCACGCCAGCATGTGTAATTCGCCTTGATGACATAATAACAAGCTACTAGTATTGATGTGGAAAAAAAATTAATGAAAAAGGAAAATGTTTAAAAAATAATTAAAAAAAAAAAACTCAGACCTCTCCTTCCTCCTCCTTCTCCCGCTGCCTTCGGGCTCATCAGTCGCTCCTCCTCGCCTCCTTGCTGCCGAATCTGTCGATTCAAGCCCTTATCATCGATTTGTCTGCCATAGTCGTCCGCCACTGCCAGCCACCATATTCGATTGAGTCCTCTCGCTTTGGCGAGATCAATCCAGAGCCCTCGTGCTCCGTCGAGCCCCTTTTCCTTTACTTGGCTTGCCCTCTTCGTCCACCATATCTTTGTCTGCCCTCTTCGTTCCATCCCGTCCGTTGCCGACATCCGCCGCCATGTCTCTAAAGATCAGGGCCGCTTCCCTTAATTGCCCGGAATGAATCTCACAGCCTCTACCCTTAATCGCTTGGAATGAATCTCGTTGGCCGCCACCCGAATGAATCTCGTTGGCTGCCACCCGAATTTGAAGACGGCGGCTTCAGGGGAATGAATCTCGCGGCGGAGGGGGATAGTGCCGATTGGAACCCCACACCGGAATCTCCCACACCCCAGGCGACGGCGACGTCCCATAACCCTGGCGGCTATAGAGATCGATCAACCGAGGGAGAGAGAAGGGATATGTTTGATTTTGGTCTAAAGCTCTAAATTTCTTTATTTTTTGTAATATAAGTTCTAAATTTTTGATGTGGCTAATTGTAGACCAGTTCTGACGTAGTAAATGTGCCACCATGGCAAATCGCCAATGTTTGCATGACGTGTCACATTTTCTATCTATATTAACATATTGTGTTTATAAAAGATTTAAAATAGAATACTTAAAAAATTTCTATGTAAAAAATGTAGGATAAGGTCTAAAACAATACAATAATAAAATGTTAAGAGCGAAGGGGTGGAATTTACTCAAAAAAATTCACGCCAACATAATTGGTAGTTACTCATTAAGACAATAGGAGGTACGTAATACATGTCATGTTGAGGCCCTGGAATGAACACTTCTGTGGGCACTGGAGCTCACTAATATTAAACATGGTTGTCACTATATGGTCCCGAACTTATGAACTTCAGGAACTAATTAAACAAGATTGTAGCCATTATATATAGTCTCCTCCTTCTGGTTCCTGTGCAATGTCTTCTTCTGGTGGCATGATAACTTATGGTGTTGGAACAATGTCTTCTTCCAGATGCATGATGCCTTCTGGTGCCAGTACAATGTTTTCTTCTGTTGGCGGCATGACGGCATCTGGTACCGTTACAATGTCGTCTTCTAGGATGGCTTCCAGCACCGGTCCGAAGTTTGCTGTTAACATGTCTATCATGAAATTGAAATTGAGTCTTGAAAGATTTTGTATAAAATTACTCATACGTTCATACAGTTCAACATACTTATAATGTCTGTCATTAATTTAAATTTTAAATGAGATGAAATCCTATGGCATCAATGAGTTGTTTGCATAATTATGGTTACTTGTATCGGTGGTTGTCTTGTTTATACGTAGAAGTGATATTAAAGAAGCGCATCAATTTGTGTGATCAATTATCTTTGCATATCTGACCATCTATCTGCGATGATATGATAACTATGTGTTGCTACGGATAAATACAAGTGATTGCAGGGTAATGGAAATAATGAAAAAAAAAATTTCTTTTGAAAAATATTTAATTTACCAAAGACATGGAAATAGGAAAATCAGTTGTGGAATGCTAGTTTAATTTCAAAATGTAATTAACAATTGAAAATTTGGTCTGAAAAAGGTTGAACTGGTGACCTTCATATTGATTGATATATGCTCAATATCTAAATGACCGAAAAAGAATTATATAAGAGTAATTTTGTATAACAAGTCTCACAAAGACCCAGCTTACCTAAATGTATTTTGTCTTGTCGTGTTAGATCCATGTTTCCGGCACAAGTCTTAATTGTTGTCCCTATAACCATAGAAACAATAATGTTAGTTACTTTAATTAAACCATGATGAAATAAGCTTACTATAGAGTATCTATCATGCATGATGACAGATTTTGTTTAGAAAGAAAAAATGCCTTCACAGTGAAGAGTCATTATTTTTTGTTGGTAAATTAATCCATCTCCACTTGAGAAACGACATCATAAAAACAGGGGTCAACGAACTAGTGGGCATCCTCTCCAACCATGGGAGAGGTCTTCTCTTGAAATTGTTTTAAATGAATTTGCACATAAATTCAGATATCTTCGTATCATCTACAACGATATTTGTCAAGTTAAATATAAATTTCAAAAGTCAAAATGTCAAATATTATGTAAGGGATAGTATATAGGAACCTATTTTCTGAAAAGAGAATATACAAACTACACAAATCAACAGAATTATGAGATCAAAGCTAACTAAATGGGCAGATTAAAGCTTAATTTATGAAATATAATTAGTAGTATCTACTGGTATCTAAATTAATTATTGAGACCATTTCACATCCCCTTGATGCAGAGGCTAATCAAAAAGGCTTGGTGAAGCTACTAGAAACCAAATTAAAGCAAGAACATGTGAGAGGGCTACCTAGAAAATAATGAAGCCACCTAAAGAGAGGAAAAACCTACCTATCCAATAGAGTAAAACCACACAGAGTGCAGCTACAACGGAAGCTTAGGCTCAAATCAATTTCTAAAATGTGGAAGCCACCTTGACAACTTCCATTGAAATAAACCAAGAAAAGAGAAAATACTTCAAGCATTCGATTGGTATGAAGGGCATGATCCTGGGCGTTTATGACGGTTACAGACCTTCCCATGGGAACGACCAATAAGAAACATGATGGAAGTTGCGAAATTGAAGAGGACACTGGCCCGCTGCACTGGAAAGAAGAAACCAAAATGAGGCATGATGGAGCTGATGGTTGAGAAGTACCCAGCACCGCGTAAGAACCATTAGCCAAACTGAATCATTTTTTGCGAATCTTGTTATTGATCGATCGGATTCCAACAGAAAACCAGAGTAGAGCAGATCAGAGAGGCGGCCGGTGAAGGAGAAGAATGAGAATGGAGAATCAATAGGAATTGCAGAAGACAGAGGCAATGGTATTATGGAGCCCCAGAGTAGTCTTTTTCACGTCTGCCTCGTCGTTTTCCAGATTGAGCTCCCACCTAAATAGTAACACGACGAGGAACGGTGCTGGGCCGCCGGGCGACACACCTAGGAAGAGATAAAAGAGTATATTTTGTAGCAAGCAACAAAGTGAACATTTCAATCCGATTTCCATCCATCTAAATCATTCTTCCACTTCTCACCATAGAGTAATATAACTAAACACAGAAACTGAAAACAAATTCTCCATAATTACTAGAAGAGGCCTAGATTGAAAAACATGAACATGGAAAAGAAGAAGACACACATTGATTTCCTAGTTAAATGTGACAAGTAGGAAAAAGGGTCTACGACTGAGCTTATTGAAAAGATGAGGACATACCTGTGAGCAGAAGCCTTGAAAGACAGATACAAGACAGGAGGAGGAGAACTTTTGCCGGAGAATTGCCCATTTTCGCCTTTGAACAGCTCGATGGGTAAAATTTGTTTACTAATTCTGATCGTTGGTGATCAATGACGGAAGAATCAATATGAACTACAAGAAGGAATTGGCCAATCACAAGACCCTTGTCGTGTTATATGTCTGTATTCTATTAAAAAAAATGCCGCGTAAATCCATTTTTCAATTTTCATTTAATCTCATAATTTCCCTTGGTAAGTTTGCGTCTTAAACATTGTATTTATTAAAACTTAGGTGTAAACTGGGTTTGATGGGGAAAGTTTGCCTGTAGTAGCAATCAAGGTATACGGTACCCTGAATTTTAAGGTATAACATATGGTATATTATGTCGTATACTATTACCGTTTTAACAAAAAAATAAATATTAAAATATTATTTTAAGTGACATAATTTGTTTAATAATTTATTTTCACACAGTTTATATGTATTTTAATTTTTTTCATCATAATTTTTCAAATATAAATAAAATATATATGATAGAAGATATTCAATTGGGGTAACATGCACAAGAAATCCAATTGGCGGATATTATTTAACACCATAAGGATCTTTAAGCTGCTATTATTCATTAAATTTTTATATTAATTAAAAAAAGTAACAAAAAAATAAAATTAAATGTTTATTTTATGATATGTGTATTATTTATATTTTAATATTTTATATATTTATGATATTTTTTATGTAAAATGAAAAAAATTGCCGTGAAAAGTAAAATACTGCGGTATGTACCACGCGGTATTTGAGGTATACTGTGATTTTTTTGACAAAATGTATACAAAAAGTGAGCGGTATGTGGTATCCTACAAAATAACATGGTATACCACATGGTAAAATAACATAATACAAAAATATTTGTACCGTATACCGTATACTCGCGGTAAATAGTATACCACAGTATTTAATACTATGGTAGTAATAGGGTTGTCAGAATAAGACAAGATCACTTAGTTAGATTGGTTTAACAGCGAACTATAACTTTTGCTGGTGTGGCTCCTAGCTCACATACAATTGAGTTAAAAGCCAGCTAAAACTGTTTCAAACGGTTACAAATTAGGTAAACCCCATTGAATTATGGACCATGTTTGAACGACAACATATTGCCATTCCAACAAACATACCGGGACGGATCCAGGAATATTTTTTCTATGGTCCAGATATAATTAGTTTTTCATATACAAAACATAAAATTTTAATTTAATTGCAATGTATTTATAGCAAAAATAATTTTAATTATTCATTTTTTTTATTTTTTTTCCCCTCAATTTCTTAAATTGATAGAATCATTCGATAAATTTCAAAGGGGTCCATATAAAAATTACTTAATATTTTTTTAAGGAACTAAAAATTTTAGTGGGGTCTATGTAGGGTTATAAATAGATCGGGTTTTTATCAGGTAGCTCAAGTTTGAGCTCGATTTAAGACTTATTGAGTCAAAGCCTTATCGAGTTCAAGCTTGAACTCAAGCTTAAAAACGAGCTTGATACCCGAACTCAAGCTTGTAAGTATTGGGCCCCTTTTGTTAAAAGGCCTAATTAGCCTTTAGTTATATTATATATAATACTTTAATTATCTAGCTAATCAAAGAATTAGTAGTTTAAATCACTAAATTAAACATAATAAATTCTGTAAAATGCCCATCATTCGAGCATAGTAGGCTTTTGGGCGGAGCTCGAGCCTTATGGGCTTAGGATTAGACTGGCCCTTTTACACCCCTAGGTTCGCGGACCCTATAGTAGCCTATATGGATCTGTCTATGCAAACATACGTAAACAAATGAAGGCAAAAATCTCAAATTTTCCAATAATTTTTTGTCCAATTTTCTTATCCATCGGCACAAGTTTGTAGGCCAACACCCTTCTTTTCTCGCATGCAACCTCGGCGATGGCAAAGGGGAAGGTGAGAAGCTGAGGAACAGTAAACAATGACTTGAAGGGGAGTTCTCTAGCCTTCTGATTGTGATGAGATCTGACGGTGACAAAGGGTTACATCGGACCACTGCACCTCTTCTAGTTCGATTTCAGCCTTTTGAACCTAGTTTGTTCTAGAATCTGTTGGCGAAGAAGTTGAGCAATGGTGCACAAGGGCTCGTCTATCACCTTTGCCTCCACCCCAAACTTACTACCATCGCCTCTATCTTCGCCTTCATCCCCCTTGATGCCCATCATCACCATTGTCACAGATGGGGGAGTAAATCAAAAATTGGGCTGAGGAGCATAAAGGGAGGCATAAGGAGGCATTTTCATTATCCTTTGATTTATAAATTCATTGGTGAGTTTAGGTTTTTAGCCTCTTCATTTTTAGTCTTTTTTCTCATGATTGACTATCTAATTTTGAGAAATCAGGGTTGAGTGAATAAGTGTTTTATCTAAGGTTTGAGTTGCCTTCCTCCTATATTATAGGTTATGAAAGGGAGAGAATTCAATATACACAGACCTGGGTGAAATCTAGGTGGAGAAATAAGATAGAAACGTAAAATTGGTTTTGATGGAGGTGTAAACATTAGTTTTAGAACTTCATGGTTAGAAAAGTTTAAGGACCAAAATTGTTAATTTATATTTATTTTAACATTAATTAATGTCACATCAGTAAAATTTGTTCATTTTAATGATGAAATTGACAGAAAATAACAAATTGGGACACATATAAATAGGTAGAGTACTTTGATGGGACAACCTGAAAGTAGGATACTTGTTTGGGATATGAAAATAAGCTATCAGACCCCTGATGGAATTTACCCTTAAAATAATATAGCTCAATAGCATTCAACAAAATAACTTCATAAAGAAATATAATTAGACATACCACAAACATTTAGTAAAGATGACTTCATCAAAGTATGAGTTATAGCATTCTCTTTTTGGCCCAAAGAGTGGCTCATCTTAACTTGGGATAACTACCTCTCATGCTTGTTTTTTAGTGAACAATTATTATCACGAGAAATAGCCATGTTCATAATCTATATATATACATGAAAGGAAAAGTGATAGAGGAGAGGGCAACACATTTATTTTGCATTTGGGCTGAATGTTGGTTTTTGTCTTTAATTTTTGCCCTTTTTTTCTTTAATTTCGGTTACTAAAGTTGCAAATATCACAGGTATATGGTAGAGAAAATTATGACATGTGGCTAATACTTGGCACCTTAATTCTGCATTGAGTCATCAAGATAATGCTTTGGTTTATTTGGATCCCCGAATATGTGCGATCTGCAATTTGATCCTTGTGTATAAAAGTTTAGCATTTGTTTATTTTTTTCCATTGTTTTAAAATGTTTACTTCTTTGTTCATGTTTAAATGTATATACATCAACTTCCTAGTGGCTTTAAAGTGATTGGTTTATGGGCTAAAATGAGCTGGGCTTTTTTCGGGCAGTTTGAGCTCGAGCACAAGTTAAGGCATTTTAAGTTAGGCCTATTCAAGCTTGAGCTCGAGCTTGAGCCAGAAAATAGGCTCAAACTCTTTTAAGGTTGAGCTTGAGCCAGAACAAACTCGGCCTCATGAGCTCACGGTCTTAACGGGCCTTGCCTTTTATCTTTTTCTCATCAGGCCTTAAACCTTTACGCCCTTAGTCCCTTGGGCCTTATTCTACTAAATCCCATTCCCACCCACCCTGTCGGCTACCGCCAAGACAGTGTTGGAATTCTTGGCGCACCAAGATCCTTTTAAGGTAGGATTTGAGCTCATTGAGCTAACTCTAGCTTGAACAGCTATCTAAGGCAGCCAGAAGTAGCTCCCTTTAGCTCAAGTTAGCTTAAGTCAGCTCACTGCAGCTATAAGTAGCTCAAAGTAGCTGGACTTCAGCTCAAGTTAGCTCAAGTCAGCTCAAGTCAGCTCACTTCAGCTATTGGTAGCTGAGTGTAGCTGGACTTCAGTTCACTTCAACTGAGAGCAGCTAACTCTAGCTCAAGGTCAGCTCTAGGAGCTGGACCTCAGTTCATGGTGCTTGGTTGGAGCTCAAAGGAGCTCAATGGTGCATAAGTAGCATAGTGAGCTAGCTTTGTGCCAGCTCACCTTGCTTTTAGCTCATAACCACCAAGAGACACATTTTTGTGTAAAGGTATGTCTCTTCATCAAAAGAGATGACTATTGGCTAAAAGAACATGTCCTTTCATCCAAAGGAAGGGTTCATTGAGTGAAAAGACATGTATATTCAGCCATAAGGTAGTTATGGGGTGGTTATAGGCCAAAGAAAGTGTTCCTTGGGTCTAAAAGACATGTATTTTCGCCCATAAGGTAGTTATGGGTGGTTATAGGCCAAAAGAAGTGTTCCTTGGCTCTAAAAGACATGTATTTTCGCCCATAAGGTAGTTATGGGTGGTTATAGGCCAAAGGAACATGTCTCTTAGGCCAAAGGAAGTGTTCCTTGGCTAAAAGACATGTATTTTCGCCACCATATATGACCCTTAGCCAAAGGAAGTGTTCTTTGGCTTAAAAGACACCTTTCTTGGTGTAAAGGTGTGCCTTTTGGTCATCTATAAATAGCCTTTAGTGGCTGGCCATTTTATGCACGAATTTGGCACTCCATTTGCTCCATTTCCTTGAGAGAAAATTTTTCTCCTCCTATTTCCTTTAGAGGCCGAAATATTAAACACTTTTTGAGAGCATTGTTGCTGGATTTACATAGAGATTGTTCATCTCTATTTCAAGCTTCAAGGTGCTCTTTTAAGATCAAGTTCTTCCTCAGGTTTTTGCCAAAGCTAACCAAGAAGAAAGGTGCACATCTTTTCTTGGTTTAGTAACATGTTAGGTTTCATTTCTTATGTATGTTCTTAGTAGCATGCTAGGATTTATTTAACACAACATGTATGTGATCTTGATATGTTATATAACATGTTATGCATGCTTATGTTGAATTGAAATGAACGAATATGCATGTGGCATATACAAGAAGAAAGATAACATAAAAGTATGTTATCATAAGATCCTGAAATCTTCAATTGGTATCAGAGCCTAGGTCATGAAAATGTATATGTTGCATGTGCATGTAGTAAGCATGATTTAGGATCATACATATGTGTATGATTTTGATAAAGGCTAATGAAGGATATGTGTATGAAGCAATGAAGGCATGTTTATGTATTTCTGATCGAATGCTATATGCATCTCTTTTGCCATATATGAGCATGTTAGAAGTTGTTTCATACACATGTTGCTTTGTTGAGTCTTGTTGTGTAAATTGAACTAAAACATGTGAATTGCATCAATGTAGATGGCTTGTAAGAATATAGTTGCAGAATTAAACCGTGACCTCAAATTGGATGGTGAAAACTATTCAATTTGGCAACAGAAGGTCAAATTCATTTTAACTGAGCAAGATACTCTTGATGTGCTCACTCAAGAGATCATGCCTCCTGCTGAGGGACAGGATAGGACTGCCTATGAGGCATTCCTTAAGAAGAACTCTATGTGTAGAGTCACTCTCCTCTCCACTATGGTGGATGAGATTATGGTGGAATTCTCCATGCTTGAGGGGGCTAAGGCCATATGGGACTCAGTCAAGGCCAAGTATGGAGATGTTTCTGTAGAGAAACAACGCTCAATGATTCTCAGGTTTGAGAATTATGTAAAGCATGCTGATCAGTCTATGAGTGCTCACTTGCGTGAGATGTCACGCATGATCCACCAACTCAAGACAGTAGGGCATGTGCTCACTGATGAGCAACAAGTGCAAGCAATAATCCGTTCCCTGCCCGATGATGAATGGCAGTTGATGAAGGTCAACTTATGCCATAACCCTCAAATAATGTCATCTGATGACATTGCTAGTCACCTCCTGCTTGAGGCTGAGGTGATGGCCCTTAAGGACCATTCTAAGGCATATGTTGCCTCATCCTCTATCCAGAAGGGATGGAAGAAGAGTGGTGGCAAATGAGGGCCAGGGAAGGGCAAAGGAAAAGGTCCTGCTTCCAAGAAAAGGTTCAAGAAGAAGCGGGACATAAGCAACATGAAGTGCTTCAACTGTGGGTATAAAGGACACTTTGCAAAAGATTGCAAGGGTCTACCAAAGGTACATATATACCCTTCTACTTCTATTGTACATGTTGTGTCATGTACATTACTAACTGAGTGCAATTCTTTGTGGATTGTAGACTCGGGAGCAACACACCACATAGCCCGGGACAGGTCCTGGTTTGTGGCCTACAGGAAGCTCTCAAAAGGAGCTAAGCACGTTTCAGTGGGAAATGATGCCAGGCTGGAAGTGGAAGGCATAGGAACATGTAGAATTCCTATAGATATTGGATATTTGTATCTAATAGATGTATTGTATGTACCAAACATTTGTAGAAATTTGATTTCTATAAGTTGTATGTTGAAGTACAATTATTGCTTTAATTTCTTTAATAATAATGTGTCTATTATTAAAGATAATAAGATAGTATGCACTTGCTCAGTTAATAATGGGCTTTATGAGTTGAAGCCAACTAACCATTCTGTTGCAAGTCCTAGTTGCTATGTGACAGAGGTCACAAATGAAATAAGATGGCATGAGAGGTTAGGTCATATTGGTCAAGATAGAATGGACAAGCTAGCCAAGAGTGGCTTGCTAGGTTCCTTGACCAAGGTTGTCCTTCCAAGTTGCCAATCATGCCTAGAGGGAAAAGCCACAAGAAAGCCTTTTGGCAAAGCAACTAGGAGAGGTGAGGCACTAAGTTTAGTTCACTCTGACCTATGTGGGCCCATGAGGGTTGAATCTAGAAATGGATTCAAGTACTTCATCACATTCACTGATGATTATACTCGATTCACCCACATCAACCTACTAAAAGACAAGGTAGAGGCCTTGGCATGCTTTGAGAAGTATGTACACTTGGTTGAGAACCAAGTAGGTAAGAAGGTTAAGTCCTTGAGGACAGATAGGGGTGGAGAGTATACATCAAATGCATTCAAGGCATTTTGTGACTTGAAGGGTATTGAAAGGGAGTTCACTCTTCCTTGGACACCCCAACAGAATGGAGTGTCTGAGAGGAAGAATATAACTTTTATGGACATGGTACGTTCCATGATGGCAAAGGCCAACTTAGACATCACTTATTGGAGTGATGCACTGATGTGTGCAGTTCATGTCCTTAATAGAGTACCCACCAAGAATGTGAACTCTTCTCCATATGAGTTATGGAAGAAGAAAACTCCTAATCTAAGCTATTTACGCCCTTGGGGTTGTTTGGCTTATGTTCACATAACGGACCATCCTTTGGGAAAGTTGGGTCCAAGAGGGAGGAGGTGTGCCTTCCTTGGTTATGCTGAACAATCTAGGGGTTATGTGTTCTTGGATATAAGTCACAAAACTGGGAGCATCTTTGATGCAAGGAATGCTAACTTTGTGAAGGATGAGTTCCCCAAAGTTGGTGAGCGTGGTGACTTAACCTCATTAAGCCAGATCCTAGATGAGGATCAACCAAGTGTCATAAGGACACCTGGGACACATGCACCTACTCTAGAGGGAGTACCTCAACCACATGGAGCAATGGCTCTAGAAATGCCTGTTGTTGTGGACCAACATGAGCAAGACCTCCAAGAGGAAGGTTTTGTTCAAGAGGGAGTTGAGGATACTCAAGAGCAAAATGTTGAGCCTCAAGAGATGGAGCATGAGTTGCCTCCATCTCAGCCTACATTGAGAAGATCAATGAGGAAATTTGGACCACCTAAAGAATGGTGGATCTTGGATAGTGAGGCAAATTTGGTTGCATCTGAGATAGATGAGCCAAGTAACATTAAGGAGGCTCTTGAGGGTGCACAGAGGGAAGAGTGGCTAAATGCAATGAAGGATGAGTTGCATTCAATGCATCTCAATGGGGTTTGGGAGCTAAGTGATCTTCCTCCAGGCCGTAAGGCAATTGGGAACAAGTGGGTTCTCAAGATCAAGGTGAACTCTGATGAAAGTATCGAAAGATACAAGGCCCGTTTGGTGGCCAAGGGTTTTACACAGAAGGAGGGTGTTGATTTCAAAGACACCTTCTCTCCTGTTGTAAAATTCACTTCCATCAGGATATTACTTGCCATCGTGGCAAATCTAGACCTAGAGTTACATCAGATGGATGTAAAGACCACCTTTCTCAATGGTGATTTGAGTGAGGAGATATATATGAGACAACCTGAGGGGTTTGTCCAAAAGGGTCAAGAGGACAAGGTATGTAGACTAAAGAAGTCTATCTATGGTCTTAAGCAAGCTTCAAGACAGTGGTACTTGAAGTTTCACCATGCAATCACAAGCTATGGCTTTGTGATGATGCATGAAGACCATTGTGTATACTTGTACTCTTCTGGGTCTAGTTTTGCAGTATTGACTCTATATGTAGATGATATACTGATTGCAAGTAATGGGCTTGCGTTGTTAAGTACCATCAAGAGATGGTTATCTTCCACCTTTGACATGAAGGACATGGGGGAGGCTGCCTTTATCCTAGGGGTTAAAATCCTGAGGGATAGAAAGGCAAGGTTGTTGGCCCTTTCTCAAGAACCTTATATTGATAAGATTCTTGCAAGGTTCAACTTAACAAACGCAAAGCCCATGAGTACACCTCTTGCATATGGTTGCAAGATTGGAGAGGACTTGTGTCCTAAGACTCCAAAGGAGAAGGAAGAGATGGCTCAGATCCCCTACCTAAGTGCCATTGGTAGCTTGATGTACGCCATGTTATGTACAAGGCCAGACATCAGCCAAGCGGTTGGACTTCTAGCACGATATTCTTCCAACCCTGGTCTGGAGCATTGGAAGAGTGTCAAGAGGATCCTAAGGTACCTCAAGGGTACTAAGGATTATTGGCTTTGTTACCAAGGTAAAGACCTTGGTTTACGTGGCTATTCTGATGCTGATTGGGGAGGAGATAGAGACTCCAGCAAGTCTACATCTGGTTATCTTTTCATGCTAAATGGTGGGGCTACTACTTGGTGTAGTAAGAAGCAAACTTGTACAGCATTGTCCACAATGGAGGCTGAATTTGTTTCATGTGCCTCAGCTGTATAAGAAGCCCTTTGGCTAGGTTATTTCCTTAAGAATTTGGAGTCCAAGGTTTCTATTGAGAAACCTATTACTATCTACAGTGATAGTATGGCAGCCATGGCTTATACCAAGGACCCCAAATACCATGGAAAAACCAAGCACATTAGCATGAAATATAACTTTGTGCGGGATGCAATTGAAGAGGGTGAAGTTAGGATTGAGTACATTTCTACAGACCTGATGGTGGCAGATCCTCTCACTAAGCCATTGCCACCACTTGTATTTGCTCGACATGTTAGAGCAATGGGTCTTAGAAGAATGTAAATGTTGGATGTACTTCACCTCTTTGGTGTCACACATGTTATGTATTTCTTTGAAATAATACAGATTATTTTATGAAATACTCAGTTCAATTTTATGAATCACAACGAACAAATGAACATGTCAAACATAGGCAGAGGATGACTTTCTCACACAAGTCATCCGCCCTTGATCTTTGTGTAAGATTAAGGATGAGACTGGCTAAAGACTTAAATGAAACTTAAGTGAATGATACATTTAAGTGGGAGTCATGCTCCAACACATGACACTTTAGCTTTTATGGTCGCCTTGATTATGAGTAATCAAGATTCAATGCTTTGGTGCATTCAGTTTGTATGACCATTCATACATCCTAGCCTATGTTAGATGTAAGCTAGGGCTTACATGGAGAAATTTCATGGTTATTGACATGTCCTCCTTTTATATGTTAAGAGGAGTACACTTAATGGTGTTTTAAGAGGGAGAAATGACACACTCCTCAATTGGAATGGAGATCACTCCAAGTGGGAGTGACATGAGTAAAACACCTTAGAAGTGTATTATGGAACTTTAATGGATGTGTTTCCAAGTGTTCCATGACCATGAAATACGACCACAGAAGAATTTAAGCAAGTTGTCTCTATTCTTGCTTAGTGTGAGATTCTTCGAATCAGACTCTTAGTGACTATGGCTTGCTATTAGGAAGTTGAGTTAATTATGATTACTTTGATTGGTTGTCGAAGGTCTTAGAGAAATGAGACTGGAGTATCCTCCTTTTGGGTAATCATGTTAACTCATTGACCTAAGTAGTTGAAGCTAAAAGGAAAGACATTAAGATGATACACGTTCACTAAATTCAATCTTGGGCCCACATATTACTGTGAGTAGTATGCCAGATTGAATGACAAGTGATTGAAATGAGTACTCAATGCTTAATACAATCATGGATTTCAAGGAGTTGAAATTCTAAGAAAGAGACTGATTGTGATTAAGAAGTGTATCATATGTCTGGGGTCTGGGAGGCATAGCTTGATGTGTTCAAGCAAGCTTGATGTGTTTAAGCAACACACTTGAATTTGATGTGTTCAAAGACAGTTTGAAGAAGTTCAAACTATGAGGAGAGGACAATCTTCTATTAAGAGTCTAACAACTTCAATAAAAGAGACTTGGTGTGTGTGTGCCTAAGGTCGCACCCACAACTCTATACATGTAAAAGTGTCTAGATTATTTCGGCTATAAGGATTAAGAAGTTTGTTTTGAGTGGGAGCTGAAAGTTTAAAAGCATCTTAGTGCGAGTAGGAGTTTATTGGAATTCTTGGCGCACCAAGATCCTTTTAAGGTAGGATTTGAGCTCATTGAGCTAACTCTAGCTTGAACAGCTATCTAAGGCAGCTAGAAGTAGCTCCCTTTAGCTCAAGTTAGCTCACTTAAGTTAGCTCACTTAAGCTATTAGTAGCTCAAAGTAGTTAGACTTTAGCTCAAGTCAGCTTAAGTCAGCTCACTGTAGCTATAAGTAGCTCCGAGTAGCTGGACTTCAGCTCAAGTCAACTCAAGTCAGCTATAAGTCAGCTCAAAGTAGCTCACTTCAGCTCAAGTAGCTATAAGTAGCTCAGAGTAGCTGGACTTCAGCTCAAGTCAGCTCACTTCAGCTATAAGTAGCTCAAAGTAGCTGGACTTCAGCTCAAGTTAGCTCAAGTCAGCTCAAGTCAGCTCACTTCAGCTTTTGGTAGCTGAGTGTAGCTGGACTTCAGTTCACTTCAGCTGAGAGCAGCTAACTCCAGCTCAAGGTCAGCTCTAAGAGCTGGACCTCAGTTCATGGTGCTTGGTTGGAGCTCAAAGGAGCTCAATGGTGCATAAGTAGCATAGTGAGCTAGCTTTGTGCCAGCTCACCTTGCTTTTAGCTCAAAACCACCAAGAGACACATCTTTTGTGTAAAGGTATGTCTCTTCATCAAAAGAGATGACTATTGGCTAAAAGAACATGTCCTTTCATCCAAAGGAAGTGTTCCTTGAGTGAATAGACATGTATATTCGCTGAGGTGGTTGGGGTGGTTATTGCACCAAGAATGATGTCTTTTGATAGGTGGTTGGGGTGGTTATTGCACCAAGAATCAAAGACATGTATATTCGGCCATTTTATAGGCCAAAGGAAGTGTTCCTTGAGCTTAAGCCACATGTATTTTCGGCCATAAGGTAGTTATGGGGTGCTTATAGGCCAAAGGAAGTGTTCCTTGGCTAAAAGACATGTATTTTCGCCACCATACATGACCCTTAGCCAAAGGAAGTGTTCTTTGGCTTAAAAGACACCTTTCTTGGTGTAAAGGTGTGCCTTTTGGTCATCTATAAATAGCCTTTAGTGGCTGGCCATTTTAAGCACGAATTTGGCACTCCATTTGCTCCATTTTCTTGAGAGAAAATTATTCTCCTCCTATTTCCTTTAGAGGCCGAAATATTAAACACTTCTTGAGAGCATTGTGGGTGGATTTACATAGAGATTGTTCATCTCTATTCAAGCTTCAAGGTGCCCCTCTAAGATCAAGTTCTTCCTCAAGGTTTTGCCAAAGATAACCAAGAAGAAAGGTGCACATCTTTTCTTGGTTTAGTAGCATGTTAGGTTTCATTTCTTATGTATGTTCTTAGTAGCATGCTAGGATTTATTTAACACAACATGTATGTGATCTTGATATGTTATATAACATGTTATGCATGCTTATGTTGAATTGAAATGAACGAATATGCATGTGGCATATACAAGAAGAAAGATAACATAAAAGTATGTTATCATAAGATCCTGAAATCTTCAGACAGTGACAACATGATTGATGACGATAGCAAAATATTGACGATGACAGCCCCACTTGACGAGATCGTCTCATTGGATTTCTGCACTCCGGTCGATTGCACAATTTATTTGGCTATGCTCTTGAATATTCTCTGTTGTCCAATCGCAAATATTCGCCATCATCAATTTTGTGATTTATTTAGTTGTGTGTTTGAATCCCCCCTTGGTTGGATTGCACAAAACGCATTCTAAATTTTGTATTGAATTACACAAAACACATTCTAAATTTCGTATTTCAAAAAAATCTTATATTTTTTTTGCTTTCGCATCAACAAGAATTTTACCAACACACCGATAAATTGAATAAAACTGGAAGAAGAACATATGTAAATTACCTTCTATATAGTTTCACTGCTCTATATAGTAAATATGAATAATATGTGGACTCTACAATACTTATATACTTTATAAAAAATTTTGAGATACAAGATGCATGTAACCTCCTTACAACTTTTTCTTTGTTCATCCCAATACAAACGCCTCTACTCGCAACATAGCACAGATAATCTCCCTACTATTGTAATTAGATTGGAAAGGAGGTTGAGATCCCATCCTAACCAAATCACAAGCTGTAATGTCTGTCATCTTTACTTTATCAGACTGCACAATGAAGACTTACAGAAGCATTTTTTAAATTAACAACTTCCTTATCCGCTCAAATTCCAGTAACATGATTCTTAAGATTATCCTCAATCACAATTCTCAATGTTGCAAGTAGATCCAAAATACTTGATTCTAACTTACTACAAGAGATGATTAGAAATTGCTTACTAATGGAGGCTTGAATTAGGAGGACTTGAATTTATGATTGGGTATTATTCAAACAAAGCTTTAAAAAAAATGAAATGATTAATTATATTTGGATAAAATGATTCAGTTGTTTTTCTAGTTCATTTAGTTTTGACTAAAACCGAATTTCTTGTTAAGTTACCGGATCATATATTTGAAATCGAATAATTTGAACAACCCGAATGGTAATAAATATTTTACTATTATCCATATTGATCCTACATATATAAAGTTAGTTTTTACTAATTTTAGAGTTTATGTTGTTGAACTTTCTTTAATTTTAGGTATGATATGTGAGATTTTGAATATTTACCTCATTTTTTCATTTAGTTTATGCCTAGGTCTTATAAAAATAGACTGAGTAAACCGAAACAAATAAACCAAAATGTAATCTGGATGGTTTGGATTTGTTTTGATATATAATTCATATAATTTAAATACAATTTGTAAAATCAAAATACCGATCATACCATCATATTCGGACTGGTTTCCAAACCGAACTAATTGAATCCTCAATCATGCTTGCATTCATAGAATGAGAGTGATTGTTTTAATTTCCCTAAAATGCTAAAAATTTAAATAGCCAAATCTTCGATCCATTCACTGCAAACTTCTAACGAAATTGCCCACGTTATTTAAAGACCCTACGAGAACAAAAATTTAGACACGTAAGAGCACCTCAAGCAAAACTTGTCCTCTGTCTAGGCATCTAGGCAAGAGATAATAGATCCATAAGTGGGCGCAAGAGACTCCTTTATTGAGCCCAAAATCCCAAAGTGAAAACTTTGACCCAATCGGTACCCCTACAGATTTAAATGGCCCATTAAAATTGGGCTCTGAGAAGCCAACCCTATTGATGTCTAAAAAACTCTTTCCGAGTCAGAATCAACCACAAGATCTCTTCCCCAAAAGGAAGAAATCAAATCGTTGTTCATATGAAATATGAAACTCGGAATTAGTCCTCAATTCTGTCCACAACGACACCAATTTTTGTAGCACAAACTATATTCAAATTGAGAACTAATAATTTCTTGAAACTGAGAACGGGTGAAAGTTTTTCATGTGATGATCCTTTTATGTTGGATGAAAAATCATTCCCATATTTGGAGAGAACCAATCAAAACCTACAGTAGTATGTTCACCGTAAGGAACTTGCTTCAGATCATCTCCCTTTGCGGTGTTCATTGGCAAGGTGGTAGTTTTCGTATTGACATCGATCCTCGGCCTCGATCGGGGCTCACAAGACTACATGTCAGAAAGAAAATCTTGCTCCCTCGCTTCGCTTATTAATATGGCTCATTTATACAAAGTAATAGAAAGAGTTAAAATACCCAGGTTTCATTTACTTTAGGTGTAGTGCTTTCCTGGCTCATTGGGTTCTCCTCACATTCGTTTCGTGTAAGGATGAGTTTAAGCTAGCTGCAAAAGAAAAAGAGGCTAGCTTGAAGCCCGAAAAACCAAACAGACTCAAATTAAATTTTAAAATAATAATAATAATAATAATAAATTGTGGGAGTGTGGACAATATCGTCCCAGGCGTGGGATGGGTCACTTAAATTGTTAAACTAAATCAATGGATAATAAAGGAGGTCACTTAAATTTAAAATTTTGTTCAATGTATTAACAATTTTATTAATGTGGCTAGTTCATTTCATCTGTTTCAAATTAATTCAGCTTCATTATTTGACTAGGCAAGTGCCGGTCAAATTATTAAAATAAAAAAGGAGCTGAAGTTGAGCTTATTTACAAGATAATGTCATTACTCTTCACCCTCCTCTCTCCTCCGTCTCTTCACGTTTTGCACTCCACCAGCAATCACCAACATCAAATCCAGTTAATTTTTGGTGAATCCACCACCTGTGAGCTCCTCCACCGAATCACCCATGAGTTCAATGCAATCGGCCACCGCCGCCATGACTCTCCAATTCAATCTGCGGATTCTGGCCAACCGATTCATCAATCTCAAGGTTTTCTTGATGGCCTTCAGTGTCACATTGAGGGCTGCCTGAGGTATGTGTTTGGGGCTCATCTTGATCTTGCTAGCATAGACGCAGAGGACTCTGTAACAAAGTCTTGAATAAGTTGTTGTGTTGCATGAAGATTTGAGGAACTCTGTGTTTATTTGATTCCAGGTGTTGAATCTGGTGGTTGAAGAACAAGGTACTATGAAGATTGCCAAGTGGGTGCAAGAATGGGGGTTGTCATATCGGGAGATGTTGAAGAAGAGCAATCGGCCACCGCTGCCGCGACTCTATGATTCAATCCGCGGATTCTGGCCAACCGATTCATCAATCTCGAGGTGTTCTTGGCGGCATTCAGCGTCACATTGAGGGCTGCCTGAGCTAGGTGTTTGGGGCTCCTCTCGATCTCGCCGACATAGACGTAGAGGACTCTGTAACAGAGTCTTGGGTAGGTTGTTGTGTTGCATGAAGATTTGAGGAACTCTGTGGTTGTTTGGTTCTAGGTGCTGCATGAAGATTTTGTAAATACTACTAAAAACTGTGGCCAATTTCAATAAGTTAACCAGACCTACGTCCAAACCCGACCTGACCCACTATTAATTGAATCTCTTTAATTGATTTAAACTGACATGAACTCACCCTAAAACTTACATAAAATCATTTGTATTAGGATTTGATTGGACTCAAACAAGATACCTGTCAATTAGACTATACTGAAATTTTGTAAAATTTAAGTGAATGGTTGTCAGTATATATCATGTATATATAGCACTTGTGGCATTCAATTCACAGTCGTACAAAATATGACAACAAAATCCATCTATATATATATATGTATGTATGTATGTATGTATGTATAGTTTTAGCTGCACAATTAAGTAATTATTGGGATGAAAAATACAAAGAAGAGCAGGTGTTGTAAGCTAGTATATATAGGTATATAGAAGTACTATGTACTCTTATTTCTAACGCACCGCAGGTTGTTCAAACTCACAGCAACACTGATAGAAACTAAAACAGAAGTACCGAATTAACTGTAACTCCTCAAATTGAGGAAGCCATTCAGTACATTCCTGTGCGCATTGGGCCACATTACTAGAACAATCGAAAGTAGGAGCCCTTTGGTCTTCATCGCACCATTCTCCTTCTGGTGTTGGTGCGGGTGGTACCGGTATCAGATCCAAAATAATCCCTTCAACGTCTTCTGCTGTAGGTTGATCCTCATCATTTTGGGCAGCATGAACCCAATGATCGACGCTATATATATATATATATATATATGTATGTGTGTGTGTATGAAATAAAAACAGTAATTAATATGATGTTAGAATATGCAGATGTAAAAATAATAATTTACGCAACAATGAAAACGACAAAATAATTTTTTCAGATAATTAAAGAATTGCTCCTATCCTTTTAAGATTCCAAAAGACAACCAAACCGTACCCGTTCACACCATAGCATATATAACAATAGGAGTATAAAACTCATTAATCAAGTGGGATCCATAGTGGTTCGCTCTATACGAAGCCGTTAATTCCTGTCAATATATATCTTGCTTGTCCATTAAGATCTTACTACCGTTATTCGAATGTGAATCCTCTGTCCCCTTCCCTTCCCCCTCTGCCACTGGCCTCAATGAAAATAAAAGTGCAGTACGTGTAAAGGAACACACACACACACACACACACAAATATATATCTTTGGTTAAAGCCTCCACCAGCCACCACCATTAATTTCTGGCCTCCAACCTTCCATCTCCACGTCCTTTCTTTCCTCCGCTACAGCAACTCCGCCTTCCCTTGCCTTCAGCCATTTCTTCAACCACAACACCCAGAACAGCTAGCTGCTCCGTTTTACTACACCGTTATTACTCATTGAGTAAGAGAAGCGGTAGAAAAATAGGGTAGGTACTAGGTAGGCGATAGAGGACCCTCTTTCTTTTACCTGTCAAGCCTCTTTGAACCTGGAACCTGCTATGGAAATGGAAGAAATTCCAACTCGTAGTTTCAAAACCACAGATTGAAACAATATTTGCTATGGACATATGTACCTGGGAGAAGAAGCCTCACAAGACAAATAGAAGATAAGAGGAGGAAAATTTTCATTGGAGAATTCACCATGTCTCTCTTTCAACCTGGAACCTAGAAACTGGAAAGCATGTCCAGAACTTGTAATCCTTGGTAATGGATGATGAGTAATATAAGAGCCGATGCATTTACATAGAGAAGGAATGGCCAGCCAATTTCTTGAATTACATGAAATTCTTATCTTATTATTATGTCTTCTTAGTTCAATCTATTTAGATAACAGACGGTAATATAGACAGCTTCGCCCAAATAGGGTCGGGATATTCGTTGTGCTAGACGAATATATAAATGTGCGTTCGTCAGCAAAAGAAAAAACAAGAAAATATTGACAAATAAGGGTTCATAAACAGGTATATTAGTACATGAGAGATTGTTTGCAAAAATGAAGGGAAAATTAATAGTTCTCATATTGTAGACCTATGTCTAATTAGACATACTAATTTAGCTCTAATTTCCTATAAATAACCCATACTTCAATAAATAAATTGACTAATTTACCCCTAGACCAAAATTCACCATCTCTCTTGAAAACTCACCTCTGCTGCTGCCACCGTCATCGCCGTCTCCTCCTCCGATAAACCGTCATCGCCTCTAGATCTTATAGTTATCATCCAGCTCCAGATCGCGCAGCTGCTCGAGTCCGGATCTCATCGTCACACACCGGATCTCGTCGATCACCCACTTGATCTTGCCTCTGATCATTTTCCGGATCTCATCGATCACCCACCAGATTTTGCTTCTGATCGTTTCCTCTAAGCTTGTCCTTGTTGCTTTAGAACAACAAAAGTGTCTGTAATAAAATGTAAATATGTCTAATATAGTATGTGAAAGTGTCTACAAAGTAATATAAAATAAATTATTATAATGTTAAATTAAAAGTGCTAAAACTATAAGAATAAGTGTCTAATTGAATATTGTAAAAT
The DNA here is from genome assembly GCA_005392925.1 of Aquilaria sinensis. Taxonomy (NCBI): domain Eukaryota; kingdom Viridiplantae; phylum Streptophyta; class Magnoliopsida; order Malvales; family Thymelaeaceae; genus Aquilaria; species Aquilaria sinensis. The sequence continues at coordinate 94,076 of SMDT01001068.1, read as the reverse complement.
GTCTAAATAAACATGTAAAAATGTTTAAACAAAAAATGACAGAATTACTGGAAAAAAAAATGACAGAATCAACTTGTGAACAATTTATTATCTTTAAAATATAATAAAAAAGTATCTGAATCAATAAGTAAAATTGTGTAATTGAATATTGAAAAGAAATATGCAAAAGTGTCTGACTAAATAACTTTTGAATAATTTGTTACCTTTAAAAAATAAATGTCTAAAATAATTAAAATAAGTATCTGATTAAATATATAAAAGTGTTCAAATTAACATGTAAAAGTGTCTAAATGTTTAAAGAAATGTTCAAATAAAGGTATATGATTCAATGTCTAAAAAAATGTCTAAATGAAAATTTTAAAATGTCTAAAATACAATAGAAAAGTGTCTAAACAATAATAAGTAACAAAAAAAATATTTTTGTTTTGAAAAATCAAACGCTATCTCTCATCAGCAACGCTCACTTCACACCGCCCTCCCTCCACTCTCAGCCTTCCTTCATCGCTCGCTTGGCATCGCCTCCTACGATCGAACAGAGCCACCAGCGATCATCGACCTTCGATCTCTTTAAGTCGGCAACAACCACGCTTCAATCTCTCTAAACCAATTTCTTTCTCCATGATCCGATTTGCTCACAGATTCATATCTCACTCTTAATCGCGATGTCTTTCGGAGGCGGCTACAAGCTTGTCGACGGAGAACCAGTTGCGATCTCAGGGGCTTGTTTATACCTCTGTTGCAGTCAATCACACCCTGCCAGCTACGGCTGTCGATTGCGCCTTGTTGTTGATCATCCTCCTCCCGTCGATCACGCTTCCCTTCGATTTCCTTGCCATCAATCTTAATCTCCACTACTGCCTTGGCATCGGGGATGAACATGGATGAATAGCCGCCATGATTGTATAGCAGCACGAAGAGGAGCGGCAATTGAAACGTCAGAACCAAAGAGAGGAAGTGGCCGGCGGGAAGTCGGAACGAATAGGGGAGAAGTCGGCAATTCAAACGAGGGAGAGAGAGACAGAGTTAGAGACTGGTAAAATTAAATAGTATAATTGTAAAATTAGCTGCTATGTCTAATTAGACATATGTCCATATTATCTGTAGTAGAAAATTAATCTCTCTACATTGTTGCTTGGGATAAATTGCACAATTAGACTCTAACATTTAATTATTATACTAGTTTTAACTTCAATCTTCAACTTGCATGTTTAGATTTCCTAACCTCATTTGAACGATTGATTTTAGATATTTGAGTGATGGATCTCATTAGTTCTTATGGACAATATCATATCAGCATAACATTGTAGGAAAGAAGTGCTAATTTTAACCTCTAAAATTTTTTCCCTTTAATAAATAATCTTTACAACCTTGAAATTTAAGAAAAAAAAACTCCCATCCCCTCTCTGGCCTCTCCTGCAAGCACACCAGCAGCGTCCATATATGGCCACCGGCAGCAATGTCGTCCGAAATAGGAATCAAAGACCAAGAACCGCAAAGATCCCCAACATTAATTCCCTACTGCTATGCGGCGAGTTTTGCGAGATCAACTCTTCATCAAAGCTCCTGGGCGAATAGAGATTTTCCAAGGATTAATGTCCGAGAAGGGGAGGGAACCGGAATTGAAGGATTAACATCAGGTTTGGCAGATCAATCTCGGGGATGAGAAAGAGGAAACGAATTGGGTGAGCAAACGGAGAAGAGAGTGAGCAAATCGAGGATGGAGCACAGGTTTGCCGGAGGAGAGGGAGGCAGACGAAGGTGGATTTTAGAGTCAGATATAGATGTTGTGGCGAATCAAGAAATCGTGACGGCAGGGATGCGAGAATTAGGTGAGGCTAAGATTGAGGGAAGGGAAAGCCAAGGCAGCAGGGAGAGGAACGGAGGCCGAAAGGGAGGAAAAGGAGAGCGGCAGTGGCGGTGCTAGGAGCCGAAGAGTGACGGCAGCGGGACGAGGAAGGCCGGAAAGCGAGGGCGGTGGAGAAAGGAGGCGGGAGAGCAACGGCAGTGAGAGGGAGGCTGGAGAGGGAGGTTGAGATGACAAGGGGACTTTGACGTTAGATTTCAATGTTTCAAAGATTTTTTTCATTAAAGAGAAAATTTTTCAAGAGCTAAATTTAGCATTTTTTCCTATAATACCGTGTTGATGTGGCATTTTCCCTTAGAATTATCGACTTCTGTCATATAAAAGTCTAAAATGAAACATTTTAACGAGATTAAGGAGATAAAATATGCAACTTAGAAGTTCAGGTTAAGAATGAAAAAATAATTAAAAGCTAGGGTCTAGCCGTGTAATTTACTCCAATTACTTGTTACGTTTTTATTATAATTCGATAAACTTCTAGCGGCTTCCTTAAATACACAAGAATTCTTGTCTTACTAGATGTCCACTAGCATTCAGCCCGCACGTGTCCACTAGTATTTATATAAAAATAAATAAATAAATAAATAAAGGAAATTGGGGCTCAACTATTAGATAAAAAAATTTGGGATGAATTTGACGGGAGATAAAAATCCAAGGATTAAAACAAAGGTTTTAGCAAGCATTGGTGGAGATGAAAGTTAGCTCAATAAAAAATGGGCCATAGAGGAGTGCAATCCCCTCCCCATGAGAAAATCAACATATCACCCCCCGAGAAGCCAAGAAATAAAAGCTAAGGCCTAGATGAGGTAACTATAGCAGCTAAGGCCTAGATGAGGTAACTATAGCAGAAACATTTGTAACTTTAATATTAAAATAAATTCTAAAAATAAACAATAAAAAAATTCTATCCCACCTTTCAAAAAAAAAATTCTATCCCCGTAAATCAACAATAATCAAACTTTTAGTTTTTCTTTTTGGGTTTTGGATTCAACACTCTCCATGTAATATTCATAGTCATTAAAGTGATTTGTTAAAAGAAAATATATGTCAAAACATAAAACTATGCGTCCTCCAAAATAGACGAATGATCTTTGGCTGTGCTTTTAAGTTTTGAAATGTTTCAAGGTTTGAAGACAAATGCAAAGATATAGGACATTTTAAGTAATTTAGTTTTTTTGTGCCATATTGCTTGCACTTTGTCTCACTTACCTTGTACCCGTACATGTGCCACCACTAGCTATATGCCACGTGTTTGTATAAAGTACGGCAGTGAATGTTCTTAGCGGAGTCGTTAACCAAGTATAATAAATCCTGAAAAATAAAATTAAACAAAATCCTAAAATAAGCAAAACAAGAAGAAATAATGGAAAAAGAAGTCTAATTTCTCAGGAATTAAAATCAGTTTATGGAAGTAGGTCCTGTGCTTGGTAAGTTAGTATCCGAAATCACTTTCAGCTTCTATTTTTTGAGGAAAAAATTCTTTGCTCCTTTAGTTGAAAAAATAAAAATAAAAACATTAGCCTAATTAGATCTTTTGTCAATAATTCGTCTACTAGCATCAGCCAATCTACCTTTCTCGCACAAATCTTGAACGTCATTGATGTCTTTTGTCATGGCAGTCTCGTTGGTGAAGCTCCATGTTGTCTTCGATTACCTTTGATTATGTGATTCGTCAAAGACTATTACTAGATGATAAATTTTTCGACTCAAAAGGAAATAAGAATATTAATTTTAAAGAGTTTGAGAAGATGATTTATACACAAATCAGTTGAAATTTTTGTCATGGGCTAATTTGCTCAATCTTAGAAGAATTTATTGCTGGATTATTGAGAATTATACTTTTTCTTTGATGGTTTTTTCATCTATTTGTTCAACAATATTTTTGTGCCACTAGTTCTTAGGAGTTAGAATTGTCGGATATAGAGAATAATAGTACTGATAGGAAATAAATACACCTGCATTCTCTAAGAAAACATTTTTCTTACAAGTTTCTAATTTTGAGATTGAATTTATCTGAAAAGAGAAGATTTTTTTACTGTAGTTCAATTTTTTCCATTTTTTTTATCAGCTCACTCATTTTATCAACGTCTCCGTCAATCTTATTACAAAAGAAGCACGTGGCAACTTGTAGGGAATGGGACAAAGGTTTGGGACAAGCAAATGGCAAAGAAGATTTTCATTCAATTTTGAAACCTCTAAGGATGAAACTAAGAGGACGAGCTGAATCACTAGAGGATGATCATAGCCGACCTAGTAGGCAATCCAGGTAGAGAATTGACAAAACTCTAGACCTCTACTATAGATTCCAAAGGACCAACGATAGAGGGTTTGTCATTCTCGTCCCTCAGGAAACTAAAAATTCTTTCCTTCTCTAGGGGGCATGAGGATTGGAAGCACATATCCATACTTGTATTTGGTATCGCTGGCATATCTGGTCAGAGTTCTTTTGGTGGAGCTGCTTCATGATGGTGACTCGGTTCCTCTAGAGGTCAAGGCCCTTGATTTCTAGCAGAAAAACTTGCCCCTCGGAATGAGCCCTATCTGGGGCATAGAAAAAAATTGAGCCTGGAGGAGGTGAGGGTGTGGCATGGGTGTGTTGTTAACATATATAAATTTATGATTAACAATAAAAAAATATTAAATAATATTATACATAGACACATGAAATTTGAAAATTTACAATAATTAAGTCCATTTCAACTTTATAACTCAAAATTCAATAGAAATGTTACATATATAGACACATGGAATTCAAAAATTTAGAATAATTAAGTTCAATTCAAAAATTCAATTTGAAATTAGTAGTTTTTTTCTTGAATGAAATAAGTTCATTTTATAGAGTAAAAATGGTTATTTGAATTTTCTATTAATTTTAAAAAAAATTATTATACAAATTAAATTTATTGTATAACATTTGTCGAATAGTTTAAATTATGATCTAAAAAGTTGTTATTAAACAAATACTTTGTGTTAACAAATTTCATGCAATGAAACCAAAATGAAACATTTTTAATTAATTTAGGACTAAAACAAAATATTTTTAATACCTTTAGAACCAAAACAAAACGTTCAATAGATAAATGACTAAAATGAAATAATAATTAAAGGTTAAGGACTATCACAAAATTTATTCAATAAGAAAATGAGAGATCATAGTGACCTTAAAAGGATAAAATATGTTAGAGCCCTTTATTAATTATAAATTTTATAGATAAATACTAAGGTAGTTTTTTTTATAATTTTATTACATATCCACAACCCAATATAAAAAGTTATAAAATTTTATGGCACCTTTCACATCTAAAAGGCTACGCCCCTTGAGCCCTATTGTTTCAAGCTACGCCCTTCCCAGGTTATATTCATCATTTGGGGCTGGCATTGTGTGTTTGGCCTCCATTTATGCTCGTGATCTCACTACTACAAAATGGGGTTTTACCAACGCATTTAATTACCAACGGCTAAATACCAACGTATACAACCGTTGGTAATTACATTCCAACGTGCACGCGTTGGTAGGGGAAAAAAATTTATTTAGGTTTTTTTCCAACGGCTTGCCCGTTGGTAAATACCAATGGGCTTGACCGTTGGTAACTTGTCCAACGTGCACGTGTTGGTGCACTTGGATTTCGAAATGGGCCTAATTTATTGGGTTTTCTTACCAACGGCTTAGCCGTTGGAAAATGAGTTTTAAAACCTGTCTTCCTCCCCCAGCCATTTCACTGTGCTCATTTGAGCGTTTCGCGAAACCGTGCCTCCGTCCGCCGCTGAGGTCATCATTGCCGTCGACGGAGCATCTGTATATGCATGGGGAAAAAATACAAAACTAGTCCGTGGAGGAAGAAGCGAACAAGTGCAACAAAGGCGGAAGAAGATGAGCAGCGGAGCCGACAAGGTCATGTGCATTACCGGAGCTTCCGGTTACATTGCTTCATGGCTCGTCAAGCTTCTTCTCAATCGCGGGTACGCGGTCAAGGCTTCCGTTCGAGACCCGGGTGGGTTCCAGTCGATTTTGATTTGCTTATGTTATTGTGGATTTTGTTTGCTCTTTCTCGTTGCCTTCGCATTATGGCATTCGCTTTTTTCATTCTAAAACTAATGCTTGCAGATTCGGGTACAAGCGATTCGACGACTTCCACTGTTTTGTAAGGGTACGAAAGAGCACACTCCTAAGATTTTAGACATTCTAGTTCAACTTCTTGTCTCCGGTAGGTCCTCTTAGTTTAGTGAGTTTGTTTGAAAAATGTATTCAGTTCTTGCCCTATTCTGATTAGTTTAACAGCTTCAATTTGTTTTTGTGTTCTTAGAGGAATCTGTTGAACGCGATGCTGTACATAAAGCACTGATGTCCATATTGACACATGATGTTAAAGGTACTTGCAGTGGGTTTTTGCCGCGTTTTCAGTTGATGTGTTAGATTCTTAGTACAAAATTTAATCAATTGCCACTATTGTTGGCATTGAATGGTACTTAATCTGTCTGTTTTAGGCTGAAGTGTATCTGTACCCTTGCAGTTGTTCACTTTAAAGCACTCAAAATCCCATTTTATGCTGCACAAAGTGTAGTAAATCCCATTTTATGCTGCACAAAGTGTAGTTACCTCAGATCAGTAGTACAAGATTTAGAGTTTATATTCTTTGTGTAGAATTTAATCAATTGCCATTATTGTTGGCATTGAGTGGTACTTAATCTGTCTGTTTAGGCCGAAATGTATCTGTAACCTTGCCGTTGTTCACTTTATGAAATTCAAAATTCCATTTTATGCTGCACAAAGTGTAATTACCTCAGTTCAATAGTACAAGATTTAGTGTTGCCATTACCATTATATGAGGTTTACTAAGCCTGTGGGTCTATGCTTGAAAAAAAAGCTATTACCATTATATATGAGGTAAACCAAGATCTGTGGATCTATCTTTGAAAGCAAAGGTAAATGGTGGTCAACTAATGTACAAGAATCATATGTGTTTACCCACGCTCTCATTTGGTAAATTTATTGTAACGAGAAATGACTTAGCTGAGGTCTGGATGTTGAAATGGATGCTTGAAAATACTGAAAGGAATCATCTGTGATTTGGTTGAAAGATTCCCATGGACCTACAAAAGGACTGGTGAGGGTGCTATGCACATAAACTCAAGGTTTTCAGAGAGATATTAGACAGTTAAGAAAGAAAAGAGAGAGAGAGACTTCTCACCTTATGCAGGTTGAGGTAGTAGTAGATAACTAGAACCTTGGAGTTTCCCTAATTTGAGCAGAATAGGATATCAGATTCATCTAGCCAGTCTGACTAGGTCGGTACCAAGCTACAAATTTGTAAAGTTAGTTGATTTATGAACCCGCAAATAGCATTCTGGTTGTTCCACTACTTTATGAAACATAAAGCACTGGAGTAAAATCAGTTGTTGCATCTTGCATGCCTTGTATGATGCTCGTGATCTTCGAGTCTCAACTTTCCGAGTTAATGGTTCTGGTGGGGCGGTGAGGTCCTCTGCCGTTCCTGCATTTGTCCCGCCGTTTTCCCCGCGGTCCGGCACCCCAGATACGGCTTTGACCTGGTGCTGTGCTCAATCTTTGTCATAGAACATCCCAGGCTAGTTATCAAGCTCCCCGGTGTTCCTGGCTCGAACAATCCCGACACATATAACAACGATCTTGAGAGGAACTTGAAAACAACGAGTTAAACTCCAATAATTCACACAGATCAAGAACAAATCTTTAAAACCCGGATCCGGAAACACAACAAATTGGCTAATGGGCTAATTAGCTAGAAGCAAAGGGAAGCCCGATGAGAATTCGAAGAACCAGGCTAAAAGGTTCCATCTGTTGAAGTACCTGGAGATGGAAAAGGAAAAGTGGGTGGATCAGTCGGCATACATTAATTTATATCATGCTGGGTTTGAGGTAGATTTGGATGTTGGGTGATTATGGTTCTTGGGTTATGGGTATTTGAGAATTAGTCAATGTTTTGGGTCAATTAGATATTTGGGTTTTTTATTACGTATTAAATTTTTTTAATATTCATAATAACTATTACAAAAGTTTACAAAGTTTTAAAAGTCAAGGGAGTGAACAATGTTTTAAGAGAAGCCTGATGAAATTCGCTTCTAGCAGCCTTGGAACTTTGTTTTATCCATGAGGCGTGTGCACTTGTAAGTTTACTATTGAGATAAGACTTCAGGAATATTTGATATTAGTAATTTCAGGTCTACATACAACTCAATTTCAAAGCCATTAACACTTTTTTCAAGTTCTGCACCATTTGGGTTGATGAATTAATATTTTAAAATGATATTAGAAGTCACGTTTTCCTATTTAGTTTATCTCAGCTCACTCTATTACCCCTGCATGCAAGCCGATTGATCAGATTACCATTCACCCGGCCAACATCCAGTAATTTTACAATTCATCAAACTTTAATTAAAACAAAGTTCTTTATTCCACAATCCAAAACATTACAAGTAACAGAACCAGCACACACAACCATAAACAAGATGTATAGGTAAAAACAACGGTAATTAATTATTAATCTACTCACAAGCAGCAATGTATTTTTAGCTATTTTCTCCACCATCGCCTTATTATGAAAACAATTTTGACTACTAAAGAAACTAGTACGTAGTTTTGGTGGCGAAAACAAAATCACACCGTCAGGCACGTATATATGTATATAAGAAATTAATTTATTTCAAGAGAACACTGACATTGGTAGTTATTAAGACAAGAGGCGCTAACAAAGGGAAGTTCAGGCCATTGGGATGAACATAGCCTTGCACATTGGTTCTCATTATCAAAACACTGGCGATGGAAAACAATATAGACATTGTCTCCTACATCTGGTCCCTCTATAATATCTTCTGTTGCAAACTCTCCGCCACACATCTTAATCATCGTCACTATGAACAAAACTTTAAAAATTAAAAACAAAAAACCAATTTTCATATAATTGAAGCAATTGGATATAAGCTTAATTAGTACGAGTATCATTTAAGGCTAAAGAGTCATCGATCCTTCTATTCCATATTTACACGGCAAGACACTTTTTTTTTTAGCTTACTGCAAAACATAGAATGAATGAACTTACTGCAGAAGTCTAAAAACTTTTGTTGAGAAAATATATAGAGACTCTTTAGAGGCACTTTAATTTTATTATGCAAGGAGAAGTTTAATGATTTGTTTGAGAAATTGAAATGTGGTAATTAAGTTCTCTGATGTCTATTGTTTCGTTAGTTTATGTCCTTCATAATTGGGGAAGAGAATGACAATGGGGAGTAGGAAGCCCTAGCTCCTTAGAAATGGAGTAAATTTCAAAAATCTAGATCTGTTCCAACCCTAAAGTTTATCCCATGCATGCATGCTGCAAACCAATTAAAAATGTTATCAAAAAGAGGGGAAGAAAACGTCTTAAATTGAGCTTTAAGTGTGTGGAAATAAAATTAACACTAAATGGATAGAAAAATATGGCTCATTGAAACTTAACCTACAAATTTTTTAAATTGAAACAGGTGAACCCCTTAGTTAAAAACATTCAAGTGTAAACCAAATAATTCTTTGTTTTCATAGAAATGACATTACAAATTCAAAATAAATATGAAACTATATTCAAATTAAATTCAATTAAAATAGCCACTTAATGGCTCCATAACATTCAGCAAAAAACTTTGATAAGAGAACTAATTTTGTAAACAAATGTAAATTATTAATAATTACGATAGTTTCTCAAATCTCTCTAATTAATGTTAAAAAGCTAGAAAATTGAGAAAAAAAATAAAGAGAAATTAAGTATAAAGTATTAATTCTTTGAGAGAGAAAGGCAATGTCTTCACCAGTCCTTGGAAGGCAAAAACAAGGGGTAAAGGATCCGAACTCCAAAGCCGCACCACATGTCATCGCGTTTTAATTTGTTCAAATGAGGCTAGAGGGTAAGGAGTAGGACAGGTTCAATGAAATGTTAGTGACATACCTATGAGTAGAAGCCTCGCTAGATGGATGCACGATAAGAGGAGGAACACTTTTGCTGGAGAATTTGCCATGCCTTCCCGCTCAACTCTAGAAAGTATGTCAACAACCTGTAATTTTAGTGATGAATGAAGATGAACAGCCAACATAATTTTATAAAGGAAGAAGCTGCCAATCAATTTCTTAAATTACAAGAACTTTTGTCTTATTAGATATGTCCCTATTGTGTTTTCCAATAATTGCATCTCAAACAAGAGAAAAAAGTTTGTCATTTGTAATCGCTATTGTAGCTGAGAGAATTTGGGATAGTTCTTGTGTCTTTATCTCTAATTACACATCATACATTGTGATGGTTGAGGTCACAAGGAATTTGTCTTTAATTTCTAACTTTTTTTAGACATCATACATTGTGATGATTTAAGAGAATGTGGAATTTGTTTTATGTTACTGTCACGGCACTAATATGCTACCAATCAATTTTCTTCTTGTTTTACACTGGAATGTCTTAGTTTTGATGTTGGAGGTCGAAGATTTAAAGTATACCTGAAGGCCACCTCCTAGCGAAAAAAAAAAAATCTTTGAAGCCAGAGGCAACCATAATTTACAGGCACAAATTAACTTCTTCTATTGAATTTTAACACTTCGTGTTAAAAAAAAAAAGAGCAAATTTATCAATAAGACTAGCCAAACCTGGCCTCTTAGTGCTAATTGAAGCAAACTAGGATTTATGTATGTGTAACCAAAGACAATGTCAAAGCGCCATAGTGTGTCTTCTAGAAAAAAAAAAAACTCTAATATCTAAGTTAGTTTTGAATAATAGGCAAAGTAACTTTGAGTAGGGTTTATTTGTATGTATCTTGGATATGCCATGAGTATCTCCTTTAGGATGCCAACCATAGGCCTGTAGAAGTGTAATTAATGAGAGATTCTATTCCTTGTAAGAATCCCCTCTTATTATATACATTCCTTTCTTCATGTTCTTCCTTTATTAAGGTTATAGTTGATCTAGGTCTAATTACTACTGAGGATGTGAAGTAGGTTAACCTGCTCTATAGAAAATATGGATAATCCATGATCCGCTCCACTCCCTTATGAATCGATCAACAACCTATCCCAACTAACTTGTGGATACCTATGAATATCCAATCCATAAGATTTTCGTAGACATTTCAATGATGAAAATTTTTTGTAGCTATTTTAAATATTTATTTTTGCACTATAGTTAAATGACGGATGACAAATATAATAAACAAAGGAATGTACAAAATGTGTTTTTCAATATAAATTTTCTCAATATTTGTTTTTCTTCCCCTATAAAAAGTGTTCACTTTATCAATTTATAATAGAGTTGATAAAGAGCCCGCAAGATTAATGCCTTCCAAAACAAAGTAAACCACATGACCATCAGATCAAGCAACTGATTTAGCACACCTGCTTTAGTTCCTAGCACATGGCGGTCTTTTCTACAGCTTGGGGAGGTTGGCAGCGTTGCTCATGGAATCCCTCAACTGGAACAGGGCCTCTCTTTCTACTGGTAGAGGCCTTGAGTCAAGATAATGGGACTAAAAGTGGCTAAGAAAAAAAGATCCATCAAATTGAGGAGGAGAAGAAGTCGTATTGCGTTGGCGTTGATGGCATTACTTGTGGATGAAGACAGGAGTTAGAGTGCATAAAAATTTAAGAAACACATGAGAACTTAGGAGCACATAAAAATTTAAGAAAGTAATGTGGTTATGACCAAAAGCAACATCAATGTTACTATAAATGAGTTTTCACTACAACAAAGTTCACTTAGAGTGACTGGCGATTCGGTGGCCAATTTAGGTTTTTAGTGATTGAAACAAATGGTCGTGAAACGGTTCCTAAAAGACTTGTTGCCAAGGGTTAACAACTGTCAGGCGATAAAATTCGAAACTAAAGCAGATGGTTGCCCGAATGGTCACTAAGTACCAAATTGAATTAAAAAAAAATATTTCAATAAATTCAAATCTACAATGCAAATTCATTGAAATTCAAATCTATAACAAAGAAAAGAGTAGCCAAAAACATAGCCTTCAAAACAACCAAACCTGCCACCAGTGAACACAAAACAACCAAGAAAGAGACAAACAAATTCCACTAGAAACAAGAAGGCGAGCCCTGCTACCACACATTGGTGACACTGTTGGTGTTGTCAACTACTTGAGGCCTTGCTACCACTCTTTTCAACTCTTCAGGTGTCGTTAACTACTCGAGGGCCACTGTTGACAGTAACCGAAAGTCACTCCAATGATCGTTAACTACTCGAGGGCCACTGTTGACAGTAGCCGAAAGTCACTCCAATGATGCTATCACCATCAAAACCATACATCGGAACCAATAACCATCGGCTGAACTCTTCACCAAATTATCAAATGCAAAAAGCCAAGCCAATAACTGAAAAACACAAAATAAACATTTAGATAGTTGAACTTCAACTATAGATTTATAAAAATCTAAACGGAATCCAAGGATGGTTTTTTAGAAAAAGTTAAAAAGGAGGGCAATCAAAATCAAACCATGTAAACACTTCTACGAGAACTGGCATCTACGGCGGTTGAAAATCTCAATGGCCAGAGAGCAGCATCAGACGCTCAAGGTGAAATGTAGCAGACAAATAAAGCAAAAGAAAGAGTGTGTGGCTTTTATACTAGTTTATAAACCTAATATATGCCCTAGATCCCCCAACTTCTTACCGTGTTACAAACTTACCTGATTCTTTATAGTGCCTGTCAACTTAATCCTCATAGTTTGAAAATGATCACTTTAACTTAAAAATTTAACAAGTCATTGATCGGTTTTTAACCTGGGTGACCATTAAAAATAGTGGCTAGGATGATCGCCCTAGCGGCCATCTTGGTGAACCAACTTCAAACGGTAGCCACACGATCGCCACAAACATCTAAAACTTTTTTAGCAACTATAATTGACACCGTTTTGGTGACGACCATAAAAACGATTGTCCTTGATGGTTACTATACTTCAAATTTGTTGTAGTGTTTATGAGAAGCACAATATCTTTTCCTAAACTAGTGCTCCATCAAGCTCCACTTAAAGCTCTAAACCCAACCTGTATTTAAAATATTATGGCCCAACTCTCTACAAAAGTAGTGGATCATGAAAAAAAAACCTAATCCATCAAATTTTCAAGTTCGACACCTAGCCATAACAAGAGATGTGCCGATTTTCATAAAGTCCCACTTTGTTACCCTTTCATTTGATCCAAAATTAAACTCCATTATGTAACTATGTTTATGTAATTCATTCCTTGCTTACGAGTGCCTAATTTTATTCTCACTGAATGTTCCATTTGTTGTTAGCTGCTTTTACAACTCCCTCATACATTCTTTCTAAACGTTTTTGGCCAAAATTCTTGGCCAAAAAATTGAAACAACAGAAGGAGAAAAGAACATAGTAATTGAGCCATGTCTTCATCTACAAATTTTCTCTAACCATGATGTAGCTTCACGGTTTCAGACATGGCAGGCAGGGGCACGAACGAGAAAACAAGCCGTTGTTGGGGAAATTTTGTAGATAGAGACATTAATTGGAAAATATTCATTAGCTCATCTGTCATGAAACTATTAATGTGACAGGGCTCATTAAAACATTTTTAGTTGGGCTTCCAAAGCAAAAAAAAAAAAAGTAATTGTTTGAGTTTTCGCCACCAAAAAAATCGAGCAATTGATGATACTGAACTTAATTTTGATTTTCTTTGATAGTTTCAATGTTTGTGAAAAAATTTAAAATGAATTTTTATTTTTATTTTTTGATATTCAGAAGCATGCCATCTTTTTCAAAATACAGTGATGCACGGCATGACTGATGGACCGCCCACCACTAGTCACTCTCCATTCTTAACGCCACTCTCTCTTGTCCTCAAGGAATTGAAGAAGAAAGGTTGTCCTGCCTCCTACTAGCTCTAATAGGAGTTAGGCCTCTTCATGAAGTGTGGCTGACGACTACATTGGCACCCAGGACAAAACTTGGATGGCTGATTTGATTCATGGAATCCGCTTTGGAGGAGTTCTTGTGCTCTATAGAATGGTTTCTAGAATGGACGCAGCCGACCGGAAAAATGATTTCCAAAATAGGTATAGCTGATTGGAAAATGAAGGCTACCCAGGGGTATGATGATTTTGATTTAGAGTTAGGGAAAATTCATACCGAGTTTTGTCAGGTTGAAATTCGACTTCTAGTGTTAGGGTGAGCAAATGGTGATGAAGATGGTATGATTACAAGCTGGGCAAAGTCAAGGCAATAGTAGAAAAAATGTTAAGAACCAAAAATCAAAAATGTTATTTCTCCCCTTCATTTGGTAGTCACTTAATAGAAGAATGACAAATTTGCAACTTTTTTGTAATGTTGGTAGTAAATTTGGTCTCGAGAGTAAATTTAGTAGCAAATTTGGTATACGTGAAAGTTTGATGGTAAAATTGATTTTTTGCCTAATTTAGAGTGGTAAATATGATACTTAATCTAAGGAACAAAAAATACATATTTACGTTGTTGGATTCTCTTTCAGCTTCTACCCCACCCCAAACCTATGAACTTGAAAGGAGAAACCTTAATCTTATGCTCTAAAATGGTCTCCAGCTTAGGCGACCAAACTTGCTCCCTTGACCCAACTAGTTGCTCGTAATGCTTCTTCAACTCTGGCGTACTGCAAAGAAAACTTCCACCATAACTGCTGCTACTATTACCATCACTATTTCCCTGGATAAGCCTGATCATGAACCGGGGCACCACCTTGATCAAAACCCTTCCGTTCTCTCCCTTCACGTATTCAAACGGGCACTCCCCGAAATGTATTGGGGGCTTCGACAGTTCAGGGTTAGGGTTTAGTGCTGTCAGCGATGAAGCTAACAATCTGTTGCAGGGGAGGCGGTCAATGGGGATGACGAAGTAGGTCTCCCCGGGTAGAAGCTCGTCGTCAATGGCAAGGGCTGGAACTGGAAGGCCAATGAAGAAAGAGTCCGCGTGGCACACCAACCTGTCGGGAAGCTCGAACATGATCTCCCCGGCGACGTGTTTTCCGGCCAAAATCCTCGTAGAGCCTGATCCCCAGAAGACGAGCTTGACCGCGGCGGCTCTTGATGAGTTGATGAGCATCAGTTTGCCCAAACTCGGACATGTGAAGGACGTTTTCTTTCCCATAGAAATATTTTTGGACGTTGGTTTTCAGAGGAGATGAGTTTATATATAAAAAGAAGATTGATGGTTGACTCGGACTAAGACAAAAATATCGTGCTTTAGGTCTTTCTTTTTTATTTTGTGACATTTGGTGGAGGGGGCCGGTGAGGTCAACGATGCCGGCTTTGAAATAATTGGTGATGTCAAAACAGTGGTTAATTAGCTAGCATTGGCAGCGTGGTTGTCAGCTAATCTAAAACGTCATATTGTACATTAATTGCGGCCGGTTTACCTTTACTCGATGAGGTGCTTAAACTGAGAACGGATCTTATCTCCATGAGCTGGATTCAAAAGTTAACACCCAATTTATTTTAAGTTTAGTCAATTTATTTTAAAATTATTTTAAATTTTTTTAATTAAAATTAATTTTATTTAAAAATTAATATTATATAGGTGTAATAATCCATTTGAAATAAAATTTTTATCATGTTATTAAATTTTTATAAATTTTTTTTTTAATGTTTAAAAAAAAAATCATAAAAAATTAATAGTATTATAAAAATTTTACAATTAATTTTATAATTAATGGATTATTTCACCTAAATAATATTGAATTTTAAATAAAATTGGTTTCAAGTAAAAAAGATATAAATATAAAAATAAATTATTTTGAATTAAGTTAGCTTAAATTAAAATGAATTGGTCCTAAGTTTTTATTCATCTTCACCAGTTTGTACTTGTGCCACAAGTAAAGTGTGGGCAATAGAAAAAGAAAAATAACACATTCATTAGTTCTTGATGGTGTTATATCCAAAATTCAAGACCATAAGGTATTAGATAGTGGCCATGGAACTCCTCACTCTATTAAACCAAATCTATGCCATTGTGATATTAAAAGAAAAGTAGTTGAGTCTAACCCAGGTAGAAAAGGTTAATTCAATAGGAGCCTTTGCTGTCCAAGCTTCACAACAGAAAGAAATAGCCAAGTAGAAGGACAGGCCTCGTTGTGATCACTGCAAGCGAATTGGTCATGTCACCAAGAAATGCTGGGAAATAATTAGATATCTTAATGACTGGAAACCTAGAGGCAAAGGCAAAGGAAAGCAGAACTGGGGAAGTGTCAATGTTTGTGGAGATGAACCAACTGGCCAAAAGGCTGAAAGCTCAAGTGCTTTCACCTTAGAGAGACTGACAAACGACCAATATGAGAAGGTCCTCAAGCTGCTAGGCAAAAAAGGAGGTTTTAACTCAGTTAACTTTACTGGTAAGAATAATCAGTCTATTATTAGGAAATAAGCTTGAAATTCAAAATGCTTTGAAGGTTCCTAGTTTTATATGCAACTTAATTTTCATTAGTTGCCTGACAAAGCAACATAATTATGCTGTAATTTTTTTCCTGGATTATTGTTTAATCCAAGACATTGGCTCAAAGAAAATGATTAGAGTGGGTAAAGAACAAGGTGGCCTATACTACTTCAGCTCGGAAGGAAATGCTGTAGCAACAAATAGCAAGAAGGCATATCTTGAAGGTTTATGGCATAGGAGACTAGGGCATCCATTGTCAAAATGTTTAAGAGCCATCATGAGCCTATCAGAAATAAATGCAAAAAGAAATCTATAAAGATTGCTTGGTTTGTTTGCTAGCTAAGGCATTCAGATTACCTTTTCCTACAAGTAGAAATAAATCAAACACTCATTTCAAACTTGCTCCTTTAGATCTTTGGGTTCTATATCAAATGGTTTTCAATTTTTGGTGCAGAATATTTTTTAACAATTGTGGATGATTGCACTAGATTTGCAAAGATGTATCTTTTAAAGAATAAGATATGTGCCCAAGATGTTTGAAATTTTTTACAATTTGATTAAAAAATAATTCCATGTAGAATCAAGGAAGTACGCAGCAATAATGCACTTGAAGTTACAGAAGGATCCATGGGCACCTTTTATAAGGAAAGGGGGATTCTAAATTAAACCTCTTGTGCTGGTACCCTTCAACAGAATAAAGCAGTAAAGAAAAAATATAGAAACATCTTAAACATTGTGTGAGCACTCAGATTTTGAGCTGGATTACCATTCAAGTTCTAGGAAGAATGTGTGTTAATAGCAACCTATTTAAGCAACCAATTGCCAATGACAAAGCTAGAATGACTCACACAAAATGAAAAGCTTTTTGGAAAAAAACCAAGCTATGACCACTTGAGGACTTTTGGTTCACAATGCTTCACCATCAATCCTACACAACTTAAAGACAAGTTCCAACCAATGGCTCAATGGTATGTCTTCATAGCATATCCTCCTTATCATCAAAAGGGCTATAGTGTTTATGACTTAGAGACCGAGAAAATATTTACCTCAAGGGATGTCACATTCAATGAAGGAATTTTTCCTTTCAAAGAAATCCACACCAATGAAGTTAGTAAACCAACTACTATGAACCGAGCCTATTATGGGAAGATCATTCCAACCAACAACAACCCGACACCACAACCAGTAACCCACCTCAAAACTTCAGTCAATATGACCAGCCAGAAACAACAAATGTTCAATACTCAAAACCAATTCTGGAAGAAAAAGTGTACAGGAAAGAAGGGGCACATAGATAAAGAGGTTGTAATAAGTACGAACACAATTTACAGGCCACCAACACGAACTGCAATGTGGTTTTTTCACGTACACGGTACCCTATCTCATCCTTTATAACCAATCAAATTTTTTCTTTCAAACACCAAACCTTTCTCATAGCAATTTTAACTAGTAAAAAACCTCAATCCTATACAATAAAAAGAAAAGACTCATATTGGTGTGATGCCATGCAAGCTAAGATAAAGGCATTAAAAGAAAACAATACATAGGAGTTGAAAATGTTGCCACAAGGTACGAAAATAATTGGGTGTAAGTGGGTTTATAAAGTAAAGCACAAAGTAAAGGGTCAAGTAAAAAGATAAAATGTCAGGTTTGTGGCAAAAGGATATACGTAGATAGAAGGCATAAACTATAATGAAACTTTTGCTCCCGTTGCTAAACTAATTTAGCAATTGCAGTTGCTAAACAATGGGAAGCATTAACTGGATGTCAACAATGCTTTTTTACATGGAGACATGCAAGAAGAAATTTATATGGAGCCCCCTCCTGGGTATCTCTGAAAATGAGAAAAATAAGTATGTCACCTTAAGAGATTATTGTATGGTTTGAAACAAGCATCAAAAGAATGGTTTACCAAGCTATCAGCGGCTTTGAAAGATTATGGTTTTTGACAATCTAAAGTAGATAATACGTTATTTACATGGAACTCTAATGATGCATTTCTTACTGTCTTGATTTATGTTGATGACATGGTAGTTACAGGAAATAATCCTTTGCATTTTTGGAAATTGAAGGAATTCCTTCATCAGAAATTTCACTTGAAAGACCTCGAACCATTCAAATTCTTCCTAGGCCTAGAAGTAACTCATCATGAAAATGATATGTTTGTAAACAAAAGGAAATATGCACTTGATATTCTCAATGATTCAGGAATTTTAGAAATGAAACCTAGCAAAATACCCCTTCAACAACAACACAAACTTGGTAAGTCTCTTGTAAAAGAACTTGGAGGAGAATGATGGGTTAACTTCTATACCTAACCATCACACGACCTAATATTACATAAGTTGTAAACATCTTAAGTCAACACATGGAGAAACCCATAATGGATCACTTAAATGCTGCACTACGAGTATTGAGATACATAAAAGGATCACTAAGACATGGCTTGTTTTTCCCAAGCAACAATAGTCTATCACTAAAGGGCTTCTATGACGCTAATTAGGTGCATCCTCTATTATGATATGCTCAATCACCAAGTACTATACTTCTATTAGAGACGCACCACTCTCATGGCGAACAAAAAAATAGCCAATTGTTAGTTGATCATCAGCTGAAGTATAGTATTGAATAGTAGTTCTGTTACCAGCGTGCTGCTATGGCTTAAAGCCCTATTATCGGACCTAACCATCACAGACAATAAACCAATAGAGCTATTTTGTGACAACTAACCTGCCCTCCATATTGCATCTAATCCGGTATACTATGAGCAGACAAAACACATCAAAATAGATTGTCAAGATTGTCACTTCATATGAGAACGACTTCAATTCGGAGAACAATGCACCAGTTATGTTCTAACACAACTTCAACTGGCGGATATGCTTACCAAGGCACTGGGACATGAACATTTCACTCGGCTTATACACAAGCTTGGAGTGTCATTCCTCCTAACTCCTGCTTGACGGGGCTATTACAAAACTAAGTGTGTATTTTTCATTTGCTTCACATGTATTTACAGATATGATATAAATTAACTTTACTATATGATAGAGATTAGTTTTATTAAGCCTAGGGATAATTCTTTATAGATAAGTTCTTATCCTTTAGGCTAACTATCCCTATCTTGTATCATGTATATAAAAGGAGGCCTTGTACGTATGAGATCTACAAAACAAAATTCTTCACCTCCAGAATTCTTTAATTCCAAAATAGATATAAACGTTTATAAAGGTTAAATAGGAAATGTGTGGTAATTTTATTTCCATTTTTACATTCATAACCAATCTATCTTAACTCCATATGGTCAAATGTCATGCCTGTGTTCCTTAAAAGTGAAAGCTGGTGTATAACAGATTTATCCAAATGTATTTGTCATGCTTCATTTATCCAATATGCTTACCAGTAATAAAATGTCGTGAAACATTTTTACAGGGGAAGGTTGAAATGATGATTGTAAGAGGACATGTTGTTTGGCAAAAGTACCATTTAAAGGTTATTCAGAAGTCGAAAAGTACATAAAAATGCCACCACTCAGTTATCTTTTCAATAGGATCAACAAAGTGGACACCAAGTACATATATTTTTTCCGAGCACCTATAAAATGCTTCATAGCCATAAACTAATTTATCGATGTTACTACCTCAAAGTTGGCCTGTTACAAAAAGAACAGATAAGACGTCACAAAATGCTGAACTTTTCCTTTTTAAAAAAAACAAAAATAAAATAGAAGACTAGAAATCATTGAATAAACCCACATTAAAACTTATTTATATGTAAGCAATAAAATAATAGTGCCACTGAATAGAAAAATATGCACAAACAAAAAACTACTATGCTAATATATACAATAATTTCATGTATACATATGCATAACCCAAATGCCTGGTTCAGATTTAACATCACCTTCGAATGCCTAGTTTTCTTCAAATCAAGGCTTGATGCAGCAGTTAATGTAGGTTAGTATCTTCCTCATACTCAACGTCCTCTGGATATAAATTAAAAGGTGTAAACAATAGGCTCCACTTAATGTATATACTATGTTTTCTGTTCTCTCCTATTTATACATGACTTTCTTGGCTTTTAGCATATCCATACCAAGAGAGTGTCTCGTTCTATCTGATGAGCGGGAGTTTGCACAGGTTGTAGAGAAGCAAGTAATTCGTGTTCATTTCCGAGGCTTCGCTTAATGTCCCTTTTCAATTGCTCCCTATCGATGCGAGCTTGCGAGAACATAATCGTGTAACTTGAGGCCTCTGGATCTTGACTTTCCCACCCTCCAAATGGGGGTACTGATTTGAAACCATTTTTTTGCTTCAAAAATCACACAATTTTTTATAAATGTCATGAATAGTGGTCAAATTTATACGCAAGGAAACAAAATTTCAACATATTCTTGAATAAGAAGTCACCCCATTCCTGTTCTCCATGCCTGCCTCAACAGTTGTCGAAGAGAACAGGAAGTTATTGGGGAGTGAGGAACGGCTGAAGGCTGCAGCTCCTTTGATGCCTCCCAAATTATTTAGGCTGCTATACCATTTTTATTATTTGCCTTCAAAAACAGGATGTTCTCGAGTCAAAACAAATTTAACTATTTTTCATTTAAATCTTGTGGTTAGAAAAAAATAAGTGCTCCTTATTTTAGTCTTTTGTAACTACTCTAAAATACAATTAATCTATCGGCCTTTCCATTTTTTCCCCAGCCAATTCTTTTCTTTTTGAATCATTTTCAAATTTATGACAATAATAAATATAGGATATTTTTGGAATCACAGTGTAAAATTATCCAAATTTAATACTAAAAATAGTAAATGTGCAATGTGTCAACTCCAAATTTCATATATTATGAGAAATGCTCACAATAACCTTCATAAAAATTATGCGTTGGCCTAGGGGGCGGGTGGAATGAGCATTAGTGGAAATAAACAATAGAGGAAATAAAATATAAGCCTAGGCTAAATGAGAGTTTGGCAGAACCAAATACAAGCATACAGAAAGTGAGTTCAAAGAAATCTCAATATGGTAAATAACTTGTAAATGACTCCAAAAATTCTCCCATCAATAGGGAAAACATCAGCTATTTATGAAAAAGGCTCGGCATAGAATTGCGCCATATGTCCCTAAATGGAAATGATATTGCGTATAACTGGTTTGAGTTTTTGAATATATTGGGTCAATTGAAAATTTCCCATGGGCCTTGCCCTAAGTCCACTGACTAGAACTTATTAAATTATCTTTTACCATATCAGACTAAAATCACTACCAATAATTCTATATCCAATATAGCCTAATGCTAAGACAATCAAACAGTTAATAAATTTTTATTAATAACTAATAAATAATAAATAAATATAAAATTCCCAAATATTTCCATTACAAAAAAAATATTTTTATAATTTCATGAAAAATGAAAAAATTGGTGAGAATTTTTTCTTTATTTTAAAATTGATGAGTATTATAAGCCTCTAACATATTTAAGACAACCTGTTGTAAAATGAAAATAAAAACATGTACACACACACACACACACACACACACACACACACATATGTGTGTGTGTGTGTGTGTGTATGTATGCATGTGTATGCGTGTATATGTGTATTATGCATTTTTCTTATACTAAGAAGGATTTATATAAGACATAAACAGAGAAGAGGAGCATGTAACATTGGGACACCTGCCTTTTATCTGGGGGTCAATGTCAGTTTGGGTCATTATGGTTTGGTGGTTGTGGCGAATGGATCCTCTTCTATTGAATGTTACAATTGTGCCTTCATTCGAATAACGATAGTTGGCTTCATGTTGTAGGCCTAATTCAACTGAGATCATTTCATATATTCTGCATTCACAATTAGCCCATCGACCCTTTAAATGTTATAGTCATTGCCTTATGAAAAAGGTTATAATTCTAAGGGTTGTTTTTTTTTTGTTGGTGTATGAGTTGTTGGGTGTTAATATTAAGCAATGGTACTTATGTTTATTGTAGTTGTTCATTGTTGTGTTATCAATGTGTTTATTGATATGGATGTATTTGTAGTAAGGAAAACCTGGGAAAACAATGAGATTTTCGAAATGTGTTTATTGGGTTAATCCAAATGAAAGGGTTGATAAGTTTATTTTGTTGCACTTGCGATTACCATTGTTCAAATCATGCAATTTTGAGTTTACTTTAATGGAGATCGTGTACTATCTTTGCTAGCATGAGGAGATTAGTTGGTGAGTGATATTAGTTGGAGACAACATCACTACATTTTCATCATCATCATTATCATTTATATTAGTTGCGTGTAGTTGTGAAAGTTAGAGGTTTAATTTGTCTATTATTCAAACTCAAATGACTTGGAAGTCACAAATGGCATTTTTTTTTTGTAATCAGAATAATAGAGAAGAGCTACAATAAAAGAAAACGTTACTACTTCATGGGCAACTGATACTTTATCTCTTAGAGCAATAACTAGTGAGTTGTGGGGGCTTGCATCCAAGTTATTAGTAATCTACTACATTATGAACACTGCACTTGGCGAGAGCGGGATAGATCCTCTTAAGGCCTAAAGAACTTAAACACAATTTGATACATATGTGGTGACATAAATAACCCTGATAGATGCACCATTGCCTAGAATCCATCGGTGGTGGCAAACAAACAACTTCCTTCCAAATATGAGGCTTTTCCATATTTTGGAAGCATTTGGGGGGCGCTTTCCCTTACCACACCGAATGAGAGTGACCATACCTAGCTATTAGGAATCTGGTTACTAGCCTATTAGGATTTTTAGTGAACAAGCACCAAAATGTTCTTGCTATGAAGCACTGATTGAAAAGCCGTATACCTTTAATTGTTAGGCCTACAATGCCTTTAGGCAACTTAATGATGCCTCAGTGCTTCATACGAATACCTTGTTTGTCTCTTAATCTAGTTCACCAAAATCTAATAAACTATTTTGTCATAGAATCAGACATTGTGACAGGGACTTTAAGCAAGGATATGGCATAGATGGGGATTGATGATAAAGTTGATTGGATTGTGGTTAAGCCCCCGAAATTGCTGAGAAGGCACTGCTTGATCCTGTTTGTTAGGAATTGGAAAAATGCTGGTTTGTTTAGATCCTGAGCCTTTACCCAAACCGTGTCCTTGAAGTCCAACTTAGCGGCTTAGCGGCATATAGCCTCGCTCACTATCTTCATACTTTACGTAAAAGTTGCAAAGGATGGCATAAAATTCTAACAATCAATTCGTTTTAACTTAAGTTAATTTAATTCAAAATGACTTATTTTTATTTTTACATTTTTTTTGCTTGAAACTAATTTTATTTGAAAGTCAATATTATGTAGATATAATAATCCACTTGAAAGAAAATTTTTAGGATATTATAAAATTTTTATGAATTTTTCCTTTTTAATGCCTAAAATTAGAAAATTCATAAAAAATTAATATGATTATAAAAACTATATTTTCAATGGATTATTACATTTAAATAATATTATTACATAATATTGACTTTTAAATAAAATTAATACTAGGTAAAAAAATTTAAGAATAAAAAAAAATCATTTTAGATTAAATTGACTTAAGTTAAAATGAATTGGTTGTAACTCTCTAATATATAAATGATTAAATGTTCAAAATTTTTCTGGGAGAACAACAAAAATCATATTGGTCAGGTGAGCAATTATTTGAAGTTTCAAGCATGAATATTTGTCCACTCCCCGTGATCTATCTTCAATGTACCAAAAAGGAAAAAAAAAAAAAAAGAGAAAGTTTTTCGTTAGTAGTAATTAGAAATTTGAATCTTGAACTTTACAATGAATGCACGTACAAAACTCAACATTAGATTGACTATAAGAAATCACTCATTATGTAATATTTTTATCCCTAGATTGAAAAGGTGCATTTGCTTAAATGACAGTATAATAGATAGGGATGTCCAAATTGTACGTATCTTTTGTTCTTTAAGAGAAACTATAAGCCAATTCATTTTAACTTAATTGAAAATGACTTATTTTTTTTTATATTTTTTTTATTCATAACTAATTTTATTTAAAATTTAATATTATATAGGTGTAATAATCCATTAAAAATATAATTTTTATAATCTTATTAAATTTTTATGAATTTTTCTTTTTAACACATAAAATCAAAACAATTCATAAAAATTTAATAACATCACAAATATAAAGTCATTTTAAATTAATTTGACTTGGATTTTTAATTTTTTATATCAAATTTTAAATAAAATTGATTCCAAGAAAAAAAATATAAAAATAAACATAAGTCATTTTAAATTAAGTTGGCTTAAATTTTTAATTTTTGATCTAATATTCAGGCCTTTCAGCGAATTCTGAAATATTCGGGTAAAATTCAAATTTGGTCCCTTAACTATTCAGTTTATCCTAGAATGATCCCTTAACTCTAAAAGTGCCTATTGAGTCCCTTAACTCAAGTAGCGTGTCCAATTTGAGTCCCATCCGTTCGTGGAGCCGTTATTTTTTATGGAACTTGCTTATGTGGCAGTTTGCTACCTCATAGTGGGTCCCAAACTTCCACATGGATGACTATACTAGAAGAACAAAAAATTTCAAGCTAAAATTGACATAAATAAATAACCATAGGACTTCAAATGTAAATAGCAAAACACTTTCGCCAATGGATCTCTCTTTTCTCTCTCTCTCACCGGTGGTTCTTTCCATCGCCGATTTCGTCACCTGCCTCTATCACCGATTTTGTCCTCCTTGATCTCCAATTTCATCCTACAATCGCCGATTTTGTCCGCCAATCATTGATTTCGTTGCTCTCCTTCGTCCTCCTCCGATTTCATCACAGATTTCCTCCTTCAGTTCGCCGTCTCCCGTCGCGATTTCCTCCTCCATCACCATCTCCGTCACCGTTGTAATTTAGTTCACCGTCTTCATCACTGTCGCGATTTAATTCATAATCTCCATCTTTCGTCGCGATTTCCTTCTCTGTCACCATCTCCATCGCGATTCGTCTTCCTTTGTGATTTCCTCCTCCGTCATCGTTGTAATTTAGTTTACCGTCTTCATCACTGTCACGATTTAATTCATCGTCTCTGCCTTCCGTCATGATTTCCTCATCCGTCACGATTTCCTCCTCCGTCACCATCTCCATCGCGATTCGTCTTCTTTTGCGATTTCCTCCTCTGTCGCGATGAGTCTTCTGTCGCGATTTCCTCCTCTGTCACCATATCCGTTGCTATTCGTCTTCCTTTGCAATTTCCTCCTCCATTGCGATTCGTCTTCCGTCGCGATTTCCTCCTCTGTCACCATCTTCGTCCTGATTTCGTCTCCGTTCACCATCTCCTGTGGTCTGCCTCCGTCCCGTCCATCTTCGTCTCCATTCACGGTCTTTAGTAGTGCGCCTCTACCCTCAAATCCAACACCATCGTCTACGGCAAGTTAATCTCACAATTGGGGCTAATCTATGTTTTAAGCCTTAAGATTTTATATTTGTGTCAGTTTAGATTTAATTTTTTCATTTCTATACAAAATAATCACCTATTTCAATTAAAGAGGAAGCCACATGGCATTATGAGTGCCACATGGAATTATGGGTGCCACATAGGCAAGTTTCATCCAAAATAACAGCTCAATTGACGGATGGGACTCAAATTGAAAACGTTGCTTGAGTTAAGGGACCTCAATAGACACTTTTAGAGTTAGAGAACTATTTTAGGATAAATTGAATAGTTAAGGGACCAAATTTGAATTTTCCCCGAAATATTCAAGTAATACGCGCACATGCATCTTTTGCCAAGCAAACACGTGAGGTATTCGGAATTGATTTCGTGGAACCAAAAGTTGTTAAAATAGCTTTAATATTAGACTATACGACTATATGTTAACATTAGTGCGTGAGTCATTATCAACAGCCAGTTCCTTATCTTTATAACTTTAGGAGGCAGATCAATAATTTTATTTGCACATATACATAACATGTAAAATGCCTCTAATTAGTTTTACCTAAAATATCGAGTCAACTGCACGTTCTACAATACATTCTTCCATTTTTTATCCAAAAACAATTTAATTTTTTAGTTAGAGTGCTCTCCACTGTCACCTTTAATATTAGATTGATCAATTAATTGCAAATTAATAGTAAAAAATAGAAGTGAATTGTCTGTCATCTAGTCGGCTAGTTCAAAGTCCATTAAACTATAATCACATGTCTTAATTAATTTCAATTGGTTGATGGCATTGAAATAGAAGCTCAAATAGCAAATTTTAACAATATGAGGCAATCCAAGGGTTAGTCTTGAAAGTTGTTGAAAGTATTTCACCTTGGGATTTCTCTTTCTCTCTCATTTGACAATATATAGAAAATCTATATTAATTATTCGTTTATCAAATTGCTAGAAAACAAAACTCCTCTATTCTTCTTTTTTTAGCCTGCAAAGATGAGTATTTTGCATGCAAACAGCAGACAATGCTTGGTAGACTTACATTATTTTACAAACTAGTAGGTTAGCAAACTTGAGAATCTTCTTTGGTTTTTATCACTTAGGATGAATTGATTATGGAGACAAGTCCTATTGCTGCAATATTATCGCCTATATAGGTTGGTCACCAATTTTTAATTAGTCAACTTTCGGTTGGTCTTATATGCCGCTGACTCTTGTTGTATGGTTAGATATACAAATTGTCCTCTTTCCTGCCCCGCTAACAGTGATAAAGCTACACCATGAGGAAACTATGTGATAAATATACAACATGAGGAAACTGGGAAAGAGGCAAGGAGTCTCATCTCTCCACGTACAGTATCATTTAAAGTTAGTTTAAATTTTTTTTTTTTTGGTTTAAAAAAATGAGCATTTTGCTTTCTTTATATTATAGAATACCTCTCATCCTATCTAAATAATATCTCCCACCATATTTAAACTTGTAAAGATGTTTTTGTGTTCAATAAAAATATCTTCTTCCGTGAAACTGCATGTCGTGCATTAAATAAATGTCAATTAAAGTCTCCAAAGGTTTGCTGTTTTTTTACGTGTTTGGTTTTTCATGATTTTTTTAACTCATTCGAAATTAGGGAGTCACCTTAGACTCTTTGAATATATTCAAATGAGACCAATAGATGCATCAATATGTAAAAGTAATATAATAGATTTAGGTAGCACTAATGAGGTAAACCGAGACCTAAACTTACAGCCTGTTTGGATTGGGAGAGTGGATCGATGACTACTTTATGTAAATAGGATAATATAAAAGGGAATAAATGAGTGCCATTATCATTCATTCCTTTATAAGTTTTCCTTTATCCATCGAAATAGGAGAACCAACAAATCCTTCATCATGTCCTTCTTCCCTTCCCTTACCCTTCGTTTATTAATTAAATCCAAACCAAACCTTAAACAAAAGGAACCTTTTTTAAAAACCTACGCGAGTCAAAGGGTTCAAGTACCTTTAGCAACAATCTCTATGTTCCATATAAGGAATTGTATATGAAAAAAGGTTCACAAAGGTTTGCTTTGACAGAGGTTCCTACTTTTGTTTCGGCACCCAATAGTACCTCAATCATGGAGATTGTCTAGACTTAAGAGTGTTTATGTCCAAGCTTTTGCACAAGCTCCAGCTTTCTGCAATGGTACATAACTTTTCCAATGTTTTGAGCAAAGTTTTTTACACTCAATTGAATTGCTTCTATATATATATATATATATATATATTTGTGTGTGTGATTTGTGTGTGTATACAAAGTTTTTAGCCAAATTTTTTACATACTCAATTACATATGTTTGTATATATGTATGCACTCTGAAGCATCTATGCTGTAACACAATGAGAGAAACTTGCACGTTCTCAAAATTTAAAGGACTTGAAAAGCTATATTAATAGTTTTGGGGAGTGGGAAGTTGAACTCGGTTGATACCACAATTGATGTTTCCTAACAGCTAGTTAAGCTGGTGTCGAGAATGATTTATACATTGCTTGAATGTGACAAAATGGGTACAAATTCTCTTGCCTAAGTTACATAATTCTTATATTTTAGGTCACGATTCTCGTTTTTGTGCTCCTACTCCCACTCTCAACTGCTGCTTTAACTCTCATTTTATAACATTTTACTTTTTTAAAATTTTAAATGTAGCATTTTTCAATTCCTACTCCCGCTTTTAGAATGTTTTGTGTAACTTAGTCTCTAACCACCTCCAAAAGTTATACTTTAATTTAAAGAAAAAAATAGAAGACATAAGACGGTTTTATGAATGTATCAAATCAGTCTAGAAAGTCTTAGAGTTATCTCTTTTACTAGCCTCTGGAAAGGAAGCTTTTGAATCAGGAGCATCATGCTCTTTTGGTATTTCTTCATTTCCATCAAAGCCACCATCTTATCCTCCTTTTCACCGGCACCAACTACCAAGTGGCCTTTGTAGCCAGCTGCTTCCTTGCCTCCAGTTGACTTCCACATCACCTGTTTTATACAGTTTATTTTCTTCAATCGAAATGAAATATGTTTGGTTGTGAGGATGGAATTAAAATCTAATTGATGAGAAGTTTTCATTTTCAATTCTATTTCAAGTTTAATTTGACTATTTTTCTAATAAAGTAAGATTAATTAACATATATTTATATTTAAAAATAGTAAACAAAATATGTTAATAATAATTAGAAACATAAAATACGAAAATTATTAAGAATCTCAAAAATTTTATTTGAAATTCATCGGTTGCATGTGGGATGATATGTTGGGTTGATTTGTCTAATTCTAAGACCTTCATGGGTGATAAGAGCAACTCCAATAGTTTCCCCATTTTATAAATTTTCTATATTTTGGGGAATATAAAGTTTCTTTTAACTCCAACAACTTCTCCATATTAATCTTTAGAATGAGAATTGAGATTAAAGAGAAGATCTTATTCCCTTTATTTACAAAAACACTAAAAATTTTGGAAAATAAAAAATTAATAATTTTTCAGATTTTCTTCACATTTTCTACTCTTTCAAACGACTCAAACAAACCAGCCCCTTTGATTCTCCACTATTTTTCCTAATAAAAGCTCCCTTTCAGTATTCTTCTTCCTATTTTTTCCGTCAATTTCATTTCAGTTTCTTCCTTTTTTCCCCCCCAATTCCATTTTTGCCTCCTTCTTCTCCACCTTGGCCCATGACATTCGTTGATTGTTTTATCCGTCCTCTGACCAAATGCATGCATCCTCGCTCTTTCAATTCATCATCTCGTATTTACTAGAAATGGAATTCTATATTCTTCTTTATTTTGCAAATTCTGTTTATATGCTTATTGTTGCATAATTTTTACTTGGTTCCACAAAATTTCTCTCCATATTGTTCTCGATTCTTGGATGCATTAGTTTTTAGTTTTCACTTTTTCTTTTTTGCTCTTTTGTTACCCTGATCATCGCAACTTACCTTTTCTATTGATCAGTGTACCATTTCATGTGTTTTCTCTAGTTTATATAGGTGATGGTACTCTTAATAGGTGAAGCAAAATTCATGATGTTGTCCTACAACTCCTTGTTGCTCAGTTTGCTCTGCTCTTGTATTTTTGTGACAGTTCCCATAACTAAAACACTTATTTGTTTTACTGGTTCTTTAATTTGAATTTACTTTAAATTTATAATATTTATTTTTTGTGTAATAAATGTCAGATTTTATAAAATGAGAAAACTATTAGAGTTAGAGTAAAAAAAGTATGTAAATTTTACTTTTTATTTTTTTATTTTATAAAATTTTTTAAAAAAACTGTTGGAAATGCTCTAAGATCAATAAACAGAGATGGAGTTAACCATCGGAGGCAAGTATAATTAGATCAAATTTTCCAGGATTTTTGTGAGTTTGCAAATAAGAAAAAGAGAGACTATTAATGCGGGAATTTTTAACAGTCAAGTTCAGCGAAGGTTTAGAAGGGAGAATAGATATTTTCCAATTGCTGTCTTGGCAAGTGCTTATTGGGACGAATCCCGCACCGGACGTGGCTCAGCCAAATCCAGAGGCCACTTTTAATTGTTTTACAATTTACTGTCAATAGGTCGCAGTTTCACTAAATTCTAGCACTACCGGCAACTTATCCTAGAAGGCTACAAGTTTTTTCAGGACCAAGTGATCACACCCTTAACTTCAATTTACTCCAATATGATCCTTTCACTAAAGAAATTCAGCTATTGATTCAGGTAATGAGCTTATAGAGTTTATAGTATATAACATTGATTTCTAAAATTGAATTTTTGTAATAGTTTAATCTTAAAGTTTTCATGTCATGTATTATGTCTATAGGTTCGCAGGATTGTGAAAGAACAAATTTCTATTATAATCACTCACTAAATTATACATTTAACATGAAATAAAAGAAAATATTTTTTTTATAAAAAAAAATTAAATTGAAAACAAAAGCTTCAAAACCTCCCCGAAGTGAGAAGTCAGTCACCTATACAAGAAGTGCTAAAATCGTTGCTTACGTAAAGAACTAAGGGCTTTCTTGAGAATAACCCATCTCCAATTCAGTTTCTTGCTATTGGCTGTTACAGATATTAAATGACAGGCGCGTCCCAAGACAATTATTACGAGGTCAAAAATGTCAAACCGTATTTTTTGATCGGTCGATCTGGTTTGACCTCCTTGGTAAATGCCCTATCGTCTTCTTCTTCTTCGTCGTCTTGGTCTTCTTCTCTCTGCAAATACAGGAAATTCCTTAATCTCTCCGTCCGGTTCTCCGTCATTTCCTATCCAAATCTCCGGCGAGAGAAAGAAAGAAACCCGATCTTCCCTCTCCGTTAGGGTACTGTCGCAATTTGAGCGATTCGATTCTATTTGATGAGTTGCGCAGCACGTCTGATCTGTTAAAATTTTAGGTCTTTTCGGTTGAATCCCGAGGGGGTGCATATCCGATGAAAAACGCTGAAAGAATCGCCAGTTTGGCGTTAGCAGGTGCGATTTCACGGTCGATTTTACTGATTCTTTTTAGCTGATCTGGGGCAGAATTAGAAGTGAGGAGCAAATTACAGGCTTAGTGAATGGGAGTGTTTGATATGTTAGTAACAGGGAGTGGAAAAAAGAAGGGTTAGAACGAATTGTCGGTTCCCTGTGTTGGAATTGAGGGACGTAATACTACAGAAAGTGCTTGTGATTTAGTTAGTGGGTCAGCTGGTCTGGGAATAGTTTCTTATAGTTATTGAGTTCTGTCTTTTTCAGCTACTTTGCTCTTCAAGAAGATTAATCGTTCATTTGTGCTTTTGTTAACCTGAATTTATTTTCATCTGGAAAATTTGTTGTCGGAATGATCCTCCAGAATAATATTTATACACCAGAATTTGTGAATCGTACTAGGTTGGGAAAGCAGTTTGGTCTGGACTTTTTTTTTTGTACAACTGTTAGGTCTGTTTAGTTGTGCACTTCCATTGAATTGTATTAGCTTCATAGGGATGTCATTGATCCTCTTCAAGTCAATACTTGAAATATTATATTATTGCAAGGGAAACCAATAAATCTTGGAACATTTTCCTTTGGGGTGCTAGTAATGTGTTTGTTTATCCTATCCATATCAGTCTCTGGAAGCTATTGTTTTTGTGATGGAATGATTAGAGTCATCAACTTCTGATGCATGTATATGTTCTGCTTCAGGATTGGCATTGGCACCGCTCGTTGTGAAGGTGGATCCAAACGTAAATGTTATTTTGACTGCATCCCTCACAGTTTTTGTGGGATGTTATCGATCTGTCAAGCCAACCCCACCCTCAGTGAGTTTGGGCAACAGTTGATTTTATTTTCTTTTTTAAAACGGGTTTGATTAATATCCTGTGTTTGGTCATACAGGAAACAATGTCAAATGAGCATGCCATGCGTTTCCCCCTCGTGGGCAGTGCAATGCTTTTGTCACTTTTCCTACTATTCAAGTTTCTATCGAAGGACTTGGTTAATGCTGTTCTGACATGCTATTTCATAGTTCTTGGAATCCTTGCTCTTTCGTAGGTTTTCTTTTTCCTGTGTTGTCGTTGTAGCTTCTTTTTATCTTTAAAACTGATTGATATCAGTAACCTCTGGCTTATTTATTTTTGCGTCTACCCTTGTAGGGCAACATTATTACCTGCCATAAAACGGTATCTGCCAAACCATTGGAATGAGGATGCTATTTCTTGGCATTTTCCCTATATTAAATGTATGGCCTCTGTTTTAACTCTGTTGGAGTAGATATAAATTTCTATCTGCTTATGCTTACCAAGGAATTTTCTCTAAGATTCATGTTTCTGAGTCTGATATTGCCTTCATGTTATTGCATGTATGTCAGTCCAGTTTCACTAGAAGTCGTATTTGAGTCAGTTGACCTTTATCTTACTTGTACCATGCAGAATGATGTTTTTCCTTACACCTTTCTTAAACAGCTTTGGAGATTGAGTTCACAAGGTCTCAGCTGATTGCAGCAATCCCTGGAACCTTTTTCTGCATATGGTATGCCAAGCAAAAGCATTGGCTGGCTAACAATATTCTGGGTCTTGCTTTCTCTATTCAGGTTTGGCTGAACTACTTTCGTGGCTATTCTCAATATGAAACACATTGCTATTTACGTTTTGTCCCTACCTAAATTAGCTACTTTTTATCTATATTTGCAATTAGCTATTCTTAGTTTGCTGTTTGGCCATAGTTATTTCAGAAGGTTTTATATGATTTCAGGGTATAGAAATGCTCTCTCTTGGATCTTTCAAGACAGGTGCCATTCTCCTGGTAGGTATTCTGAAAATGTTCATGCAAGATAACAAGTCCTTCTTAAATATAGGTCTTCCATTTTGTTGATACATTTACAGCTTAGCACAATGCTAAGTTGGTAGGTTTTAGAATCTTTGTCAAGGGTTTGGGTTGTGCGTTTCCTGAACCTATCTTGCTCTTAGTCCAGGGGCTGCTAGCTACAACCTCCCAGTCCATTTAACATAGTTGCCACCTTGAGATGGTTCATTACTTATTTTGATGTTTTCATGATTAGGTTGGTAATTTTCAGAGAAGTGTATGTGTATTAGTATAACATATACATAACTAAGCCTACTTTGACTTTGGTGCCATACAATATGTTTTAGTTTAGAGCAAAATACGGGAATATATGTACCAGTTTATATCATAACAATAATATCTGGATGTGCGTGTGTGTGCATACGCGTGAGTTTTCTTTTTCTTTTTCTTTTCCCCCCCCAAAAACATTAGCTTGACCTATGGATATATCCTATTGTGCAATCCAATTAGTTTAGGTCTGACCTTTGTACGCAAGATAATTGCTTTTACAATTTAAAATGGATGTATAATTTTTGGAGACCTGGTGTATAGTTTGACATTTCTTTCTTGCCAAGCACTCAATTCCGGATGCCTGGATTGTAGCTCCATTTTTCTTGTGTAGTTAACCCATGATTTAGGAACATATAATATTCTACCTGTATGCTAAACGTTTTTTAGAATTTTTAGGAACATGTAATTGATTCATGCTCTTTGCAGAAGGTGGAATTAAGATCTAAAATTTTTTTGATGTGATTCCATGTAAATGGACAGATTATTTGCTATTTATAGCTGCACAAAGAAATGCGGACTTAATTGTCTTCTCCCTTTGTGCAGGCTGGGCTTTTCATATATGATATCTTTTGGGTTTTCTTTACACCGGTGATGGTTAGTGTTGCGAAGTCTTTTGATGCTCCTATAAAGGTGAGTTCTCTAGCTTGAGCAAGGTCTTTCTTGTTCTTTAAGTATGAATATGTTCTTTGTTTATTGGTGTGTGACCAAAGGTGCTCCTTTGTTCTTATCTCATGAAAGTGCTGTCTTGTATTTTGTCAGTGTAATTGATATCGTGATCTATGCAGCTTTTGTTCCCAACAGCAGATTCTGCAAGACCGTATTCCATGCTTGGACTTGGTGATATTGTAATTCCTGGTATGTCTGTTGCGGTATGATCTGGATTTACATTTTTTTCTGTTATAGGTTGTTTTGATGGCCGGTGAGTGTCCAGGGCGTTTGTTGAACCAGTTAAGAATGTTGGCCCGAGATGTTAACTGAACCTGATGGGTAATGTAAGACCCAGACGAGACATGATGGGAAATTGGGAATCACACTCCATAAATATGATTTTACTTAGTGTAAAGTATGGTATTTAAATGCATACCTAGTTAAGGTTATTTTGATTGTACTTGGTGAATGGGGGGAATATTTGTTCCAAAATATTCACTTGGGACAGGAACAGGCTGAGCTTTACTCATATGTAAGTGTTAGAAACCATATTCAATTTTGAAGTACTTTTAATATGGAAAATTGGTCCATGAGCTCATATTAATCAAGTTTGAGAATTGCATGGATTTGCTGGCTCTGACTTGTTAAGGTTGATTGTATTCTGATGAAAGATCTACTTGTGCAATGGGTATTATACTTGCAGGTATTTTTGTAGCTCTAGCATTGAGATTTGATGTATCCAGAGGAAAACAGAGCCAGTATTTCAAGAGTGCATTCCTGGGATACACAGTTGGTTTGATCCTTACTATTATTGTAATGAACTGGTTCCAAGCTGCGCAGGTGATTACCAATTAGACCTGTTTCTATTCTTGCCTCAATAGTGTTTGGAGAAAATATGTCTTAAAATTATAATAATTGCATTTTCTTTTATTTCCTGATTGTTCTTGTGGTTGGAATCACTTTGTGGCAGCCTGCTCTGTTGTATATCGTACCAGCAGTTATTGGATTTTTGGCTGCTCATTGTATTTGGAATGGTGACGTCAAACCGGTTTGTGCACTGCCTTCTTGACTAATTCTTTCATGTCCTCCTTTTCTGATTTTGTTAGTCACTCCGAACGTTGCTGCAAATAGGTCCATGTAGTGAAATGTTTGTACTTTGGAGTTGTTTCTGTTTTCACTTTCAAATGGTTTTACAAACTCCCGAACATAGGATCTGTTGGAAGAATTGCTG
Organism: Aquilaria sinensis; assembly: GCA_005392925.1. NCBI lineage: Eukaryota > Viridiplantae > Streptophyta > Magnoliopsida > Malvales > Thymelaeaceae > Aquilaria > Aquilaria sinensis. The sequence goes on along the minus strand of SMDT01001068.1, from coordinate 58,916 downwards.
TAAGTTTATCAGCTTTCAACCCGTTGACGCCCGGGTCACAGTTGTTTCGACGATAACATGATGTGTGTTTGTTTAACTGATGTGCAGTTATTGGAGTTTGATGAGTCAAAGGCTTCCGCTATGTCGCAAGAGGATGCTGGTAAAAGTCACAGTAAGAAGGATGAATGACTTCCAAGTTGGCAGAGAGTAGTTCCACTGCCCTAAAAAAAATGCTGTTCTTTGGGAGATCAACAAATTCATCTGAGGCTAACTATGCTATACAAAAAGGGGAAAAAGTGTAACAGTTTCTTTGAATTACAAAATGAGATTTAGTCCTCTATGATTTTCATTTTTTTTGATTTTGCCCCTATATCTTTTTGACGTTGACAAATTTAGCCAGGACCGTAAGCTTTCTAATGGTGATAAGATTATTCGGCATGCTTTTTCTTTTTATTACGGCCTGTCTTGACACATTCTTTCAAAAAAGTAAAAAATATCACCTACATTGTGGGAAGGGTTCTCTGATGTGCCTTTTTCTCCGAAAGTAAATAGTTCTAGATTATCAAATGAAAAATTAGCATTAATGCCAGAATTGAAAGATTAAAGCTATGCTTTCATTCGTTGTTATTCTTTTAGCAAATCAAACAATACTATTTCTTTAGGCAGAGGAGAACTTTGGTCACTTATCTTAGGGGGAATTCGAGTTGCACTCAAGTGCACCGCGTTTTGACCTTTTGTTGACGGTCATTAGTCTGGTTAGCTTCTCGTGATACGCTAAAAAGGATGAAAGCCCAGGCCAGCAAAGTGACCTTAATTAGTAAATTTCCTCTCCTTTTATGGAATCGTTGATACATACATTTGGATGCTGGGAGACTCAGTGAAATTTGAGACAGATGAAGTAAGTATTATCTCTAGTGTTTGTAAATTTCTTTCTTTTGTTTTTTTATTCAGAAGCATACTTATTAGTATTTAATGGAAGACGTATTAGTATTTTAAGTGAAGGGAAGGAATACCATTCTTGTTTTTTTATTCAAGAGACAATCGAACTAGCTTTGTGTGACATTAAAGGGAGAGTAAGGAGGCCAGAGTCGAACCCTAGACCTTCCCATAGGGTCCCCAACTTTTTTGCCATCATGCCAAATCTGTTGTGGACCAGTGTCTGTAAATTTCAATTTACGCCATCTAATTTGGATCAAGCAGGTGAATATATACTTTAGAGGCTAAAGCCCAACATCTTAAGTAACTATATTTTTGTATTTGAATGATTTAGAACTTTTTTTTTTTATACTCAGAATCTTCACGAGTACAAGAATTACAAGGGTTAGAAAACTTATGAGAAAGTTAAAGGTGAAGTGTCTGCTACACAAAACATTAAAGGACTTTTGTTGCAATTTGACCACTTCTAGATGCCGGGTATTTTGGAGTTTGGCACCAATTGAACCAAGGTCTTCTATTTGGGATGTCCCCTTACATTGCCAGCTGAGCTAAGAATGTGAGACAAATGATTTAGAACTTGAATTCCCTTCTTTACAGCAGAAACCTACACAAAGGACAAGTGTTGTTCTCATTGAGCCATTCCACAATGCCGAAGCACTGAAACCCATAATTACAAGACTTGTGAAACTACTTATGTACCACACATCAATTCATGCAAATCAAAATGCGATACTTCTGCATACCTATTTGTTCCGGGACGTGAATGGTTCTTCATTGATCGTGAATGAATTGAAAAAGAAGAGGTTGGGAAGAGGAAGCAGAAAGTCACGTTGCAATGTTTGTTTGTCACAGAATAGGAGGATGACATTGGAGTAGTCAAGGACAAGTGCGAAGGCAGTGGCCACGTCAGGAAATCTGGTAACTATGACGCAAATCCAAGAAGCTTAAGAATATTGGTTTTGTTTAGGATTAAGTTTTAGATTTTCCTATTTATTTGTGATTTAGTTTTCCTATTTTGATGTGATTTGAGTTTGTGAGTGACTTATAAAAAGGTTTGTTGTGTTTGGGTTTTGACTATGAGAGAAAAACTCATTCTTGTGAAGAGGCAAAATGTGAAAGTTTCAAGAAGAAGAAGAAATGTGGAGGCCGGATAGGGCTAGGACGAAAAATCTTTTGTGATTTTCATATTTTTTTAATTGTGTGAGGGCAAAATTATAATGTTATCAATAATATGTAAGGAATACATAGGTTAGCGTGAGCACTAAAAGCATATATTTACTGTAATCTCTATATTTTGTTCGAGTGAATTTCTTTCATCCGTGGATATAAGTTAGTTAAGAGTCGAATCACGTTAAATTTATGTATGTTTGATTGATTATGTTTGTTTTTTGCTGCATGAGATGAGAGATTAAGGAATTTTCTCAATAAATGGTATCAAAACTTATAGTTTAGCCTTAGCATGGTGGAACGTATGGTTGATACTTGGCATGATGGGGCATTTGGATTGGTGAAGGCATGAAGTTGATGCTGATTCGAAGTTTGAAGATGGTTTGTGGTGTGGTGAAACCTAAGGAGTCGTCCTAGGTGATTGGTTTGTTTGTTTGTGTTGTAATGAAGTTTTGCATATTTGTAGTGTAGTGGAGCCCTAGAGAATTGTCTTGGGGATATTTGGTAGCAGCGTGGTACTAATGGCTCGATATAAGTTTAAAAATTGAGGATTTTATTCGATGTGTATTTATGTTTGTGATGTTGGTGTTTGGAGTCATGTTCATGATGTTCGTGGTCATGTCCCTTTATTGTTGTATTCATCCCTTATTGGTATTTGTTGTTCATAGCTATGGTCATTTGTTCATGGTTGCCTTCACATATGCTCATGTTTGAGAGGATTTGAGTCAATATGGAGATTGTTGAGTTAAATGGCTCAAATTCAAAAAGCTTAAGGATTTTTGTTTTATTTAGGATTTAGTTTTAGATTTTCTATTTATTTGGGATTTAGTTTTTGTATTTTAAAGTGATTTGGGTTTATGAGTGACTTATGAAAAAATATGTTGCATTTGGGTTTTGAGTATGAGAAAAAAAAATCAATTGTTGTAAAGAGGCAAGAAGTAAGGGTTTCAGGAGAAATGAAAGGTTTAGAAGCTGGAAAGTGCTAAGACAAAAAACAATTTATGATTATCATATCTTGTAATTGTGTGAGAGAAATATTATAGAGTTATCAATAGTGTGTAGGGGATTTGTATGTTAATATGAGTTCTAAGGGCATATCTCTACTGTAATCTCTATATTTTGTTTGAGTGGATTTCTCTTATTCGTGAATATAGACTAGTTAAGACCTGAATGCTTTAAATTTGTGCGTGTTAGATTGATTATATTTACCTTTTCACTGCACATAATAAATGATTGGGGAATTTTCCCAGCATCGAAGGTTTAGTTTATGTGGGCCAAAACAAACTAAGCCCTATATTTGGGTTGTGAAAATTTGGTGTATTTGTTTTGCATGAAAACAATTATGAGGGTGGAGATACTAAAAAAGGAAAAAAGAATGGCAAATCAAACTAATGTACCAAATGTTTCAAAGTACCGAATGACACGACCCCAGGATTTTGATTCTTTTACAATTGACAAACTACATGCCCATATTGGTACCGCATATCAGCAAGTGCCACGAATCAGGTAACTGTGATGATACCTATGCCTGCACCCAAAACAAACTACAGTCGCCATGAAACCTAGATTCAAACTGTTCGCCAAAATCCTCGCCAGCTGAAAATACATTTCATAGGTTTAACGCAAACTAAGTTTGTGTGTGTGTGTGTGTGTGTATAAGTTGAGTTTGGCTTTGAGAATTTGTCTTGACAAGATGTAGTTTTAATCAAGTTTTAAGTTTAGGTAACTTCGGTCCATCTAAAAACATAAGCTCGAATGTAATCATTTCATAAATTCTCATTGCATTCAGTATTCTCTCTTGAGCTTAGTGATCTCTAATAATTTTTTATGCCAAAAGGGAAACTTTATCTGTATTTGGCTTAAATACAAAAATGACTACCAAATTTGTATAATATGATGGTTCGTGCATTAAATTTGTATTCATGTCTATCCATTAATAGTCTGAAAATTATGCTTGGGAGAGATTAAATAATGAGTTATTTTATGTATTATTTTTTATTTTTTTTTTATTTTCTGTTTAATTTATATACTAATTGAAAATTTACAATTTAAGAAGTTAAAATTATTTTTAAAATAAATCTTTTAAAAATAAAGTATTGTCATTAATTTTCTTTATTTAAGTCGGATACAGAGAATTTTTTTTATTTTTTTATTTTTTGTATTCTAAAGCATTATAGGTATAGGGATCTAGAGAGTACATTAACAAGGTTAGAGAGGAAAATAGATGTTCGCCTGCATTTTGCTACTGTATGTAGCCAAAGCCAAAGAATAATATAATGCCTTCACTACTCAAACCTAGCCATCTCTGTGGTATTCCTTGTATTATATTAGATACAAAGAAAATTTGTTAAAAGTAAGTAGTTTCTAAAAAGTTTTTGTTCAAATAATTATAAGGTAGGTGAATTTTATCTTTCAAATGACTCTGTTTTTTTTTTTAAATTCAATAAGATTAAAAACAATAATTTTTTATGAGTTTTTGAATTAAAAGAATCAGAAAATTAGATTTTTTTTATTACTTAATTGAACTGCTCACGTGCACTGCAACCGAAAACATCCGTCTCAATTGCGTGAGGTCATCTGCATAGTTACGCCACTCTATTATGTTGACTCTTTGAGTTATTAGATCTTAGGAAAATTTCACTTTGGGTTTTTCTTTTAAGTTTCGTGTTTTATATGCTTAATGAATTAAGGGAAAATTACACAAGCTCCCTTGTGGTTTGGTCTAAACTACACTTTACCCCTCTATTTTCAAAAACTTACATTTACCCCTATTTTCTTTTACGGTGTCCTACAATAAATTTTAAAACCCTAATTTAAACTGTATAATTATGCATTTATAAGGAGAAAATTACAGTTATAGCAAGGAAAAACTGATAATTTAAAATGTCTATTGACTATAAAAAAAAAATATTTGAGGGATTGAAATTACTGGAATATGACTATCGTACTGTTTAAATGCAGTTTCAGAAGAGTGGGTAAATTGTAGGTTAGGGCATACCTCACAGGGGTAATTGTAAGTTTTCCATGAATTAATGACTTAATGGGTACAATTTGAAAGTCTAATGAACCAATTGACATAAAAAATTTTTTTTGGTAAACTAATGGGTATATACACAAAAGTTGAATTGCCCTGTGTATAGTAAAGTCCCAAATGTGTGGCTAGTCTATCAACTTTGCAAACTCAGACGAGTTAGTCTTTTAAATTTGACTCATAATAACTTAATCATCAAACTTTGATAAAGTATGTGATTTTTTCCTCAAGCTTTGATAATCTATTCGAGTCTGTCCCTTGTTATGCGATAACAGCAACGTTGGTGAGGGCTTGTTAGTCAAGGTTGGGAGTATATGGCAAAAGTGGATTGGGAAGCGATGGCAAGGGTGGATTCGATGATGATGGCAAGGTAGTTTCAATGGCAACAAGGAAGGCATATTCAATGGCTTTGGGGGTAGATGATGAGGGAAGATTTGATAATGCGGCTAAGGGCATATTCTGTAACTCCTCTACCTTCTTTTCTAAATCTTGCATCACCTCAAGCTCTTTCAGTCTTATCCTTATTTCAATCTCCCATAGGAGCCCTAAATCTTTCTCTTTGAACCAGTTATAGTTGCGGAACTTATTATTGTCTTCCTTGCTCAATCTTGAGTCAAAATCAACCACATGAACCTTCAAGTTGGCGTTTCCATGAACCACATGTAGATTAGGCATCAAATCTCTTTCACAATTGAATTAAATATAGTCAAGGAAGATGTGAGTGCCCCTTTTTGTTGAGCTAGCTGGGAATATGTCAACTGATGGAGAAGACTTCCATTTGACTGAGAAGGTCCTCAATGATGGCCTTAAGGGAAAAATCAATAGCCTCTCAAAATGAATTTGAAGGCTATGGTGATGGCCTTTTCCTTGCTCATTTTCCTTCTCATTTTGATGGTCCATCGTTTTCCATTTCAAATAGGCCTTAAGCCTTATAACTGATCTCTCAAAGCTGATGAAAAAGGACCAGTAGGTCAAGAAATTCATGCATATTTCAACAAGATTGAATGTGGTTGGCTGGATATAGCATTAAATCACTTTCAGATAGAGGGTGACTAATTTGTTGAAATTTTCAAAATTGAGAAACTAAGTCATGTTGAGTTAAATTTGAAGAACCAACCTGCTTAAATCAGTAAAGTTAAAGGACCAAATGTGGATTTCAACCTCTATTAAAACAAGGAGAAAAGGGGGAAATTTTGTTTGGTTAGTTAAAGGTTAACCACATGCATGGCAAGGCAATGGCAACCTTAGAAAAAAGACACTCTTTGGGAAGACATTTTTACATAAGTGTTAGAGTTTTGTATAATTTTTTAAATGTAAAAATTAAATCATTAAATTTAAAAGTTAAAAACCACCTTCAGATTTTTTTTTTAGAATTTTAACACTAATTGCTAATGATAATACAAAATAGGGCCAAAGCAGCAAAGGCTGAATATGGGGACAAAATTATTTTAATGAAAAATGAGAGGTTAAACTACAAAAAGAAAAAGAAAAAAAACTTCAAAATTTGGTTAAAAATATGCTTTACTTCCTTACTACAATTTACCATATAATTTACTTCAGGGAAAAGTACAAAAAAACTTACCATAGTTATGGGTCTAGACCAATTTGCTTATTATAGTTTTGAGTGATTCCAAATAAATCACTAATGTAGAAGTTTGGTGCCAAATTGAGCAACAAAATTTTAAATAGGGACCAATTACATCACCAATATATAATTGATAGAGAGAACTTCCTGTCAAATACTAGAATATTCTATTTTAATGTGATTTACATGGAAAATGAATAGATTATATGATTGTGTGGCAAATGAACAGGAAGCTAGTGATAGGGAAGGGCAGTGGTGCTTATAAGTCCAAATAGGATGCTGCCTTTTCCATTTCTTTAAACAACTATGATTTTTGTAGGATTTATGAGCTGCTTATTGCTCATAGAGACACACACTTTATTCTGCTTGTTGCTGTCGGAGGTCACTTCTTCACGTGGGCCACTAAGTCGATTGAAAACATGCTCATTTCTACCGTCTAAATCCATAAAAAATGGAATCGAACAACTTCCTCAAACCTAAAATGAAGTCTTGGTTGGGGATCATAAAAAATCCTAACCCCAGTCCCCATCTTGATCTTTTCATTTGATTCTAATTTCATTGAAAAAACTTAAAATCGGGACCTTGGAGTTTAAAAGAATTTGCAAAGAATTGTGAAATTTTCTGTTATTTTGGGTGGTGAATTGAGATAATTTGAGAGGTTTAAGGTTTCTAAGACATAGGGAACGAAAGCAGTATAGAGATTTAGGGACAAGCAATGCCATGTCATTTGCCGATTCACCATTCTATTGACATGTTAATACTACTAACAACTTAACAATGAATTTAGGCCCGAACTAAGACTTTAATGATGAATTTGGAACCACTCAAAACTATAGTAAACAAATTGGTCCAAACCCATAACTGTAATGAGTTTTTTGGTATTTTCCCTTTACCTTACTACTATTATTTAAGTTTTTACTACATAAAACCTAAAAAGGAATCTTTTCTTTTTTAATCTTTCATTTAACCTTTTACTTCACAACACCCAAAAATAAATTTTTTATTATCATTTAAACTCTAACCATATAAAACAAACAAAAAAATGAATTTTCTTTTTTCAGTTTCAAAGGCCAAATTGAAAAAAAAAATCTTATAAGCTGTACACACCTTAATTTCTATGCTTTGAGAAACTTATCATTCAAGAGATAGAGGGTAATTTCAAATTATTTTAAAAATAAAATAGTTTTTCCCTTGCAAGTGTCATGAAATGACGGTGCAATTTTGGAATTAAAGTGTAGGTTTTTAAATAAAAAAATTAAATTGTTTTTTAGCCAAAATTGGGTTTTTTTTTGGCGTATTACCAGTTAGGATTTAAATTGAAAAGGGTTCGGCTTGAACATTTCTTTTTAATTAGTAAAAGGGGAAAAATACTTACTATTTAAAATCAAAAAAAATACCCAAATTAGTATTTAAAAACATTATATTTTTGCCTGAGCCTCTTTCACTATTATGTTAGGAGGACAAGACCAATGGTGGGCACCAGGCCGACTTAACTCGAGATCAATCAAGCCTAGGTCTAGGTATGGGAAGACTGGGCACGGACCGGCTTCAGGCAATCCAATCCTGGGTTGGTCTTGGGTGGGTTTTTGGGCTTTTTCTAGGATTTTTTTTGAAAAATAAATGACTTAATTTTGTATTTAATATTTATTTTTAAAGAAAAACACCACATCTGATGTAATTTTTACTAACTAAAATAGTCAAATGGCACTTTCAAATAGCTGGAACGGACATTACATATTGAAATGATGAAACATTCTAAAAATTATTGAAAATTGAAACATATGATTTGTGCTTAATAGTATAATCAGATTAAATACAAACAAAATGTAAGAAGAAAAATAATTCAAGCTTCATCATCTGATATGACCTCGTCATCAAAACTCTTTTGTCTTGCTTTTCGGAGTGCTGTAAGGCCCCAATGTCAGTTGTATATGCATACTTTCACTATTGCATCAATTTTGATCGTTTCTTTGATATTACTCATTTTCCTACACTAAATGTTGCCTCAAATGCCATGGTAGAGACCGGAACGACGAGAATCTCCTGTGTGATTCTCAATAATATAAGGAACCTTGATCTTTTTTGTTTCCACCACTCTAATATGTTGATGTTACTTGGCTCAAATAATGTATTGAGATATACATTGACCTTAGCTAAACTTGAAATCATCGATTAAGGACGTTTGAGCATTTGGAGGGTCGGGCAGAATCTTGATGAGATCAATCTCCTAGGAGGCTCGATTTGAGGAGCTTCAGATATTACTTTATCCGAATGCCTCTCATAATATAATTTGTACAAAGAATACAAGTACTCGAAAGCAGTAGCAGACATAGCCAAAACATTTATATGGGACATTTCTAAATAAGTATGATAAAATGCCTTCAAGCAATATGGTTATGCTCATCATTTTCACATATGAACCAAGCAAAGAAGCATCTAAAAAATAGGGAGAATGTTTTTGAAATATTGAAGCCATTTAGCCCGCATAACTTTGACCGTTGGTTTCAGAAACTTATATCACCTTTAAATTGATGTAAAACATATGTAATATTTACTAAATGAAGCAAAACTTGATTAATAGTTTGGGAAGTAAACACTGAAGAAAAATTCAGTTACCTTGTAAAAAAACTTAAGCAATTTACTGAATTTTGAATATCTTTCCAAACTTCACTCATAAAGAATTCACAACTCATCTTTATGTTCATGAAATGCGTCAACAAATTTGCATATGGATATACATCTTGCAACATCAAATAATTGGAGTTTCAGCGGATTGGACAATCTAATTTAAACTGTTTCTAAGAAAATGATTTTTTATTTTCAAAACAAAGCCGTTTGAATTCATGCAATACAACAAGTCTTGATTCAAAAAATGACAATGAATTCTAAATAGGCATAATTTCATTTTGGAGAACTTCTAAACCTTTTTGCATACAAAAATTTAAAATATGGCATATGCATCTAACGTGAAAGAATGCACCTTTGAGAGGTGGTTTCAATGTTTGGCTTAAAAGGCGAACAACAACATCATTGTTTGAAGCATTATCAAATAAAAATGCATAGGACTTTATCAGCACAATAATAACCACGTAAAGTTTCTAAAATGCAATTGTGTATGTGATAACCAGTATAATCAGTTTCAATGACCCTAAATGACAAAATGCGTTTTTGCATGACCTAATAAAAATCAATCTAATAAGCAGTAATGCAATAATATGTTTGATCTACAAGTGATGTTCACATGTTAGAAGTAAATACCATATAATGATCAAGAACAGAAAAATAAGCTTGCAAATTTGATTTTTTTGGCTTCAAATAGTTTAAAGTTCTCATTCCTAACCATTTTCCTATAACTTTTCTAAATGTAAGGTTTAATTATGATTTAATCTAAGATTCTAGGTGCATATCTTTAGCTTGTGAAAAATGTTTGTTGGTAAGTATCATCCAACTTATGATGCTTTTTCTATAAGATTGTTGGTTAAATCAAAATATACTTGACCCGTTGGTTGTGTTGTCAAGTTGTGTTTGTCCTTCGGAACTAGTGGCAGCATTGGGAAAGACATTGGCATACTGATTTTTGATGTGGTGTTGCAGCGTTCTAGTGTCGAAATGCTTTATGTGCACTAACTTTTTCCCATAATGTTTGCATTTTCCATACCTAAACTTTCTTTTAAATATGAGCTCATAATGCTCCCAAACCCAAGTTGTGAGCATTGAGGATTTACCTTGTCCCTGTCCTTGGGTATCTTCCGCATCAGGGTTGATGGCTCATTGGCGTCGGTTGTGTTGACGAATTCCTAACTTGTGTTGCATCCACCTCTTCAATATCATCTAATAATTGATCGTCGAGACCTAAATCGTAATTTTTCATATCAATTTGGTTATCATCGTGCAACTCCTTAATTGAGATACCATTATCGGCTAGTTAGGTTTAGTGATGGGATAAGCCTTGGAGGTTGGTGGTGCGGGATGATAAAATCTCCATGGACTTGCCATGAGTCACGAAATAATAGTAATGATTTCAAAAAAATTATGAGGAGATTAGAAAGAAATTATGAGGAAATTAGAAAGAGATTAGCCCAAAAAAAGTTAAAGAAAATAGCAAAAATGCTTGAAAGAATATAATAGAGAAAGAAGAGAGATTAAATTTTGGTGTGAGGATGGAGTGGAAATGGCTTTCCTATTTATATAGGAGGGCAAATTTTTGTTTGGACAAAAAACTCTTTAAAATATAGTTGGTGGTGAAAGTGAAAATTTAGGGTAAAAATGGAGCTGAAAACAGTTGTAGGACAAAGCTGTCCTTAACCCATTTTTTTTAAAAAAAAAAATCTGTCAGAGAGTCGTTTTTTTACCATTGCGATTCTTGGCCGTTGGGCCAAACCAGCCTGGTCTGGGTCGAGCCGGTCCCCCGGTCCGGTCTGTGCATGGGTGCAGTTTTGGACCGAGTTGGGTTTAGTTGTAGGCCTCTTTTTCTTCAAGGCCCATATTTGGCCCACTTCTTAATAGGTTTTGATGGGCCGTGCCGATTTGGTCTTTGACCGGGTCATGACAGGTTTGACCCTTGGGTCGGACCGGCCAACTCTCACCTTGGGACGACTTGAACACTGTTTCTGCAACTCGTTCATCGTGTACTTGTTTTGCTTTTACTTTTTATCCCATCCGATATCATTAGAATTATTTTATCCGATAAAGATGATAGAAATTCTAAAAGTTGACATTATTTAGCATGAAAATTTAAATAATACAATTTTGATGGAAAGAAATATTTCTTTATATAAACAAAAATTAAAATTCTGAAGAAATCCTAGGAATATCTATATACCTTTCAGCCGCACCTGTTACTCTTTTATGTCATGGTATTCAAATTTCAAACTAACAAATGTAAATTATAAAAGCAAAAATTATATTAAACACGACTAGATCTGAAATCATAACAGAACAATCACAAACATTTGTTTGTTCCCAACAAACCAATGAAGTTGCATAACCCAAATTTTCTTCCCAAAAGTTCTAATATTTTTTTCTCAACATTTTTGTCCTTTTCCTGTCTCTCTCTCTCTCTTTTTTTTTTTTTTAACTTTTTTCAGTTCAGGCATGATTACTCTACATAATTTTCATGTTAGGTGCATACATTAATTTTTTTAATTAATTTTTTTCGTCAGTCAGATTGCTTAGATAATTTGCCAAGCTAAATATAATTACAAGTTAATGGAGAAAGCAACAAAAGTATGAGCATTACAAACACAAAAAGTCTTGTGATTTTGAGAAATAAAATTTGGGAAGCTTCTCTTCTAAATGCGCATGATGCGGTTTACGCTGAAATGGTTGAAACTCAATATCATTATTAGACATGAGATGTTTTGGACAAATGAAAAATACTTTCTGCAACAAAAGCAACCAGTGATGAAAAAATTGTCAAAATAAGAAATTTCTAAAATACTTGTAAAGATATTTTACAGGTAATCTTTCATGCCCTAACACACTTGTAAAAATGTTTTTGAAAACAGAAAGAAAATAAAAAAACAAAAAATTTAAGCAGCGGGGCAAATTTACTATTGGTCATGCGATTTTTGGGTTACATCAATCTAACACACTTCAGTTCCAAACTTCCAATATCAACACTATGAATTGTTTCATGCCCGAACATGCTGACATCCAGTTGCCGTTATTATTTCCCCATGATCAAAAGAAAGAATGTAAATTTTAATTCTCCCTTTGATCAAATAAAAGCTAACCACTTGAAGCACAAGCTTACGACCCACAAATTAGAACGAGGCCAGGAACAAGATGTGACCTTGGATGCCCCTCATGCCACAGTTCATTTTGGTTCATCTCGAAAGGGTTACGGAACATCTTAGGGTCAGTTCATTTTTTGGGTTTAGAATCGTGTTAATGCGTTTTTAGTCATTGGGTCAGGTCAGATTTGAAGGTCACAAGTGATTCGTTGTTCCATTGAAACATATTGCCCCTAAAGTTTAACATAATTATGGTGCATCCTAGACCCTGTTCAATGTCCACTAACCTAGCCCCATCCTGCTATCCCCTGATAAATGTTAATTTTGTGGTCAAATATATTGACTTTTTGTCAACTTTGATCATAATTTTCTACCTTAACACTCAATATTTTTGGCCGATTTTTGCTTTGATCCTTCATTTTGTAGGTTGGAGAAGCGGACCGTAGCATTGGAATGGCACTGGGACGAGCGGAACGAAAAACGGGAACGAAAAACGGAAATGTAAAAGTCAAGGAAATTTATAACTGTGAGGCCTAAGCCTCAAGAGTGAGGCCTAGGCGCCACAGTTCAAAAGCTTGCTGCCTGAAAAACACACCCTGGAGGCCTAGGTGTTAGCTGAGGCCTAAGCCCTAGGCATCTGCGAGCCTAAAGGCCTAGGCGCCCAAGTACCCCCTTCTGGAGCCCAGGTGCCAAAGCATCTACGAGTTTGGAGGCCTAAGCGCCCAAGCAATCCCTCCTGGGGTCTAGGCGCCCAAGCACCCCCTCCTGAGACCTAGGCACCAATCACCCGGGAAACTGGTCCCCTACCTCAAATTTGAACTCATGCTTGCTATTGGCCAAGGATTTATATCCAAATGGTTTGGTGAGTGAAATGAACACTTCCAAGGGGTAGAAGAACCTGGAACCTAGCAAAAGAAGGGATTCTTCATCTTCATCTTCTCATCTTAGACTTAGGTTTTTTACCACCAATTTTGGCATTTCTTCATCTTCCTTGGGAGCACTTGTGGATTCTTTCTTAAAGAAGGTTTGGAAGACCTGAAAACTTGTAGGAGCCTTAAGGAATCAAGCATCTAAAGTCTATTGAGTTCCTTCTTTTATCTTGTATTTAGACATGGATGCTCTTTTATGTATTTTCATGTTTATGTTTAGTTTGATTATGGAGTAATTTTCTTTACACTTTCTATGATTGTAGCTACTTGAATTGGTTATGTTGGTTGGATTAATGGCTATTTGACTTTGATTTTCTTCCATTGTTTGTTTACTCTTCTCCTTAAGTTTATTGTTGTGTTGATTGATTAAGGGCCCTAGTCAATTGTACCTTAGATTTCTTTTAAACTCTTGGAAAAAATTAAAAAGAATTAGAATTAGGAGAATAGTGTAGTTGCCATGGGCTTGTTGGGAGACTAGTTTAGGACATTAGGTAAAGGTAAATTGAATTTGTAATGCCCCTCTTGAACTAGCAATTTGGATGGGAGTGCATTTTAGTATAAGTTTGGGAGAATGACCCTTTCACTTAGAAGAGTAAGGGCCTAATTAGTTAATTTTACCAACAAATAGAAAAACCAAACTATTAGCCTTAATTCACTAGCTAACCAAGTCAAATAGTGAAAACCATAGGAACTGTGTTTTGTTAATTCACTAGACAACCTCTAATTTGCATTGTGTTTGTTGTTCTTGTTTAGTAGTAATTTAAGTAGAGTTGCAAACTTAGTTATTTTCATAGTAAGTAAATCATTAATTGTTGCTTGTGTTAGCTAAAGTGAGTCTCAAGGTAGTGGTAATTAGCAAACAATATAAATCAATTCTCGTGGGATCGATATTCATTCACCCTATCTACACACGTCCTGTGCGCTTGTGGATTAGGGTTGGAAAACTCACAACACTCCCTTCTACCGCCAAATAACCTTCGAGCAGATCCGTCCCTTTCAAACGTCAATGCTCCTTTATGGATTGATTATCAGTAATTAAAGTGTACATCCAACTTAGCGCCTCTATCAAATTCACTTGAAATTTGAAATTAGGACAGAAGGGGTGGCTGGCTCAAAGTCGAAGGTCGACATCTATCATGTGGACAACTTGGTTTCATCGAGTTGAAGGTCACCAGAGCTTGATTTGGGTGGATTTGGTATCACCGAAATTTGGTTTTTCCAATCTAAAGTTGAAGGTCCCATGCGCTTGATTTGGATTTAGTTTTGCTGATCAGAGTTTCAGCTGATCTGAAGTTAAGAGACCAAGAGAAAAAGACGATCAACGTGGGTGAGAGGAGATAGTAGCAGATGATGTAAATATTAGTTAGAAAAAAGGCCGCTTTTGTTTGGCAACGATTAAGGTCAAAAAAGACCCGCACGTTTGACTGAGGAAAATGTATTTCTTTAACGCGAACTCACAAAATGAACTGGACCTAGCAAGTTGCGCTCACAAATTTAAGCACACCTAGGCACGCAATAAGTTGAAGATTAGGTACCCCTAAGCAATTCAATCACCATTACAAAGAAAAATATTACAAAAGTCTGCATTCAATTTTTTTTTTATACTTAGAATCTTTATAAAATTTATAAGGGTTAAGTTTAACCTATAAGAAAGTTAGGGGGTGAAGTATCAGTTATACAAAACCTTCAAGGGCTTCAACCATAATTTTGGAAGGTGGAATTACTTAAACCCAGACCTTCTACTTGGAATGTCCCGTTAAGTTGCCAATTGAGCTAAGGAGGAGGAAACAAGAGACTGTGTTTAGAATATCTTTGCTGCAATTAACAGTAAGTTGCAACTCAAGTATCTCATTGCCAATTAAAAAAAAAAAAGGAACTCCATCCACACAAAAAAAAAAAAAAAGAATGAAACATAATTCTTTTTTACGTTGTCTCAAAAAAGATTAAAATGTCTCTCTTTTTGAAAAATTTTTATCATTTAATTTACCTTAATATCTTCATTTAAACTCTCATTATACAAGACCAAAAAAAAAAAAATTCTTTTAGATTTCCATTTAAACTCTCATTATACAAAACTCAAAAAGAAATTTTATTAATAATTATTTAAGGTCTCCCTATAAAAAACCTAAAAAATTATTTTTTAACTTTAATGCTAAAAAAATTGAAAAATTTTTATAAGTTACATACAACTTAGTCTCCTTTTGAATAAACATTCATCCTTTGCAGGGAAGTGAGAGTACCGGTTTGCTAAAAGGTGTACTTTGACGGTGAATGCAAAACGTCAAAGCAACGTTAGTGATCAACCACGTATTTACTCCCTCCGTCCCAAAAGTTTTGCACCATTTGTTTTTGGTAATTAGTCTATGATTTTTTATTTTCAGCATTTTAATATATAAATACAAAATCTTTGTATATGAATGATAATTCAAGATATGTAGTTTCTAAATATATTTTTTTAATTTTTTTTAATAAATAATAATATAAATAAAATTGAGTCAAAATATAATACACGTACTTTTTCGTTCTTTTCTTTCCTTTTTTTTTTTTTTTTCTCTCACTTCCTTTTTTCCGTTCTTATTTTCATTAAAGCTCACTCTGTCTCTCTCCTATTCTCGCCTGCAACTGCTAATTTGATCATACATTTGCCAACACTTTCCTATATTTTCTCCTTTGTCTCTCGTTTCTTCTCAGCTTTCACTTCGCCTAACAGACGCAACTACAGTTCCAATCAAGAAGCTGGAAGCTGAAGCAATTCAACTTCTGGCCTGCTGTGGCTATGGCGGAATCGAACTTCCCCGGAGATTCCAGGTCGTTCGAGTTCTGGAAGTGAGGATTTAGTACGGGAGGGAGCAAAAAGGAGCAGGTGTTTCAATGCTACGGTATCCTGTTGGTGAATTGGTGCACCGGTTGGATGGCTTCGGATCTTAGCAGGGCTGGTCCCGTGGAAAGGGACATTGAGCAGGTTTGTTGATCGTTGCGTGGATTTCTTTATGCTTTTGATGTATGAGATTTGGGAATTTCATTGTTGAAGTATGCTTGCTGTGGAGGTGGTGGATTTAAGGAATTTGAAAATGCTGACATTTTTACCGGTAATATGGTCTGAAGTGGAGTTGATTTTGAGTTGGCTGATTTGTTTTGATTGCTTTGATCTTTAATTTCCAGCACGCTAATCAGCTGATTCGACATGCTATTTCTTCCAGCTCCCTCATTTTCACTTCGGAGTTTTGAGTCTTCAAAGAAAGCTATGGCATTGTCTTAAAGCCTCATTGAATTTATCAACTAGCAAATGCCTTACATCTTGAGTTGCCCATGAGTTGCGTCTCAATATACTTTGTGTGCTGTGACAAACGAAAGAGGAATACATAATATGCCAAGTAGTCGTCCACTTGGCGTTGCATTGTGCTCGAAATTGTGATGCAAAATTGTAAAGTGAGCCATTCTCATGGAACAGTTCTTTTCTGATTGAATAGCAAGATTATGAATGTTACTGCAACTCGTTTTATTCTCAAATGAATCTGATCCTAGAGTTAGGTTCGTTCTGTTCCTGCTTCAATATCACAAGCCTGCAAACTTGATGAGTTGTTTTCTTGCCACTTTTGAGCTGTGTTGCTAAGGGTGTTCAATTGGAACTAGGCACTAGCCTCTGGCGGCTCAGCACCTCTTTGTCGTTGGCATGTGTCATCGGATAACTTTTTTCATGAATTCTTTCTTACTTCTTAACTCTTTTTCTACTTGAAAAAGTGTGTTACTTTCGTTGAAACAGGAAAAGCAAAGAGAGTCCTATCTAACATTCTATTTAGATAAAAGGAAATATTTGTACTTTTTTCTTATATTCAAATGATTCTATGGATTTTTGAATTTTTCCCATACTTGGAACTTTCAATTTCTTTAACTCTTTCTGAATTCTTCAAAATTTGCGCCTGCCTCCTCCTAGGTGCGTGCCAAGGCCTTATACTTTGCGCCAGGTGACTTTGAGCCCTTTGTGCCTCTTGGACTCTGTTAATGTCCTGGGTGCTGATCCTACTCTTATATGTAGTTTATCACTTTCAAATATTTCTGGTTGAATTTGTGTAAGGAATTGGCAAAGTTCATACACCTTGTACAGTTGTGTGGCAAGAAGGATGATGAATTAAAAGCTTTTAAGAGGTAAAAATAATAGAAAAAAAAAAGATTTTTGGTCCAATATATAAACAGAAAGTATTCCCCCATGCAATTGACAGGTATATTTTTTTTTAGGACCTACTATCTTGAGTTCTGACCAAACCAAATCCTATCTATTTCTAGGCCCCGCTTTTTTACTGACAACTCTTCTTATTCTGACTGAACAGAAGTAGGTTCCTCTCTCTCTTTCTATAGGATAGATATCTATGTTCAGCAAAAGGTATTTCAGATAATTGTGATATGCTCTGCTGCCTTTCATGTCTTGTTGAACCAACTTCAATGAGGAGTTTGGTTCTTCATGCTTCTTTAACAATGGCCTGAGAAATGTTGAGATATGCATTTGAAAAATGCTATGGTTCTTTGATAGAAAAGACTGTGAAGCCATGGCCTGGACTTCTCTTTTGTTCTTGATTCCAGCTGTTGTAACGTTGTTCAAAAAGTCAGTATGCTGTGCTTTCTTAGAGGTGTAAAGCATTGTAGTGGTCTTCATTAGTATAGCAATTGGTTTGGTTCATGCATATAGGTTGTAGTACCATGTAAAATCCAACATCTATAATACAAATATTATCATTTGAGCCTGGAAATACTA
The DNA here is from genome assembly GCA_005392925.1 of Aquilaria sinensis. NCBI lineage: Eukaryota > Viridiplantae > Streptophyta > Magnoliopsida > Malvales > Thymelaeaceae > Aquilaria > Aquilaria sinensis. The sequence continues at coordinate 40,804 of SMDT01001068.1, read as the reverse complement.
TGCTAAGGGTATTTCCTTTTAAGCTTGCATTATAACTTAGGTTTAAGCTGCGGATATACTGGTAGTTGTTTCTTTTCTCTTTTGGTCCTTGTGGCCACACCTTTTTATGTTGGAAGGAGCAAGTTTTATGTCTAACTTTTATGCATTGAGTGTTGTTGTGCATTTGTTCGGCTAGTAATTATATGTTCTTAGGTTTTATAATCCCAACTTAGTTTGGGTCATTAACACAATTGTATAGTAATTCGGATGTTTTTTTGTATATCAGTTACTTTATGGTTTTCTCTACATGTGTAATTTTGAGGACCCCTCTTTGGTTATCATAATCCTTGTCCAGTCAGTTGCTGAAGTTTTAGAGTTTGGTGATCTGACAATAGGCCATCATTGCTCTGAAGAAAGGGGCATACTTACTTAAATATGGAAGAAGAGGAAAGCCCAAGTTCTGTCCCTTCCGCATTTCCAATGTAAGTAGTCTCCATTTTATGGTCACTCACTTGCACCTTCCCATATTTCTGTTGATGGTAGCTAAATTGACGCTTATGGGTATATCATGCTCAAATCAAATGGATTAATTTGATTAGTTCAATATGGCCAGTAAAATGTTTATGGGTTATTCAAGGGTAAGATGTTGATAGATTTAGCATCTTCCCATTCATTTATTATCAAATTACTGATTTTTCACAGCTATCGTCTTTCTTGCTTGTAGTTCATTAATTCGAAAGTTTTTATCTCCCTCTTCTCTTTCTTGTTATCTCTTGTAAAATTTGGTGACATCTCCTGTGAAGATTTCCTTACAGGTTAGTTGTTCTTTTGTGCTTTTCCTTCCAAAAGCTCTAAAACAAATGATTCTCTTTTGCTATAGGATGAGTCTGTTTTAATATGGTTTTCTGGGAAAGAGGAGAAGCACCTTAAGCTCAGCCATGTATCTAGGATAATTTCTGGGCAGCGCACTGTAAGTGACCTCTTTGGGGATAAAAATTTCAACTTTTAGTCTAGTTTCAGAATCTGCTAAATTACATTCAAACTGCCATGACCGTTTCATTCTTGAATTGTGGCTGTGCTAGTAAGTGATAAAACATGTTACTCTTTTTATTTTCTTTCAGCCAATCTTTCAGAGGTATCCTCGACCTGAGAAGGAGTACCAATCATTTTCACTCATTTATAGTGACAGTTCTCTGGATTTGGTAGGAATCTGCATCTGAATTCATGTGGTTTCATTATGCATGATTCAGTTGTTTATGTGAGCCTCATGTTTTATCTTTTATACTCTCCCCATGTTATATACGCACAGCTTTACACACTTCTTGCTTATTCTAATCATTGCTAGATATGCAAAGACAAGGATGAAGCTGAGGTCTGGTTTAGTGGTTTAAAAGCTCTTATATCACGTTGTCATCAGCGGAAATGGAGAACAGAGTCAAAAAGTGATGGAGTTTCCTCTGGGGCAAATAGTCCAAGAGCATACATGAGGATTTCTCCTTTAAATTCTCCATTTAGTAGTAATGATAGCTTGCAAAAGGTAGGTTTTTAAACTTTCTTTGCTTTATTCTCTATGAGGAACTAAAACTAAAATATTCCATCCCTTAAATTCAGGATGGGAGAGATCAACTTTGCCTCCATAGTCCATATGAAAGTCCTCCAAAGAATGTTCTTGATAAGGCCTTTACAGATGTTGTACCATATGCTCTCCCTCCAAAGGGGTTCTTCCCCTTAGATTCTGCCAGTGGTTCAGTTCAGTCTCTGTCATCTGGAGGATCAGATAGTTTACATGGTCCAGCAAAAGTAATATCGATGGATGGATTTAGAGTTAGTCTTTCAAGTGCAGTGAGTTCATCAAGCCAAGGTTCTGGTCATGACGATGGTGATGCACTGGGTGATGTTTTTATCTGGGGTGAAGGGACTGGTGATGCTGTTCTTGGTGGGGGAACAAATAGAGTGGGCAGCAGTTTTGGTGTCAAAATGGATTCTTTATTGCCTAAACCTTTAGAATCTGCTGTAGTGCTTGATGTACAGAGTATTGCCTGTGGTGGTCAACATGCTGCATTAGTGACCAAGCAAGGGGAGGTTTTCTCCTGGGGAGAGGAATCTGGTGGCAGGCTTGGGCATGGTGTGGATTCTGATGTTTCCCAGCCAAAACTTATTGATGCTCTCAGTAGTTCAAATGTTGAGCTCGTAGCATGTGGTGAATATCATACTTGTGCCGTGACACTTTCTGGTGATTTGTACACATGGGGTGATGGAACTTACAATTTTGGTCTTCTTGGGCATGGAAATGAAGTAAGTCATTGGGTACCAAAAAGATTGAACGGGCCCTTGGAGGGTATTCATGTATCATATATCTCTTGTGGACCATGGCACACAGCTGTGGTAACATCTGCTGGTCAATTATTTACTTTTGGTGATGGCACCTTTGGTGTTTTGGGTCATGGTGATCATAAAAGTGTGTCAGTTCCGAGGGAAGTGGAATCCCTTAAGGGGCTCCGGACTGTGCGAGCAGCATGTGGTGTCTGGCATACAGCTGCTGTTGTTGAAGTCGTGGCTGGGAGTACCAGCTCCAGCAACTGCTCCTTGGGGAAGTTATTTACTTGGGGAGATGGAGATAAGGGCCGACTTGGGCATGGAGATAAGGAAGCAAAACTTGTTCCTACTTGTGTTGTTGCCCTTGTTGAACCCAATTTTTGTCAGGTTGCATGTGGGCATAGTCTAACAGTTGCACTTACAACATCAGGCCATGTCTACACAATGGGAAGTCCTGTATATGGTCAGCTTGGAAATCCTCATGCGAATGGAAAGCTTCCCATGCGTGTAGAAGGAAAACTCTCCAAGAATTTTGTTGAGGAGATCTCATGTGGTGCTTATCATGTTGCAGCTTTGACTTCAAGGACTGAAGTCTATACATGGGGAAAAGGAGCAAATGGTCGATTAGGTCATGGGGATACAGATGATAGAAACTTGCCAACACTAGTTGAAGCTTTGAAAGATAAGCAGGTAAAAAGTATTGCCTGTGGCTGTAACTTTACCACTGCAATCTGCCTTCATAACTGGGCTTCAGGTGTTGATCAATCTATGTGTTCTGGTTGCCGCTTGCCATTTAATTTTAAAAGAAAGCGGCATAACTGCTACAACTGTGGACTGGTATTTTGTAATTCATGCAGCAGTAAGAAGTGTCTCAAGGCTTCCATGGCTCCTAACCCCCACAAGCCTTACCGTGTCTGTGAAAATTGTTTTAACAAGCTGAAGAAAGCAGCTGAAACTGAGGCATCATCTCACTCTTCTATGAGTAGAAGAGGAAGCATTAATCTTGGAAGTGGTGAAGTTGTGGATAGAGATGAGAAGTTGGATTACAGATCCTGCACGCAACTTGATAGATTTTCGTCAATGGAATCCTTTAAGCAAGTGGAAGGCCAATCTAAGAGAAACAAGAAATATGAGTTTAACAGCAGTCGTGTTTCACCTGTTCCTAGTCTTTCCAAGTCTTTCAATCCTGTTTCCGGATCATCTAAGAAATTTTTCTCTGCTTCTGTTCCTGGGTCTCGAATGGTTTCTCGTGCAACGTCACCAATTTCAAGGCGGGTCAGTCCACCTCGTTCAACAACACCAACCCCTACGCTTGGAGGCCTTACCTCCCCCAAATTTGTTGTTGACGATGCGAAGAGGACCAACGAAAGCCTTAACAAAGAGGTTATTAGATTAAGAGAACAGGTACCTTGTCATCATTCTATCTGATATTTTCTTAATCAGATCTGCTCCATGTAAACTGAGATATTTTATTTTTTCCCCCAATTTTATTTTCTAAATAACTTTTAGATGCTGGCACACATTTCCTTATTGGCTTTAGTTTCCACCTTAAGCATGAGACCAAATGTAGAGAAATGATTATGCTTAGCGGCTAGAATTTCATTTTTCTCTTTTTTAGTGGTAAACATTAGGCTGATAATTAAGTCAAATATCAGACATATGAGCTTTACAGTACTGTTAACCTAGTTACACCTTTACCTTCATAATGAAATAGCAGCACTAAAATTGTCCCAGTCCCTCTAGTGCATTATGCATGATTTATTTTTGTTTTCAGGTGGATAATCTAACTCGCAAAACTCAGCTTCAAGAGGTTGAGCTGGAAAGGACAACTAAACAGCTGAAAGAGGCCATTGCTATTGCTGCCGAAGAAACGACAAAATGCAAAGCTGCGAAGGACGTCATCAAGTCTCTTACAGCCCAAGTAAGATGAGTTTTTGTGGTTTTTAATATCAATAACCAAATCTGTACACGGCAGCAAAAAAACTTGTACATTCTATGAATCCATCTTCTAAGAAAACCTACACTAGCTTGCAATCATTCTGCTTACATCATACAAAAAGAAAAAGAAAAAGAGTCAATATTATGTTTTCTTAGATATTTGGAGAACATATTAGTTTTATGTGGTTTCTGATCAGAGAATTGTCATGTAGATTGGTTTAGCTCTATGTCTACTGAAATAAATTCTCTCCCACCTCTCTTAGGAAAACATTCAGATGTGTAAGCTTATAGTTATTTACAAACTCATAGCCAACAACTTGCATATGTTTGTTTCTCTGCGACTGAAAAATGTCTAGACTTTTCTTTAGAAGCTGTTTATTAGTGCTTCTATTTACTTTGGATAAGGGATTAAATTTCTCATCTGTGACAGTTAAAGGACATGGCTGAACGACTTCCAGTGGGAGCTGCACAAATTACCAAGTCTTCTTCGTACTCTTCCTTTGGCTTGAGTCCTACTTCCACTGATGTCACTAATGCACTGATAGAGCGGTTGAATGTCCAAGTAGTGGCCCAAGAACCTGAATCAAATGATCTGAACAGCCCATTTCTTTCTAATGGTTCAGGTGGTGCAATCAATAGAAGTCCATGGTGCAATAAATTGGGCCATGTTGATTCAACCCCTAAAATTGGAAGTAAAACAAAAGAAGGTGAATCCCATCATGAGAATGAATGGGTTGAGCAAGATGAACCTGGTGTATATATCACTCTAACCTCCCTACCAGGAGGCAGCAAGGATCTAAAAAGAGTCCGTTTCAGGTATATTCTCACAAGGCCACCTTCACCCTCCCTTTCTTTTTCTCTTTCCTTGTTTTTCCCTTCCCATATCGTTTATTTCACCAGGAATATGGTTTCGATAGAGAAGGTGTTTAGTTGATATAGAGTTAGCATGACTTGATTAGGCAGTGCTCTCCCAGTTTTCAGCAACAGAAACTAAGATTTGTGCCATTTAGAACATGGATATATGAAAAGCTTAGCAAAGAGCTGGTTTTAAAACCTGTAGAAGCTTGAATGCTGCCTCTCTAAACATGCTTTTTTCCCCTCATTTATGAGTGTTTGCTTGCTGCAACAATCCTGAAGAGTCTAAGAAGTTATTCATAATCTCTCCTTTACTTAGTTGAACAAGCATTTAGAGTTCTGCTTGTACGTCAGTTTGATGTATAATGTTTCTTCGTTAATTCTGAAACTTGCAGCCGGAAAAGATTTACTGAGAAACAAGCAGAACAATGGTGGGCAGAGAACAGAGCCAGAGTCTACGAACAATACAATGTCCGGTTGATAGACAAACCTAGTGTTGGGAGTGAAGACTTGGCTCATTAACATGTGAACAACAATTTGTAAATGAGATAATGGAGTTGATGAAGTTTTGCTCGGAGTCTCAGGTTTTGATTGATCAATTACATTGGCTTCCGACGTTTATATAAGCCTAGGGAAGCAGAATAGTCAAAGCCAGAGGATTAGTTAGGTTTTACTGGTTGTTTTCTGTGTCATATATATATATGTGTGTGCGTGTGCGTGTGCGTGTGTATGTATGTATGTATTGTGTTTTTCTTTCCTATCTTGTTTCCTCACTTTCAATGTAGCTTTTCCCTATATGTTCACTGTGTGGGGGTTCCAATATGGGAATTTGTAATTTTTTTGGTAGGTTGCTGGCTATTGTAAAAAACAGCTGCCATGTAAATGCGTAAGCTAATATACAGGCTTTGATTTATACAGTCCATTTGTTTTCTCAAGACTCTTTCCAAACCATTCAGGTTTGTTGCACAAGCAGGTGGATACAGTTTTATACTGATCATACGAAAAAAAATTGAGCTATAAAAATCTACAGTTTCATCCAACAAAGCTTCTATTTAAGCCAAGACCCATTTTTTCCGTAGCATTCTTGACTGGTTCTGATTCATTTTTAAAGCTCTCAAGGTTTCATATCCACGCAGCAAACGTCGACCATTTCCAGTTACCTATGGCCACAAGCACATAACCCTGGTTTTCATTTGGACTTACTCAGAAAAATGAACTTCATTGTCATCAAATCTTGCTATTACTCTACATTGGAGGAACGTGATTTTGGAGCGCCGGAAAGGATCGAAGCTGAACAACAACGTTACATCTTCGCAAGCAATCAGCAACCAACTTTGGCGAGCTCCACAAATGCATGACTTACTTGGTAGGCTAAAAAAGAAAGAGCTTCCACGTATGTACGAATGGGATCAGACAAAACTTGATTTGCTGCTCGGGAAGGTTTAAGATTTAGGGTTTAAAATTTGCTAGTCAAAACGATGGTGGTCCTTCTTCATTACAACAAATCCAACAAAGTGTAGACAGCCTAAATCAAATCATCTATGCCTCATTGTTCTCTAGCCTTTTGCTATGATTCACAAAACAGTTCTTGATGTAAGCTCAACCCATTAAGAAGAGTAGTGCTACATGTACTAAAAGATTTGTACTAAAATTTTATAAAATCTTCCGTAGCAAAGTTCAATTGATAGGGGGAAAAAGTAAGCGAAAGTTGTTAAAATTTTCAATTCAATGAAATAATATGGAAATCCAACAGTGTTCTTGTTAGAGGGTTAAAAAAAAAAAAAAGAGAAAAATGCTTCAACTTCATGAAGTTGTTCTTCTTGTGGGTATTGAATTGGGCCACTACTAAGCTTTTGTTGAAAATGATTATAATTTAAAAAACGTATCTCGGATTTTGCATGATGTGTGCCCGTCAAATATATTTATTAGGCACAGGAATCAGCATTGAGGTCCATTAGGTAATGCTTGTGGGCTTTGGAGGAGTCATTATTGTTAAAAAGAGTACTGGACCTTTACGATCCTATATTTTATTACATGATAATGAAATTTTTTACCTGTAAAGTTGATTGGTTGAAGGACAAAACCACATACTATAAGTATGTATGACCATCTCATAACTTTGGTTTATACTAAATAATACTAGAGGGACTTATTTAAACCCAAATCTCATAATCATTTGCAATAACACTTGCCATTTTCGGCCGGCATGAGTTTTTTTAAGTGAAAGAATCTTAGCCTTACCCAATAAACCCCGAGTTCGAACTAGACCCTTATATATAGGGAAGACTTGTTGGGAAAACAGCTATACTATAACACTCAATAATACCTCAACGACTATCATACAATTTAAAAAGTTACTATGTAATAATGTCAAAAGGGTTGAAGTAAAGTTTATATTTTTAAAATATGAGGAGGTAAAGTGTAATATCACCCAAATATTATGGAGTAAATTGTGATTAATTAAAATAATTTTATAAATCTTTTAAGCCATCAAATTTTCATATTCTCTTTCCTTTCTAGTTTCGACTGCAGTTTCTAAATTTCCTTACTTTTTCTACTAATGATATTTTTGGAAAAATAATGCAACCAAAACTATGAAGTGATTGTGATTACTGATATTTGTCAACATATCACAATATTGGACAACTCTCGCGCCTGATTACACTAAATAATAAATTCTATGACAAAATGTCACAATATTAGTTATCATTATACGAAAAGCAAGATTGCATGATATACTCCGTCACTTATCATTATCAATTCACAAAAAGAAAAAAGGATTGAGAAAGTATTAGAATATTATGTTAAGATGAAATACTTTAAATATAATTTTTACACATTTTATATTATTCTAAGCTATTTTCAACTTAATTTTCCTCATACAAATAAAAAATATATAAAAAAAGATATTTTTTATATAAAAATACATAAAAAAATAAAATACATAAAAAAAACAAATAGTACTTACAAAAATTAATTTGTTGATGGGTGATAAAAAAAGAAACATCATCCACAACTAAAATTTGTTTTTAAATAAAAAAATAAAATTAATATTACAGCCACAATATATTTATTACTTGTATTTTATCATTTTATACATGACGTGAGGTAGTTTTAGGTAAAATAAAAAAAAAATGTTTCACCACGTGGAGCACAGTACGAAGCACGAGCTATAACGTGGTAAACATGTATCAATATGCAAAATAATGCAAGATTTCATGATATCCTGCGTAAAAAAAAATTCTAAAATTTCGACATAACGTTGAAAAAGGCACGTATAATTTACTCTTCCCGCTCGATCAACTTCATTAGTCACCCATCAAACATGAATGGGCACAACAAAATTGCTGCCCTTCTTGAGAAGCTGTGTCGCTTCGAAATCAATAACTAAGGGCAACCTTACCTCGAGAAAAAGCCTCATAGGTTTCTACTTCCTTCGCCATTTACATGAATCTGCAAGTGAGGTTGAGGCAAATGAGTACGCATTAGGCATTAGCTTCTGGAATGGCCGTCTGGCTGCTTATACTCGGAATTCTATGTTCATGGAGGCTCTTCATGTCTTTGAACAGCTGTGGAGAAACCCTGATTTGAAGCCTGATTCTTTTACCTACCCAAGTGTGCTAAAAGCTTGTGGTGGGTTGGGGAGGGTGAAAGTTGGGAGCTTGATTCATACCCACTTGATAAAGACTGGTTTTTTGTGTGATGTTGTTGTGGCTAGCTCTGTTGTGGGCATGTATGCCAAGTGTTGTTTGTTCCGAGATGCTACAAAGCTGTTTGATGAAATGCCTGACAGAGATGTGGCTACGTGGAACACCGTCATTTCCGGTTATTATCATGATGGGCAACCTGAAAAAGCGCTGGAATTGTTTGAGAAAATGAAGAGTTCTGGGTTTGAGCCTAGTTCGGTGGCTCTGACCATTGCTATTTCGTCATGTGCAAGACTGCTGGATTTGGAAAGAGGGAGGGAGATTCATAGGGAGCATGTGAAAGGTGAAATCCTGTTGGCTGGTTTCGTAGGCTCAGCTCTTGTCGATCTATATGGAAGATGTGGTGTCTTAGAGGCGGCTAAAGAGGTCTTCGAGCAAATCCCAAAAAGCAATGTTGCTGCTTGGAATTCCATGATTGCAGGATATAGTTCAATCGGTGACTGTAATGCATGCATGGAGCTTTTCAGGAGGATGCACTTGGAAGGAGTTAAACCCACGACTACCACTTTTAGCAGTATCTTGCTTGGCTGTTCAAGATCAACCCAATTAAGGCTTGGCAAATTTATACATTGTTATATGTTAAGACATAGTGTAGAGACTAATATCTATGTTAGCAGTTCTCTTGTTGATCTATACTTCAAATGTAAGAATGTCAAGTTTGCTGAAAATGTCTTTAGAATGCTGTCCAAGTCAAATGTAGTTTCATGGAACGTTATGATTTCCAGGTGTGTAGCCATTGGGAATTATTTTGATGCGCTTGGCATGTATGAGAGGATGATAGAAGGAGGTGTAAGACCAGATGCAATAACATTTACTAGTGTGCTATCAGCTTGTTCGCAATTAACAGCATTGGAGAAAGGAATGGAGATTCACAATTGCATTATTGAAAGTAAGCTGGAAACTGATCACATAGTGATGGGGGCTCTACTTGACATGTATGCCAAATGTGGTGCAGTTGAAGAAGCACTTCATATTTTCTCTGAGTTACCGGTGAGGGATGTAGTGTCATGGACTTCCATGATCACTGCTTATGCTTTTTATGGGAAAACACATGCTGCATTGGATCTTTTTGGTCAAATGAAGCTGTCAAATATAAGACCAGATGGAATCACTTTCCTTGCAGTTTTATCCGCATGCAGTCATGCTGGTCTTGTTGATGAAGGTTATCGGTATTTCAATCAAATGGTCATTGACTATTGCATTAAGCCCCAACCAGAACATTATTCATGCTTAATTGATTTGCTTGGACGCATGGGAAGATTGCATGAAGCTCATGAGTTTCTCCAAAGAACCTCAGAAAATATGGAGCATGTCAAAGTTCTGAGTACTCTACTGTCTGCATGCTATTTGCATAACTGTCTAGAAGTGGGAGAGGAAATTGCCCAGTTGCTTATTCAGAAGGATACTAATGACCCATCAACTTATATAGCCTTGGCAAACATCTATGCTTCATCCAAAAAATGGGAAGAAGCACGCAAGGTAAGGTTAAAGATTGAAGAGCTTGGGCTGAAAAAGAACCCTGGATGTAGTTGGATCGAGATTGACAAGAAAATTCAGCAGTTCTTCGTAGGAGATAAGTCATTTCTGCACGCAGAGACTGTATATGATTGTCTTACGAGTGTTGCTGCTCAGATGGACAAGGATGGTTTGCTTCTAGAGTCAGAATTAAGAATCTGTTATAGTACCATGTAGCACATACTTTTATCTTGGAAACCAATAGGACCCTATAAAGATGCTTGGGGTACGTGTAGCTGTATACAAGCAAGGATAATGGATGAGATTCAAGCGGGTGAGATGGTTTAATTTGCCAGTGGTGTTGAAGGAATAGTGTTAGATCTTGAAAATGAGAATGTAGGGATTCTTGGCTTTCGTAGTGATACCTATTGAAGGAGGAGTAAGGATTTGAACATTGGATTTTGTTAACTGCCATAAGTATGAACCGTTAGGCTAAACCTCGTTTGTTAAGATTCTTACATTTTTCAAACAAGACATCCTTGTTCGGAACCTGGCGCTAGATATTCTTCACTACATTGTTTCATTTAGATTTTAATGAAGTTTTCCAAGTGTATTTTCTTCATTTTTTGTCCAAGAGCACCAGGGGCGAAGCTACGTTATGCTGGGGGGGGGAATTTTGAAAAAACGTAAATATGGGGTAGTAATTTGATGATTTTGTTAAAATTTAAGGATTGTGTGTACATTTTGCCCCCCCAAATATTGTGGAAAAATATAAAGATGGGGGGCAATAAGGTAGGTGCTGAAGAAAGTAGGGACCCAGTGAGTAGTTATTCCCTCTACATTAAAGGGATATTCTAACCTGGCCTAAATGCACTATTAGTCCTCAAACGTTTCCAACTCGTACGATTTGATCCTTGAGCTTTGAATTAGTGTGAATTAGTCCCAATTTACAGCTTTACCTCACCGCGACGTCGTCTCTCTCCTCCGGGCTCCGCCGACTCTCCTCCGGGCTTCCCCCCCCGAACCAAAAATCCTGGGTTCGCCACTGCCGAGCACAAGCACAAGGCTGGGAGTTAATAAGCATTATAAAAGCTAGAGCTGAAGATGGAGAAGCTTTCGTACCATTACCATATTAGAAAACGAGAGATGGGTGAAAGGACTACTGTGGATTTTCGTAGTTCTTGAAGCACTAACGGGCAGCCGCAACACCCCAAAAAAGAAAAAAAGAAAAAAATTTTTTTGACAGTGTTCCTCTCTGATTTTTCTATTGCCAATTGATCGGCTGACTATTGCAAATGCAAGGCAGCTCTCAAGGACTTGGATCACAGTTTTGCGATATTCAGGTGCCATTCAAAACGTCATTCATTTGGCTCTACAAATTTCTTGGAACAGTTGCTATTCTTGTTACTCCTCTTTTGCTGGACGAATTTATAGATTAACTGAATTTTTCAAGAAGAGGAAATCAGGCAGGAGGATGAGCTTAACTTTGTTTTTGTTTTTTTCTGGGTTTGGTTCATTAGTATAACAGTGAAGCTACAGGACTAAATTATGCTACTTACAAGGTTGAAGGATGAAATCAGAGTCGGAGGATTAATTCGTCCGAGTTGTGAAAGTTGGAGGTCAAACGTGGCCCCCAATCAGTTTTACTTCGGCTTTAATGGATTGACGAGACGAGAAGCACAAGCACAACACTGAGACATACCGGTTCGGAACTCGCATAGGCATATAGACAAGAAGACAGATTTTGTCTTCCGAGTCGTTCATTTTCCGCATCCTGATCACAACGATATGGCGAAGGAAAATAGCTGCCTTGCTCGGGTCACTGCTGGCGTCGCTGTCGGTGGTGCTGTTGGCGGCGCTGTCGGTACTTCGTAAACCCTATCCTTCTCTTTTCACTTTTGGGCATTCTTCTTAGTTTGTGCTGTTTTATGGGCCTTCGACTGGGGTTTGCCCTCCTGTGAGTGATTATGGTTCGATCGCGTTCTGTTATGGATTCTGGATAGTTGAGGGGACGGGCTTGTGTGCTGTGAAATTGAACTAGATGGACCGACTGAGATAATCCTGTCTTATGTCACTGTGTAGCACTATTGAGGTTAGAGGATTTTATGTGGCACAAACACACACACACAAATGAGGAACAGGAGTTCTGAGAGATCGAAGAGGGCTGTGTGAGGAAAACTCTTTTGAGAAATGTGAATATATGATGGTTATTAATTGCTGCAAGATTGCTTGTTTGATGTTTGAGTTCTTTTACTATATCAAGACAATCACAGAGGACTCACAATCACTCTACTAAAGTTCTTGTGATTATTGGCTGTCTCATTTCTTGGAGAGTGAATTGCATTGAGTATTAGGAAACTTTTTTATCTGTATTAGTTTTGTATTTTACTGGAAACAACTTGTTGGATTGAGGAACTAAAAGGAAATTAAAAGATCTGTTGTTTTTTCTTTTCACTTCCAAATTTTTGTTCGCTGACGACATATGTTTTTTGCTATTTTGGGTTATGGAGTCATTCATTCTTGTTAAATGTTGCTGCTTTTTAGGTCTTTCTTTTTCACTTGTGGACTAACCTGGTTTATTATTTTGAGGACTTGTGGAATAACCTGGTATATTATTTTGAGGACTTCTAAATGATTGTGTATATGCTTTTCTCCAGGTGCTGTGTATGGAACTTACGAGGCTATCAGGTATAAGGTATGTATATTGTAGAGCTTTAAGACTGCATTTGAACATTATTATTTTAACTGGCTAGATTTGCATTATCATCTTCCCCTCCTCCCCTTCCCCCTCCTCTCTCTCTCTCTCTCTCTCTCTCTCTCTCTTCTTTCTTTTCACAAATGCCCCAACTTTTCTCACTTCACCCCTCTCTTAGACACATGTGGATGTGCTCATACGCTAGCACATCCTCCTTGCCTCGGTGCATGCAAAAACATCCTTATAGCAAGCACACAACATAAAAGAAACAAGAAAGAAACAGTAGCAAGTATATAGCATGCTTTCAATATGTGGATCATTTGGCTGGGTAATGTACATGTGTATGAGTTTTATGTAATGGTTCAAGAGTCAATTGCTTCACTTGTAGAGAAGGTTTCTGAAACCACCCAAACTTTTTTATCAACTCAATGGAATTTTCCTCGGGATGAGTAACCATTCATTTTGTGTTGATTATCACGTATTGTCCATGGAAATGAACGTTTAATTCTTGTTTACCAATCATAGTTTTCTTTATTGTAATCTTGTACCCACTGTAATATTATGGCACTCTTTCCTGAACTTATTGGAACCAGACTCTGGATATTTCAGCGAGAATATGTTTATGATATATGTGAATACTGATTACTACCAAATAGGGTAGGGTGTATGAAGTTGGATAAAGGTGCTTCATTACAGAGCCACAAAGATGACAAGACAAATAGCATAGGTTTATGAATAAACTAATTCATCAAAGTTGGGGGCAATTTATCATACTGAACCCTGCGATTTGCGATTTTTTTTTTGGGGGCCACAGGTTCCAGGCCTTTTGAAGATCAGGTATATTGGACAAACCACAGTTGGCAGTGCTGCCATTTTCGGTCTTTTCTTGGGTGCAGGCAGCTTGATACATTGTGGGAGATCATACTAGGCAGGAAGCCAGCATACCAGTGACTTGAAATCACGGGCTAGAGCATAGTGGACATATGAGAACGAGCTTTGTCGTGGTGATTAGTTGTGGATTATAAAGCACAGTTGCTCTTTGTTGGGTTCCCATGAAGAGTTTTGTGGCATTTGCTTCTCTTAAACTTCTCTTTTGTTCTCTTTGTTTTGATCCCTTTTATGAAAAGCGGGCGCGTTTGGTATAAGTAATTGCTTCGCGGCAATGGGACTGGATCTGGAGTTGGCTGGTGTTTGTTAGAGAACATAGAACTGAAGATGCCATGGTACCCTGAAGGTGGCAAAATTATTGAATTCGCGAATTGAGGAATTGTAGTGTGGGAATTACGCACTTGATGTAGTGGTTCTTGTGTTGAAGATAAATTCACCATGTATGGCAAATGGACATAAACCTAGTAGTGCAGGGGCCATCGGATCAAAGGGATGAGAAATTGAAGTTTGGGTGATGGTAAAGATAGAAATATTTTTAGTTTTTTTTTACTGAAGTAAACGTTATAAATTCATGTGATAAATGATTAATCTTTATCCTTGGGAGAATGGATGGTCACCACCAACGTCTTTTGTGTTTGCCAAAGTATGTCATCGAAAGTAGTCTCTCAAGAGTACAAATGCTGGTTCAGTAGCGTATGACAATATTGTCTGGCTCATGTCTGAAACTGAAACTTGGAGGCGATGGTGCTCCCAGCGCTAACTTTATTACATATACAAAGCACTTGAAGGAGCTTTGTCCAAACAAAACAGTCGAAGAACATATTTTCCCTTTCTGAAAGTTTCTCTTATGTTTTGTCCATACCATGGATGGAGCCGCAGTCACTCCATTTTCTGAAGATAAAACCTCCCACTATTGTTCTAGAGCTGGAATTATCTGTTGATCGGGTGTGAATTTACAAGACTGCCCAAGTAGAAAAACTCAGTGTGAGACATAGCTGGTTCTGTTTCTTATAGCTGTTGTATTTTGGGAAGGACCATGGATAGAAGACAACCATCACACTAAGTTACTAACTATGAAGTCACTATAGCTGGTACACTCGTTCCTTAAAAATGCAACACTATTTGAACCATGGACAATTGCTAGGGGTTAAATCCGTCATGCGTAAATCCGTTCTTTTAACATACAAAAACACATTAAAATCTCAATTTTTTTATTTCAATTTTTTGTTGGTTTAGAACAAATGCAATTTTCAGAATTAACATTCTGTCTAACTAATAATCATTTGGCAGAAATTTCAACTTTGCCACTAGTGCTTTGAGTTGGGTGCGAATTTGCTATAATAGTTTTTTTGGTCATTTGTCCAATCTTCTACTAATGTTTTAAAAATGACTCAAATATACTATTACTTATAAAAAAAAATAACAAAAAATGGTAAAAATAGTAGATTTTGAAATATTGGGATTATCGTGTATCTTTTAAAAAATAGCAGGACCTTTGAGATTTTTTCCAAAATATAGTTTGATCTCTACCTCCAGCGCTTTAGTCTCGTCACTGTCTCCGTTATCAGCACCCCAGCCTCGTTGCTGCCCTCCCTCTGTCTCTGTTATCTAATCTCCCAGATCAAGAGAAAGAAAGAGAGAGTTTAATTATAAAATGTCACTGAAGTTTTTTAAAACTTATATTATTACCCTAACATTTCAAAACTTATTTCGTTTAACATTTTCCGTTAGTTTTTTAACAGTCAGTAACATATCCACTCCCAATTTGAAACTTTAGTGACATATCCAGCCTATTTTAAAATATTAGTAAAGATTGAGCTAAAAAATAATTATAATGGCATATATGCACCCAACCTAAAACATTAGTGGCAAATTTAAGATTTCTGCCTAATCATTTGAATAGAAATGTTTTAGGAGTTTTGTACCCAGCTTGGAAAATGAAATTTTATAACAAAACTTAATTTTTAAAAAAAATTATTTTAAAAATACTTTTTGTAATTCTTATAGTGTAAAGTTTCAATGGATATATAAGTTAAATGAAAAGTCAACAGAATTGAGGATGTTAAATTAATAACTCATTATTTAATCTCCCCTAAAATTAGCTAGCTCATCATTCAGCATTAGAAACCACGTTAGTCATGTGAGTAATGACGACGCTTGTTTTCTTTTTCTGAACTTCAACAACGTTGGGGCTCAAATTGACAATTAATACAGAATCAAGGGATCTCCATAGCATTTAAAGGCAACAAAGAAGACGGCGGCGACTTTATTCGTCGAATGATGTCCGGCCGGCGGGGAAGAACGACTCGTTCAAGCATTGGAGCAGAGTTTGGGCAGAGCCTGGCCGATTCGTCGGTCGCGATACAGAACGTGGGGACGCCGCTGAGACGGAGGAAAAGACCGTTGAGCATGGAGAAAGTGAGAAAACAGAGATCTCTCTCCCCATGACAAAGCGAGAATCCACGTTCCTCCCCATCAAATCGAGACCGGAAGCACAGTTTCTATCTTTGGGATTCCAGACTTGGTATTCGTATGTCCCAGTAACTCAGCCCAACAAAGAGACAGTGAATTCCCTTGCCGTTCTTCGTCTTCGACAAACTACACCAGGTGCTTGTTTAGTTCCTGTTTTACTGAATATTTGGGTATTAGCCCCAGTAGTCCCATTGCTAAGTCCAGAATATAGGATGTTATGGGCATTTTTTTGTTAAGCTTTTTGGTTCAGATTAGGATTTGAATTCGAATACAGTAGAGGAATCATCAAAAATCAAATAGTCAAATCTTTACTGAGTATAACTCAGTTTTCTGGATTAGTTTTAGGTACCTGAAATTGAATAAGAACTGCTAATTCTCAATTTCGGTTTTGCAGCAGTTCTTGACTATCTGAAGTAGGATTTGAATTTTCAGAAGGGAAAGCCGGAGATTGTTCTGAAATTTGTGATTTTGGGGATTGATTGGCCTCACGCGAGTTTGGTTCTGCCTGTTTTGGTGATGATGCTTTCAGAAGGTGTTGAAAACAGTAAAATTCTCCCGGTCTCTCTCCTTCTCAGTTTTTGAAGTTTTCTATGTGCGAAAAGCCGCTATGGCTTCAAAACTGATTGTGGTAGCGCCCCACGAGGCTGAAATCCAGCTAGAGCTCTCCCTCAGGCAAGCTTTTGAGCTCCTTCAACCAAAACTTAGGCCTCCCTTTCCCTTAACAATCCCAAGCTCGGAAGAATATGTGCAGCTCAACAAGGCCATTATTTATGGCGTTCTATGTGAACCCCATCTCACCAAAACCCACATAAAGCATCTCCATGCTATTGTGACTGATGGGTATGAATTGTTTTCGAGTTTACTTGGTATGGTTGTGAATGAACTTTATGTGAAGCTTGTTGAATCGGCAAAAATACAGCTGATTTGGGTTACAAAAGTGATGATTGATGTTTCAGCTGTGGGGTTTGATGCTTCCTTTGTCTGCTTGTTGAGGCAAATTGTTGGAGGTGATTTCACTGATGCTAATCTGTGGTTGTCCTATGAATTGGTGAGCCTTTGTTTGGTCAAATGGGATTGTTTGCTAGAGGAACAATCACATATTTTGACTAGTGCTTTGTACACGTATCTGCGGTTGCTTGCTGATCATTGTAAGTTGTCAGGTAATCCAAAACTAGAGGCCCTGAGGCAATTGGAGATTGACTTTTGTGTGAAGATGTTAAATGAGCAGTTTCATTTGTGCTTAAATGTGGGTAGAGATCTTGTTAGATTACTGCAAGACTTGGTTCATGTTCCTGCATTTAGAGGTATATGGAAGACTTTGGTGTTAAATCCAGGCGAATTAAGGGCTAAAGGGTTCTCAGATTTATCCCAATTGTATCTCTCAGAGACTCCTAGGCAGTACTTCTTGCTCAGAATAACTCCAGAAGTGGAAATACAATTGCGTTTCTTACTCACCCATGTTAAGTTTGGGAATCATAAACGACATGAAGCATGGTTCCTTGGGAATCTCATCTCAAGTCCTGAAAAAGAGACTTGTATTGTTGATATCATTCGGTTTATATGTTGTGCATGTGAGCAGTCCAGTGATGGTAAGTCAGTCATGGTTCCCAGATGGTCTATTGTAGGTTCGCTGCTGAAGTGCTGCAGGAAAAATTATGTTGAAGCTAATGCGAAGCTGGCCCTGTTTTATGATTGGCTATTCTTTGATGAGAAGGTGGACAGTATTATGAGTATTGAGCCAGCAATGCTACTAATGTTGAACTCAATCCCCAATTACATTGAGTTGACTAATTCTCTTCTTGACTTTTTGCTTCTCCTTTCGGACCAATATGACATGGATCATAAGAATATCATTGTCAGAGGTGTATCATCAGCCTTTAATGCGCTAGTTCAAAGTGGGGTTGTTCGT
The DNA here is from genome assembly GCA_005392925.1 of Aquilaria sinensis. Classification (NCBI taxonomy): domain Eukaryota; kingdom Viridiplantae; phylum Streptophyta; class Magnoliopsida; order Malvales; family Thymelaeaceae; genus Aquilaria; species Aquilaria sinensis. The sequence goes on along the minus strand of SMDT01001068.1, from coordinate 22,590 downwards.
TCATTGGATGTTTTTATGAGTTGCAGTACACTTTCTCCTTTTGTGAAAAAGTGGTTTAAGAAATTTTTGTTGGATTCAAGAGGAGTTGGAGCTCCAGAATGCGTGCTGCGATCTAATATTTCACCTCATAATCTTTCCCACAGGGATGTACCTGCTGCTTCTGGAATTGGAATCCCTGCACTATCTTCAAATGAAGACTGTGCATTTGACCACACAGATGCATTAGACACGACCTCAACTGATGCTCCTGGTCCTATAGTAGAGAATCCAGTTTGTACATCTGCTCAGGCTGTCAATATGTGTGAATTTCAGGTTGCAACAATTGAAGGTTGGATTCAAAATTTGAGGGAAGCTATCAAGAAATCCAACACAGCTAGCATTCAGAAGTTGGAAAATATTCTTTTTTCATTTCTTAATCTGTGTAATAAGAAGCCGCAAAGTGAGTTGATTTGCCCGCAGTTTCTATCATCCATGTTAGCCAAGGAATTCCAGTTAAATGGGTACAATTTTTTTGCTTCTCTCGAGAGACTAGCAGATGTTCCTGGATATGATGATGAAATTGCCTCTCCCTCAGCCTTACTTTTGCGCACATATATCTTTTCTCAGCATAATAAGATGTGTGAAATGCTTTTGTTCTGGGCAAGAAATGATCTGCCTGTCGGAGCAAGGTTTTTATCTTACACTTCAAGACTTGCATATGAGGCTTATCAAGGAGGTTATCAGGAGAACAGAACAGCTGAGGATAAAACGAGACATTCAGAGACTCCATTCTTGATGTTTCACCTTGATGGGTATCCTACTTCTCCAACCAGTGGAAAAGAAGATTCCTTTGAAACAATCTTTTCTCGGAACATAGACAAGAACTTCTTGGCTCAGTTGGTCGAGAATGCTTTTGCTGCATACAAGTGTTTGCTTACGCTACAGAATGTTGCTGATATGTCTCCATCCAAACTTCTTTTTTCTGACTTAAGGTCTTGTTCTGAGTGGAAGAGAATGGGAACTAAATTTTTGTTTAGCTGTGTTTTTGTCTATCTATCAGATTTGTCTTCAGGTGATGAAGACATTTTAAGGTTGCTTATATGTTCATTAGATAATGTTGATCTTGCAGAAATGCAGTTTGAGATTGGTTCCAGGAAATTTTCATTGCTTGGAAATGAAGTTGAAACAATTACTCACTTAATTAAGAGCTCTCTCAGATGGGATTATCTAGAACAACACAAGTTCTGGAGCTTGGTTAGAGCAGAGCTATCTGTCTCCAAGATGCAAGTTGAGAAAATCATATTGGAATTTTTCTTAGGTGAAACAGATCTAAGTGTTAGTGCTATAGCAGTTGGAGGGCTTCTGGCAGTATGCAGCTCTTGTATTCCTACCCCTGAACTTGTCGGTGCGGTTATGTTATTGCCTAGCAACATGTTCCCTGATTTCTCTGCAGCATGTTTGGCTTCCTGGGTGGTGTCCAATGAATCAATGTTGGTAGACAGCTTATGCAAGTTCTCAGAAAATCTAAAGGAACCAAATGGTGGCATCATTTCCTCAAATCCAGTACAAACCATGATGAATCATTCTGCAGTGCTGTGGTTGTTAGACTATGCCAATTCCCAAGGCTCCAATTTTTTGAAGCAACTTTTCCCTTGAAATCAGGGACTGATAAGCACTGCCAATATCAAGATGAAGTAACTGAACTAAGTTACAAAGTGTGGCTCTTATTGAGATGGCGGATTCACCTTGATTCTAGCTTCAATTCTCAGTTTAGATGTTGAGGGGATGGATGTTGTTCCATTGGATGGTCAGTAGACTGATCACAATAAGAACTGTAATTCTTCTCTGCAATCTTTCGCTAGCCAGACACCAATCTTCCTCAGGTTTGAATCTGCAGGACTCTAGAATCGAGATACCCAAGCTATCAGCCCCTTGGCTCTTCCAACACAGATTGATATACTGCCCTCTGGCCATCTTCCTTCTTGATCAGCCATTCCTTTAAAGCAAATTAGAGTTTGAACAGGTTCAGTTCTTTGGTTGTCTCACTTCCCAGTTCCCTGTTTTAGGTTCTTTATGAAATTTTTCCTGCATTATTCATTTTTTGTTATGTTTGACTGTCTGCTCTATCTTTGAAAAGACCCAGTTTAGATTTGCTGTTTTAGAGTCAAAAGGCTAGGATGAAAGTTGGTGATCCTTGAAAATGGAGTTACAAAACAGTTATCTAGCAAGTATTAGGTTGGCAGATGAGTTCCCTTTGTGTTTTTTTTTTATTCATCTTCTTTTTTGATGCTACAGATTTTTCTTATGGTGTAGATAACATATATTGATCCAAGATTCATGGATGCAAAGGTCCATCAGTAATGTATCTGAGGTGTTAACATCATTGCAACAGTAGCATATGTGCTGGTTTTGACACCTGATCTTTGTTCTTCTTGAACAGCTTTGGATGTGTAATGTGGATCCTGCACCACCAGTCTGATTGTAAATCATTCTCTTTGCTGTCATTAGCTTGTTCTATAGTACGTCACTTACCTCTGACCAGTGTGTCTGGCAAGATTGGGTCATTCCTTGCCTTTTTCCCTTCACAGTGGCACTCACTTCCACGGATGGAACTGCCTTCTGTGTCCTGGCTTAGGTAATTGCTCCTCTACGTTCTGGGCTTTGGTCTTGTCCTTTTCATGGAATTTATGTGGTTATTTTCTTTTCTTTTCTTTTTTTTTAAAATTCTGTCACCACTTAGCCTCGTTAATATTTTCTTGGCTCTTGATGTCTATGTCCCTTTGTATTCTCACTTCAACATAGACATCAAGAATTTAATACCCTTTGGTGAAAATTCTTGCTTAGATGGAGCTATCAAGAATTTGAGCAATTGAGGTACAGCGTTCTGGACACCAACTCAAATGACATTCTGTGCTGTGTTCTTCCACACTACCAGAAATGGTCCTCTCAACATGGTCAGTGTTCCATTTTCTTTTCTTCCATTCTAGTACATAAGAGGGCTGATGTTTTTCTGTTTCCGCTTGATTACAGGAGAGATGTAACTGTATTGGCATGGGATAACCTCACTTGTGCGTTTATGGTCTTGAGTTTTACTGTCAAACAAGTTTGGCTTATATCACAAGCCACAGTTCAGTCTGCGGTTTGAAGTTTTGCCAGGAAGAGACTTGGTTCTGGTGAGCGGACTTGAATGGCTTATGCACATAAGAATCTTGAACCCTACTTTCTACATTTATAAGCTGAAGGAATGTCCAAACTCTATCACTCTTTGTTAGGTTTTATTTGTCAATTCAACAGTTTAGGGGTGATAGAAAAAGAGATGGGAGCACCTGAACACACTTTACTACCATTCAGCCAAACATTGATGCTCATGAAGTTGGTTGTTCTAGTCGTTAAAAAACAAGGCCAAGTGAGGAAGCCTGATGCTTAAGGAGTTGAAAAATCAAGCCGATGCAGCTGATTACTAATTGCTTGTACAGCCTATGGGAGCAGCTACGTTCATGGTGAGGAGGCGTTCAAGGCACAAACAGATATGATGAGATTGTGTGCAGCTTCCAGTGCCAAGTTTTTCCAGTAATCAATACTGAAATGTCTCAAGGTGCTAGGAGTATCATCAAATGTTTGAGAAATGAAGTCACTCGCCTTCCTTGCTACTACGTGATATAATGGACTATATGTGATATCTAATTAGGGGGGACTGGGTGATGAAATGAGTGCTAATTACTTAGTTTGAATGTAAGGTGTTGAGGGCGCGGTCTGGTAGCATGCGAAAGCTTCTGAAGCTGTGAATGACTGGCTACCACCAGCCAAGTAGCCACTGGTGGTGAAACGATTGAGATACTTGCATGAGTCTGAAAGTAAGCTTCATGACTTTTTTGCTATAATCGCAGGTTATAAAACCAAAAGACACTTAAGTGTAGTACACCCCATATAGAAGCTCCTGCATCCCCATTTTATTGTCACACACCAACATAAGTGCCCTAGCTCGTCGGGTTCTTATCGGTGTAAAGTCTTAAAATAGAGCCTTTCCACGCAAATATGCATTCGAGATGTCTGCTACAATTTGCAAGGATTGGGATTTCACAGAACTGAACGGTGCTCATCAGCTGGAGAGGTATTAAGCTACACGAGCAGGAGACAGGTCCTCCAAGTCTCTGTCTTCCATGAAACCCAATATCTGATGCGTCCATTTAACATTTCTTTTCGCAGGACTCGCAATCCAGAACTCAAGCTGCCCAATGTGCTTAAACTTCTGACTGAGGATTATCCCTGTAGGTCTAGAAATCTGGTTAGCCATTGTGTTACGCAGCTAGACATGTGTATTTTTTTTTTTAAGTTTTGACATTAATTCTTGTATTTCTTTTTATTTATTTATAGGATTATTAGTTATTTGGTTGGTATGTCGTGCTTTAATTAGTAGTTGGCTTTCTCTTTCACATCTCTTTTTGTTTAATTGGTTAATCAGAGATAAGTGCAAGTTAGAAGGAGTTGGAAAGTTGTGTTGTCCTTTTTCCTCCATGATTCTAAAAGAGTGGAGGAAGTTGTTGCATTTACGTTAAGGCAAAAGGCGCAAATATCTCATCCATGTGTGTAAAATAGGCAGATCAACAACTATTATTTTTTTTAATAGTTAAATCAGTTATTAATGTTATCTTTTTTACATATTTACCCACTACCATAACATGGTCCACGTGAGATGAAGATGTGGCACACGTTGTCCATGTGGCAAGCCTGTGGATGATGATGCGGAACATTTTAGGTTTACATGTGCCAGATAATCACAAATAGGAGAAAACTGCTAAAGGGAGAAAGCGAGAGAGAGAAAGGGGGAAAAGTGAATGTTTTATCTCTTTCACATGTTATAGCAGATAGACCCAAATGAGAAAATAGAAGTGATAGAGTTCATCGCGAAAGAGACAAAATCAACGAAAAAAGTGAATCTTTGCAAAAAATCTGTTGAAAAGTTTCAACATTTGAAGAATTGGGCAACTAACTACAATTAATGGGGTTGGGAATCATCCTTCTTTTTCATTACATGTTGTCCATGTGGCAAGCCTATGGATGATGATGTGGCATATTTTAGGTTTACATGTGCCAGATAATCACAAATAGGTGGGAACTATTGAAGGGAGAGAGAGAGAAATGGGAAAGAGTGAATGTTTTGTCCCTTTGACATGTTATAGCAGATTGACTCAAATTAGAAAAGAGAAGTGATAGGGTTCATTGCGAAAGAGAGAAATCAAAGAAAAAAGTGAATTTTTGTAAAAAATATATTGAAAAGTTTCAACATTTGAAGAATTGGGCAACTAACTACAAGTAATGGGGCTGGGAACTGTCCTTCTTTTTCGTTTCTCTAAGGTACCACATTTGTTTCTTTTTTCTTTATAGCTGGTCAAACTAAAGGGTCATAGAAGAACTTATTTTTTGTTTATTGCACACTAGTTAGAAAGAGGGGGGTTGGAGGCAACCTTTAGGGTTTATTTTATCTATGCACCGTGTAAGGTAAAAAGGGGATAAAGTGAATGTTTGTTTTCTAAAAAATGCAAAATGAGGAAGGATGAGGGCAGTTGTAGATTTTATTATGCAATCCAACATAGTGGAAAATTTTAGGAGTCACCATTCAAATATGTTGGTGGCCAGGTGAAAAATCTTGTAACCCAAGAGTATGTGGCTTGAATCATTGAACATAGTTAATGTAACTCAAGTTTATTACCACTTGAATTGAGGAGGATTAAAGAAAAAAAAGGACATTAAGCTCATACGTGATGAGGCTAGTGCACTTGATTTCCAAGAGCAGACTTTGAAAGTAGAATGTTTGTTTTCTGAAAATGCAAAATGAAGAAGAATGAGGGCAGTTGTAGATTCTGTTATGCAATCCAACATAGTGGCAAGTTTGAGAAGTCACCATTCAAATATGTGTGGTGGCCAAGTGAAAAATCTTGTAACCCTATAGTACTTCGCTCAATATGATGCTATTATAAGGTGGCTTGAATCATTGAACATAGTTAATGCAGCTCAAGTGTATTACCAATTGAATTGGGGATGATTAAAGAAAAAGGAGGACATTAAGCTCATACGTGATGAGGCTAGTGCACTTGATTTCCAAGAGCAGACTTTGAAAGTAGACTGTGGTATTATTTATACTGAACATCATGCGGAGGGAGGGTCCATTGAGGAAAAGAATAAGGATGTAGGCGCTAAAGTGGTTAGAGGATGGTGTACATTTGAAGTAAATAAGGATGTGGGTGCTAAAGTAGTTAGGGGCGTGTACTAGAAGAGTATGTAAGGATGTGGTTTGAAATTAAACAAGTCAAGTAAGGCATTTCTTAGGCAATTTGACTTTGAATCGAAACTTTTTGAGCCAAACTCTATCAAGCTCGAACCTGAAAATGAGCCCAATTTTTTTTAAATGGCTAAAAACCCTAAAACCTAAACTTCAAATCCTAAATCATAAACCCTAACCCCTAATTTATTGAGCTCTAGCTCGAGCACTAGCCTGGAAACCATCATGATACTTTAAAAGGGACAGAGCCCTAAACATTAAATTCTAATTAAATTACACACACACACACACGCACACACACACTCAAGTGATAAGATTAGGAGTGTAATTAAATAAGTCAAGCCAAGCCTTTGGCTGGTAGTTCTAGTGCAAATCAAGATTTTTCAAGTTGAGTTCAAGCTTGAAAGCAAGCTTAATACCTTAAAGGGCTAGATATCTTAAATCCTAAAAAACCCTAAACCCTAAATCTCAAACCATAAACCCAAATAGCCACTAAAGAACCAAAATATCAACTTGAAGGTGACTGAATGCTGGCAATTGATAGATTCAGTCGCTATCTTAGTTGCATAATTTAAACATCATTCTAAATAGCGATTAAGCCATCACAGCCATTGCATTTGAGTCGCTATTTTATATTTCTCGTATTGGGCTACCTCCCCATTAAATATAGGCTGGTAACTTGATTTTAAGCATACAAAAACTACAATCTTTCAGCACATCAAAGATCTAATCAAGAGAGGTAAATTATACTGTATCCATCATCATTCTTTGTAACATTTACTATATTGGGTTGTTCCTAATTTTTGTAATATTTTCATACTGGTAAATTATCTTATCATATTATCTTTCAAATTTTCATTTTAATATTTATTTTTCCTATTTTTTTTAATTTACATGTAAAAATAACACATAATTTATTATTATTATTTTTAGTCTTCATACCAAACTGAAATACTTAATAGAATTTGAGAAGCTTTAATGCTTTTTAAGTCGACATTATATTCTAGTTTATAAACTACCATATTGCAAACTTGCTATAACACATGACACACTTTTCTTTGTTAGTAAAGTAACTGTAAATTTTTAGACATGATTTACCATATATATCCTTAACCTTCTGATGCAATATGATGGTGACACATGGTAGTCAAAGCCATAATTTTTTACTTACAAATAAATTTTAAATTAAATATTATAACATTATCTTCTTTTGAAATGATTATATAGATATTATTTGATACAAAAATTTGAATATAAAATTATCCAATATTTATTTTCTTCTTCTGCTTGGAAGAATTGTTTCGCACAAAATATACTACTATTTTTGATTAAAAAGGAAAACAGTGTAACATTTACTAAAACTTGAGATTTTTATTTTCTCATTACACCTTAGGGCTTTGTTCAATTTGAAAAAAAAATGAAAGATTTTCAAAGCTTGAGACTTTTTGTTGATATAATATTTGATCAGATCAAGAGAAAATTTTAGACATTATCATGATTATTACTCTTTAAAATTTTGAATTTGAGTTTCACTTCATCAATTTTTTTAACAAAAGAATAGATAAATTTGAAACTTTTGTCTTTCCTAAAAAAAGTAGATAAATTTGAAACTTTTTCTGTTAGAAATATTTTAATATTTTATAATATTATTTTTAGAATATTTTTAAAAATGACTCATATAAAATTTTGAGTCAAACTCAAATGTCTTTAAAGGGATGTGCATATTAAAAATATTATTTCATATTTACTCCATAATGATCAATTTTATTTTTAGAACTAATTTATATATCTGGCATTGCATTAGAATTCTATATTTTTTTGAGTTCTTCAAAATAATATATATGGATTTAAACTATAGAGAATGATCCAAAAAAATTGAATGTCTAGAATAGGTCTAGACTAACAATATATAAAAAAAGAATACAAGGTACATGGTGCTTGTGCACTATGATGAATTTAGTCAATGGTAATATTTTGTAGTAAATTCTAGATATATCATTAGGTCAACTTTAAAGTACAAATATTTTTTTAAAAAATAATTTGAAGTATAATTTTTAAGTAATAAATATATTTTTTAACATCTCACTTGAAGTATAATTCATTTTAATTTGAATAAACTTCATTTAAATTTTTCTGCATTATATGTTTTAATCAGATAACATTATCATGATCCTTGGTTTTTTTAGTAAAAATATGATTTGATGACCATATTTCAACTATTTTGTAAAGATTCTCATGGTAACTTGGTTTTATCTTATCAGCCTCAATGTTACCTAAATCACTACTTGTTAAACCTACCACATTGGAAAAAAAATATGAATGTGTATGGGTCAAATATGAAATCATAGCCTTTTATATATTAAGGCTTAACATTTTTATAGATTATTTTTTAATGTATTTTTTCCTTATTGAGCCTGAAAAATAAAATAAAATATTATTATTGTTATTATGAAATTATTTTAAAAGTAAGTAATCTTCATGCGCAAAATCTAACTTAATTTTGTAATCTTCATTAATTACAACATAAAAATTGACTCTAATTAGTTAGGATACAAAATAAAACTTTTGTTATAGTAACTTGAAATGCTGAATTAAGTATCATGGATTTATTAAAAATTTCAATGGTATAAAAAAATATCATGGATTTTAAATCAGAATATGTTAGGATATTATCCATCAATTTATAGGAAAGCTAATGGTAATTTTAAATTTAAAAGTCTAGATCTATTTATCTTGTAGATATAATTCAAATAAAATATATATTTATTTGGTTGCTGGATTTTTCTTATGCCATTGAAATTTTCAATAAAATTAATATTGGATAATTTTATATTCAAATTTTTGTATCAAATAATATCTATCGCGTGACACATTTTTATTTTTTAGTAAATTAACTATAAATTTTTTCACATGGTTTGTTGCACATACTTTTGACCTTCTGATGTAATATAATGGTGACATATGAGAGCTAAAACCACAATTTTTTACTTACAAATAAATGTTGAATTAAATATTATGATATTATCTTTTTAAAAAATGACTATATAGATATATTTGATACAAAAATTTGAATATAAAATTATCCAATATTAATTTTATTGAAAATTTTTGTGGTATAAGGAAAATAATGCAACAGGATATATACATGTTTTATTTGATTTATATCTACAAGATAAATAGAGCAAGAGTTTTTAATTTAAAATTACCATTAGTTTTTGGATAAATTGATGGATAATATCCTAATATATTCTGATTTTCCTTCTGTCACAAAATTTTTTAATAGATCTATGATACTTAATTTGGCACCTCAAGTTTTACATTTTAATTGGTGTAGATTAAAAAAATTAAGTTATATTTTGTATATGAAGATTATTTAATTTTAAAATATTTTCCTAATAACAATAATTATTATTTATTTTTTTAGGCCAGGTAAGAAAAAATCCATAAAAATTAAATAATTTATAAAAAAATATTAAACATTATATATAAAAAGCTATAATTTCATATTTGGCCTGTGGACTTTCATATTTCTTTGAATGTAGGAGGCTTAACAGATAATGATTTATGTGACATTAAGGCTGAAAAGATGAAACCAAGTTATTGTGAGAATTTTCAAAAAATAGCTGAAATGTGGTCATCAGATCATATTGTTATTAAAAAAAACTAAGGATAGTGACAATGTCATCAGATTAAAAAAATGTAATATAGAAAAATTTAAATGAAGTTGATTCCAATTAAAATGAATTATACTTCACATGAGATTAAAAAAAATATATTTATTGGATCAAAATTATACTTCAAATTATCTGTTTTGAAAATATTTATACTTTGAAGTTGACCTAATGATATATCTCCAACTCCAACAACTTCTCTAATTTGTAAAATTTTACATTTATTATACAACAATTAAATATTATACATTTAAAATAAATTCAAATTAATTGCTAGTGTTGTTATTATCACAATAATTAAATATTTTATATTTAAAACAATAGTATTTTACTTTATTGAGGACAAATGAGAAAAGTCAACAAGTGGAGGAGGAATTGAGACGAAAGTGAATTAGGAGGAGAGATGAAGGAAAATAATTTTAGAATTTCTGTAGATATAAGAAATTAGCTTTTTTTTCTCTCATTTATTCCCTATTTTAGAGAATAAAATGAAAAATCATTAAAGTAAAAAAAAAAAAAAGCTCAGCATTCCCTAAATTAGAGAAAATCTACAAAATAGAAAAACTATTGAAGATACTCTAATGAATTAAACAACACCAACTTAAGCTGCAATTGATCAGCTTAATTAATTCAAATAATGAGTGGAACGTTAATTACAATCTCATCATAAGCTTATTTTTAGGCTGCAATCTTTCTCCATCTAAGTTGGATGATCTACCTAATTTCTACTCAAAACTAAAGAAACTGGCACCAAAACTAGACTCCTCGAATATTATATACTACATTACAACATATGTTCGTCTAAACATCAATCAGTAACCGACATATTTAGCATTTGAAAAGAGAATGATGAACTCCCGACAAGGCTGCCGTGGCCGGTGGCCATATGGAATAATTGCTAGCCGGCCGGCCAGCCGTGTGCCCATGACCCGGACCCGACCCTTTGAATGTTATCTTCAATTTGTTGAATCATTAGCCACCACAGCACTCTTCCGTACACCAAAAGTTAACCATGTAAATAATTTAGCGATTGGTATTATCAAATCACGTACACGCCTCAAGGGTTTATGACTCTAAATCTCTGAATTCCTAATAACCTAATCAGTGTGGCTCTCTGCACACTCTGCTCGACCAATACTACGATAATATCATCATTCAAACTTGAAAGTAGCTTATATATATATATATATATATATATATATATAGTGAGCTTTTTGTTTTCTTTTCTGTTGTCAATTTTTGATCCAATTCCTAGGCCTCATAATGGAGAATTGCCAATTTCATTTATCAACTGTAGACAGGGGGTGAGCCCTATTTCATTTATTTTTTTAATTTACTTTATTATTTTTTCTTTGAAAAAAATAAAAAAATTATATTCATAAAATACAATTCTTTTTATTTATTATTTGTGAATATAAATTTTCCATGAATATAGTAGTATTTATTTATGTTAAAAAAAATTAGTTTAATATAATATAAAGCATAATTAATTCCTTTGATCAAAATAAGATTCCATCACTGTGAAATAACTTATACGCCACTTAATTAGCAACAAAATAATATGCTAGCAAAGAACAAGAAAAATTAAAGAAGTTTAATTAAAGCGAAATACTTTTCTTTTTGTTTATTTTTTAACTCATGATCACTTGTCGCTAAATAATTTTATTTTTTAAAAAATTAATTAAGCATCAATTTTACCACTCTAAACTAGTCAAAGGATTGGTTGTACCATCGAAGTTTCAACATGACCAAATTTATTATTGAACTTTACTTTTAAAATCAAATTTACTAATAACAATACTTATAGGTTAAGTGAGCGCCAAATAAAGGGAAAAATAATAGTTTTGATCTTTGATTCTTCATACTTCTTCTATTAGTGTCCTAACTTTACTCATATAATAATCATGTCATCTTCTTCAAAACACTACAATCCAAAGGCGTCGAAGGAGGCTGGGATATCTGAATTCAGATAATTAAGTTGTGGTCCATCGTGAAGAGAGTGCTTTTAACTAATTCCTTCACATATCAAACCCTTCTCTTGAATCAAAATCAGCGAATTTCTTCTTCTTCAGTATTAATTCCTAACCCTATAGAATTGTTGACTAAACTCTTTCCGGTCCAAGAAGCTTCCAATAGAATAAGAAAAATGAAACAACTTGAAGAATTTTGTTTATTTCTTTCTTATCTCGGTTATTATCCTTTCTTTATTATCCACAAACTTAATGATCAAACACTGCCGAAATTGAAAAAATAAAAATTTTGAAGAAGCACCGAAAAATTTCGCTTACTTTCAAGATTCAATATCTATGTTGGCAAAAAGTCCTGCGGTTGAGCATTGGTGTTGAATAAGGTTTGAATTTCTAGAGCTGTAGGTCCCCATTGGCGTCAACCGATCCAAACACTTTGACATGAAATACAGTTATCACTAAGTATAGTATACCCCAAATTTTTAAGATATATCGTGTGATATACCATACTATATATCGTTACTGTTTTTATAAAAAAAATAAATATTAAAATATTATTGTAAGATGAAATAAATTTCATAATTTTTTTTACATATTTTACATGTATTCTAATTTTATTCACTCATTATAATTTTTCAAATATAAAAAATAATATATATGATAGAAGACATTTTTTTAATAAAAAAACATGAAAAATGTTTATTTAGAGCAAAATAAGATAATACTTATGAAGGAAATTAATTTATTGATATAAGAAGAAAAAATACTTTCCTAATAACCATTTAAATTTTTATGTTAACTATGAAAAGTAACCAAAAGAATAAATGTAAATATTATTTTATGATATATGTACTAATTATATTTTAATGTTTTATATATTTATGATATTTTGATGTAAAATGACTAAAAAAAATATCTCACACACAACTATAAAAAATAAAATACTGTGGTGCGTATCTTGTGACATTTGCGGTATACCGCAATTTTTAAACAAAATGTTCACAAAAAGTGAGTAGTATCCGAAATTCCACTATATACAGTAGTATACCGCATGAGAAAATAATAAAGTACGAAAGCATTTATACCAAATATTACTTACCTGCAGTAAGTGGCATATGTGATATACCGTGGGATTTAATTTCATGCCTAGGCATTCTGTAATCCACATTTGAACCAAATTTGGGATTTGACAGCCATCGCTAGCTCTATCAAAATTTATCTGATTTTTGTTGTTGTTGCTTCTAATGAAGATAATGTTGATTTGACAAAAAAAACAACCAAAATTCAATGATGATGATTTGGGGGGAGGGATTGATGATTTTGATTTTTTGGGTTCGGGGAAACACAGGTGGAGTTTTTGTCATGTTGAAAATTTGACTGGCAGTGTTAGCGCCAGCAAATGGTGAAAGAAGATAGGAAGATTAATAGATAAGTAAAGTTAAAGCACTAAAAGAATAAACGTGAAGAACTTAAAACCAAAACTATTATTTTCCATCTTCATTTGATGGTTACTGAATGAACGAATGACGATAATAGTAAATTTAGTCTCAAAGGTAAAGTTTAATAGCCAATTTGATACAGTTGAAAGTTTGATGATAAAATTAATCTTTTAATTAGTTTAAAGTGGTAAAATTGGTACTTAATCCTATAAAAAATTTGGTGGCAAGTTTGAAAATATAAAGAAGTCTGAAATTTCTCGATGACGCAATACCAAGGGGTTAAAACGTGAAGGTTTATGATCAGTACTAAACCGGCAAATCAGAAGCATCTTCGATTCATTTTTTTTCCCCAAAAAAGGGCACTAAACGGTTCAATTATCCTATACATAGAAAAAACTAAAATTTAAAATTCGAACATCCATCCGACAACAACAAATAAAATCTTACAATCGTTATCAAATTGCCGAGAAAATACTTTTCTTCCGTGACAAGTTTGAAAATACACGGGAGAAGTCTGAGGTTCTCGATGATGAGATACGAAGAGATTAGCACATGAAGCTTTTTTATAAGTCAGAAGGAGAGGCGGATTCATTTGAAGAGTATGGGGTCATCGACACCAGTTTTATATAATAAAATATATATGGTTAAGTAATTGAATTCTTTAAATTTTTTGGAAATTAACAAAAATTTTGTGACATTTTTTTTAACCTACACTTGCTCCCTTTATTTTATAAAATTTACAGGTGACCCTGGTCAAATTTGATATGTTAGTGGGCCATATACCCTAATTGACCCATAAGATTTTCAATTTGCGCAAATCAACCACAATATTTATCTTATGCAACCTCTAATCCATTTTCCTAAATGAATGATATATTTCTAATAATTTTTTCATTTTTGAATAATTTCTATATTTATAATTTACTATTAATTTCTAAATCCATAACATATTTCCATGTTTATAAACCAAGTTTACTATTAATTTACTTTTTAACATCTTATTTATTTTTTAATTAATTCAAATAGAGAAGTGCTATTTTTTAGGACAAATATATTTTAACTAATTTGATACATCTGTTGTCATTAATTTGATGGACTTTTTATCTGAATACCTTCTATATGAGCTAAAACGTATGATATCTTGTTGAGCTAGTTATATGGGTGGAAGCATGGGAGATTTTAATTGGTAAATGGCAATAAATAAGGGAAGTATAACATGAACTAATCAACTTAATTAGTGATACTGGTAATTACAACAAATTTTGAAAGAAAAAACAAAAAATCTTACTTCTATATATTTATCTTCCACTATGTGGATTTATTATTAGTTTTATTCAATGTTATTCTAAATAATCAATCTCTCTCCCACTCTTTTTCTCTTCTTTAGTGATTGATCTATAGCCAATAGATTCAATTAGACGAAAACAGGAAACTAATACAAACCAAGAAATTTGTTAATATAATTTTTTCCCACACAAAAGATTGATGCACGAATAAATATGGCAATTTACAAAAGAAAAAGAACAAAAAATAAGAGGGTAAATTGCATGCGTTAACCCCAACATTTTAATTCTGTTTTAGTTCTAACCCTAACATTTATTTTGTTCATTGCAACTTCCTAACGTGGCTAAAATGTTCCATTTTGAATTTTTTTTTATGGAATCTGTTATCTCGGATGGAAAATGCTGCATCATCATAGGATTTTAGGGGAAAAAAATGCTTGTTTTAACTTTTTTAAAAATTTCTGTTGCCACAAAAAGCCTTAAAACTTTCAAATCTCCTTCTCCTCCTTTTCCAACAGCCCCATCTCTGGCCTTCCATCTAGCGGCCTCATCTCCAACCTCTTTTCCATAGTAAGGGTAATGAATTGATCTTCCCTCTTGTGAATCAAGTGGACTTGGACGAATTTAAGGCATTTGGATGAACTGGAGATGGATGAATCAGGTGGACTTGGACGAATCATAAGCCAACTCCAGCTGAATTGAAGACACCTTCATATTTCCAACCAACTAAGAGCATCAGTTACATCTCCAACCGAATCAATTCAAGAAATGGGTGGCCTTTCATCAAGCTTGGGTAGATTGGTTTCGATGTTGATGGTGAAAAAAGGGTGATCAAGGTTGTGGGTAGTGAAGTCACTGGGGCCAGTAAAGAGATCAAATAGCGCTATGTGTGTACTCAATGGGAGATTAGCGGTTGGTTGGATTAGATAAGGAAGGTGGTTGCAACATACAAAGGAAGTAGTTGCAGCCTTGGATGGGTTGGATAAGATAGGGGAGGTGGTTGCGGTGTAGAAGACGGTAGTGGAGTAGCTGAAAAGGAGGTGAATGAAGGTAGCAGGCAAGATAGGGCTAGGCCAGCAGAGATGAAAGTGAAGAAGAAGCGTGAGAGAGTTTTTGTTAGATTTGAATTTTTTTTAAGGCTTTTGTTGGTAAAGAGAATTTTTATGAGGGTTAAAACAAGCATTTTCCTCTACAATCTTATGCTGATGTGTCATTTTCCTTCCAATGAAGGTTCAAAATGAAGATAAAAAAAAAAAAAGGTTCAAAATGAAATGTTTTAACTATGTTTTGGATACGCAACGAATAAAATAAAGGTTAAGGTTAGAGCTGAAACATAATTAAAAAGTTAAATTTAATGTGTGTAATTTACCTAAAAATAACATGATCTAGTCATAAATAAAATAAAATAAAAAAAACATGATCTAAGCAACAAGAAAAAAAAAGCATGATCATACATTACGAGTTGTTAAAAATTATAGAATATGTACATTTCTTTCATATGATGAGAACTAGTTTTTAAAATATAATGAAATTAGCTAAAATATATTTGTCCTAAAAGATGATACTTCTTTATTTGAACTAATTGAAAAATAAATATAATGTTAAAAAGTAAATGTTCATATTAATCATAAGAATGAACTTTGTTTATAAACATTAAAATATATTATAGATTTAGAAATTATTAGTGAATTTATAAATATTAAAATTATTTAGAAATAGATATATTATATATTTTGGGAAAAATGGATTTGAAGTAGCATAAGATGAATATTGTGGTTGGTTTGCATGATTTGTAAATCTTGTTGGGCAATCAGGGCATTAGGCCAATAGCATAAAAGACAAGATGATGGATGCAACATTCCTAGGGGCAAAGTGTAGGTTTTACAAAATAAAGGGGTTAAGTGTAGGTTTTACAAAATAAAGGGATTAAGTGTAGGTTTGGCCAAACATTTGGGGGGGGCTTTTGTAAATTTTTCTAAATTTTTTTACCCCCATAATTTGGGAAAGTTACAAGAATCCTCATGATATTTGGCTTAACCAACAGTTGCCCCCATTTAATTTTAAAATCTTACATTTTACCTCCTAGAATAATCACATCAATCAAATTCACTATCATGCAAGTTGGCCAAATGCATTATTGCCCAATAAGATTTGTAAATTGTGCAAATCAACAAAAATATTCATTTCATGCTACCTGCAATCAATTTTCTCTAAATATATAATTTATTTCTAATAAATTTTATATTTTTGGATAATTTTTATCTTTATAAATTTGCTAATAATTATTAGTTCTATAATATATTTCCAAATTTATAAACCAATAGTTTATGTTTGTGATTAATATTAATATTTACTTGTTCAACATTTTATTCACTTTTCAATTAGTTCAAATAGAGAAGTATCATCTTTTAAGACAAATATATTTTAGCTAATCTCATTTTATTTTGAAAACTAATTTTCACCATATGAAATAAATCTACACATTCTACAATTTTTAGCATTGCATAATATAAATAATATATTAATTAAGCAAATCATTAATTACGTATCATTATATCATTAATGATGTATATTTTTTAGCCAAATGGTAATTAATGTTTTGTAACTTTTTAGCCTACCAAATGAGAAAAATAATAAATTATACTTATCTTTTACAAAAAAAAATTAAAATTAAAAAATCTTAAAATATAGTACTTCAATAAATGTGAAATTTAGTTGTGCATTCAATAAATGTATTACGCATGTATTATTTTTTTAATTACCATTTAGTTGTGTATTCAATAAGTTCAAGATTTTTGTTCCCTGTGGAAGACCTCAAGCAAGTCTCTAGTTTGAGTCATAAATTGAGGATATTAAAATCCAAATATGGTCACACTAACTTTAAGGGTCATCCTAAAGTGGTATTATAATTTTTTTTTTCGGCCTTTTAAAGTTCCCCAACTCAATTAACGTGTCATATTTCGGTCTCGACCGTCAATTCTGGCATTATTTCTGATAGAATTTGCCTACGTGGCACTTGCTGCCCTTATGGTGGGTCCCAACTTGCCATGTGGATGACTTTCTTATGTACATGCACGTATTTAATTTTGGAAAACTTTCTTATCCTCTAAAAAAATAAATATCCACTATGAATTTTCATCCAACATTCCAATCTTATACCCAGAATGCTAATAATGGTTTCCTGATGATATAATTTATGGCTTGAACTGGGGACCTACTTGAGGTCTTCCATTGGGAACAAAAGCCTCAAACTTATTGAATATATAACTAAATGGTAACTAAAAAAATAATAAATGTGCAATACATTCATTGAATGCACAACTAAGCTTCACATTTATTTATTTATTTATTTGGCTGAAGTAAAATTTCACATTTATTGAAGTAATTATATTTTTAAAAAAATTACTTTTAATTTTTTTTTTACAAAAAAGTAAGTATAACTTATTAATTTTTTCAATCTGTAGGCTAAAAAGTTACAAAAACATTAATTTCCATTTGGCTAAAAAATGTACTTAGTTGATGATATAATGATACATAATTAATGATGTGCTTAATTAATATATTATTTATATTAAGTGTTGCTGACAAATTGTAGAATGTGTGAATTTCTTTCATTTAGTGAAAATCAGTTTTCAAATAAAATAAAATTAGTTAAAATATATTTTCCCTAAAAGATAATACTTCTCTATTTGAACTAATTGAAAAATGAATAAAATGTTAAACAAGTAAATATTAATATTAATCACAAGCATAAATATATTGGTTTATAAATATGAAAATATATTATAGATGTAGAAATTATTAGTAAATTTATAAAGATAGAAATTATTCAAAAATATAAAATTTATTAGAAATATATTATATATTTAGATAAAATGGATTGTAGGTAACATAAAATGAATATTGTGGTTTATTTGTACAATTTACAAATCTTATTAAGCAATTATGGCATTTGTCCAACTTGCATGGCAATAACTTTGACTAATGTGACCATTCAGAGGGTAAAGTGTAGGTTTTCTAAAATAGATGAGGGCAACAATAGACTAAGCCAAATGTCAGGGGATTATTGTAACTTTCCCCTATAATTTTTATTATATCCATTGAAAAAAATAATATACTCCTCCTATCTCAAGAAATAAAGAAAATGTGTCAATTTTTTTCCCTCCACTGATCATTAGAATAATGGAAAATGTCTTATATTAGCCCTTTAACTTTTATACATTTTTCTATCTAGGGCTTGAACTTTTTTTTGCACTCTTTTTTTCTATTTCAAATATAAGAAAATTTGTGAAACTAATTAAACACAAGATAAAGTTAATAAGCTAAATGGAAGATATATATAAGGGCTAAAATGAGACTTTTGTTTCTTATATTCTCATCTTCTCCATAGTTCATATATTTTTCTAGCTGTTTGACTAATGATAAAAAAAAACCTTAAATTAGAAAATGTTTCAAATTCTTTTATAAAAATATTTTATCATTGTGCATTACATTTTTTTTATATTATCTCTATATTTTTTTTATATTATCAAGAGGTGTTCCAATATAATAGACTAAATTTCATACGTGATTCATATAAAAAAATTTCAAATTCTTTTCTCTTATAAAAAAGATAGTTTTATCGTCTATGCTATGGGAAGAGCTCATCTAATATTAAATATCTATCAAATGACTCATCTAATAATAAATGTCTTTAAAACTAAGTGATCATGTTGGGAAATTATTTTATATCTTGTGTCTCAATTTATAATGATTTTTTTAAAACTTATAAGTCTTCAACATACAACTAGTATTTATTTTTTAAATAGAATTACCAATAATATAATAATTACTCAAACAATAAACTTTAAAAAATGGCTATTGTAATAGCAACATAATGAGTATCAAATTGACCAATTAAACAATAATTATGTTTGGAAATAAAATGGTTTGCTTTTTTTAATCAATCAATTAATGATGATAATTTAATTTATTTATAACTCTTTAGTTATAATAAGTTTTTAAGTGTTTCTATAAAATACTAACAATTATATGATGCTTACATAAATAACAACAACACACATGAAACTAAATAAATTTAACCTAGACATGGACTAAAACAATAAATAAATGAACTACAATTACCTATTTTTGGACAAAAGAAATAGTAAGGATCATGTGTGAATTTTGCCCCCATCATCATGAGGTGTCTTGGACTAACTTGTACCATTTCTCAAAATTTGAGGACTTAAATATACTGACTTGGAGTTGAGGGATTAACTTGTGTGAGTTAGCCAAGTTAGAGGGCTATTGGTGCACTTTGGCCCTATCAAAGAGATTAATCATGTGTTGGTGACTTCATTATAATCAAATTCTAGTAACTAATTCAATGGTTAAACTATTTAACCGTGTTCAATTCTAAAGCGAGTCAATGGAATTTACACTTCTAGGTTCTACCTATGGAGTGGGAAAAAGCAGCTGAGACGTGAGCCCCCAAGTTCCTGGCCAAGTAAAAGAACAGTCGACTCAGGGGCACTTTCGTCCGCTGGCTTTCTATAAAAATCATCCCACGCTTCTTCGTCTTCCTCATTTAATCTCCCCACTCTCAAAACCCCAAACAGAGTCGGAGGAAAAAAAAAAAACGAAAAATGATATCAGGAGGAGATTTCTATAAGGTCATGTGCGCGATGGTTCCGTTATACTTCGCAATGTTCGTCGCGTACGGGTCGGTGAAGTGGTGGAAGATATTCTCGCCGGAGCAGTGCTCCGGCATTAACCGTTTCGTTGCCGCCTTCGCCGTTCCAGTTTTGTCCTTCCACTTCATCGCTCAGAACAACCCCTACCAAATGGACACCAAGTTCATCCTCGCCGACACCGTCTCCAAGCTATTCGTCCTCGCCCTCCTCGCCATCTGGGCCGCCTTCTCCCGCCGAGGAGGATCACTCGACTGGCTCATCACTCTCTTCTCCGTTGCCACCCTCCCCAACACCCTAGTCATGGGTATTCCTCTGCTCAAATCCATGTACGGTGACTTCACTCAGAGCCTGATGGTCCAACTCGTCGTTCTTCAGTGTATCATTTGGTAAATTAAATTCTGAAAATGGAGAGTTTATTGAATTTAAAAAATGCCCAAATAATGAAGGAACTTGAATAGTTTCACGTGAAAATTTTGCAGGTATACGCTCTTGCTCTTCCTCTTCGAGTACAGAGCAGCTAGTGTGCTCATCCAGACCCAATTCCCTGGCCAAGCTGCCGCATCGATAACGCAAATTGACCTCGATAACGACGTCGTCTCCCTCGACGGCCGAGACCCACTCCGAACAGAATCTGAGACGGATGGAAACGGGAGAATCCGGCTCCGAATCCGAAGGTCGGCGTCGTCCATCCCTGACTCGGCGCTGTCGTCCTCCATACCGCTTACGCCAAGAGCGTCGAATTTCTCCAACGCCGAAATCTTCTCCATCAACACACCTGGTCCACTTCACGACTACCACAACGACATCATTTTGTGCAACGCCGATTTAGGCGGTGGCTTCGGTTACTGCCGCGCCGCCAGCCCTCGTCTTTCTGGGTACACATCGTCAGACGTGTACTCGCTGCAGCCGACGCCGCGGGCTTCGAATTTCAACGAGGTGGACGCGGCAACCGCCGGCAGCACCCCAGTATGGATGAGGTCTCCAGCAGGGGGAAAGATCTTCCGACATCCGTCTCCGATCGTTCCTAGCTTCAAGATAACTCGGGAAGGCGGCGAGACGGCGGAGAGCAAGGAAGTTGGCGACGGTAAGTGAAATCTGGAACTTCAGAATTAATGGTGAGGGTACGGTGTCGTTTTTAAGTTAATAAATGGGGGGAAATGTGTGCGACTAATAGGAAGCAATGCAGCTTTTTTGTCAGGCGTGCATGTACCTTCTGTCTGTTGTTTGTAACCATTTGATCCACTGTCAAATCACGGAAAATTTCGTAAAGAGTACTTGAACTTTTTTTTGTATCTTTTTCCCAGTATTGTACTAGTATTCTATTTTTACAAATTAACAATTTTTTTAAAAAAATTAAATTAATCCTTTTACCGGCCTTTTTAAACTTGATTTCTATGCTGAGAGGATTCGAATTTGTATTTCGAATGTGATGAGGGAATAGGATAACATTTCTACGTTATCTCCTTTTAAAATTTATGAACTTATTTTTCGGAGCCGGAATTGTCACTTGTGAAAATTAAGAAGGAGCAGTAATATTTCCGATTTCTTTTTTACTAATATATGGGCATTTATATAAACAAGTTTTTGGTGAAATTAATTAAGCTACAGTTTAGGATGAAAAAAGAAAAAGTAAATACGATTTTCTTGACTTTACCTGCGTGGCCAGATCTCTATATATATATACATATTTTTTTTTGGCCAAGGTCAGATCTCTAATTGAAAGGCTTCATAATTAGATTTGAGCACGTGTGTAATCATAAGAGAGAAGACCAAATGTTTTTGCAGTTGCCATCATTAGGTAAGAATTAAGTAGTGCAACACCAAAGAGAGAACATGGTCAACCACTCAACTTTTTCCGTCTGCAACAATTAAAACCTTAAGTTGTCATTTTACTGACTATAAATTTTGCAAACCCTATAATTAAGTTTTAATTACCTTGGTTAATTAGGGAAGGAGGCCAGCTTTAGAGACTGCACTAAAGTAGGAGTCCCAGAGGTGGGCGACCCCAACCCCAAGGAAGCCGCAGCTAGCAATGGGAAGCAAGCAATGCCTGGTGCGATGGTGATGGTGAAGCTGATCCTGGTTGTTGTAGGAAGGAAGCTCTCTCGTAATCCCAATACCTATTCAAGTATTTTGGGGCTTTTATGGTCTCTTGTTTCCTTCAAGTAAGTTTGATAATGATAGTCACACTTACAAACCTGCGCACGCACGGACACACAAAAGCAGAGTCACATAATATTCTATGTTTGATTAGCATTTGAGTTTTGCAATTAACCTAACTAGCATGGGATTTCTT